>CM054058.1:508821751-509155281 GCA_028641055.1 Alopecurus myosuroides | reverse complement strand
CCCATGATACAATATAACACACATGGCATGGCAAAACATTGGTTTAGGTGGGATCCCGACGCTCCGGGTCCCCTCTCCGGAGATACACTAGCCCCGGTGTAGAAAAAGACGGAACCTGCGTCTAGCCCCCTCTGCGTGAGCCGGAAGTGGGTAGCAAAGTGGAACTAGTTGCTTGGTTGTGTCATGTTAGTCCCAAGGAACACCCTTGACAATGGTAGGGCCCACCTACTTGCAAGATTCCCCCCGTTACGTCAGATCCGGGAGTTTCGGGGTGTGAGCAGTCCTGGAACCCGCGAGAGAGAATCCGACGTCGGTGAGGCCCCGGCACAGAGAGTGATGGTATCTTTGGCACACAACACCCATGATACAATCTAACACACATGGCATGGCAAAACATTGGTTTAGGTGGGATCCCGACGCTCCGGGTCCCCTCTCCGGAGATACACTAGCCCCGGTGTAGAAAAAGACGGAACCTGCGTCTAGCCCCCTCTGCGTGAGCCGGAAGTGGGTAGCAAAGTGGAACTAGTTGCTTGGTTGTGTCATGTTAGTCCCAAGGAACACCCTTGACAATGGTAGGGCCCACCTACTTGCAAGATTCCCCCCGTTACGTCAGATCCGGGAGTTTCGGGGTGTGGAGCAGTCCTGGAACCGCTCGAGAGAGATCCGACGTCGGTGAGGCCCCCGGCACAGAGAGTGATGTTATCTTTGGCACACAACACCCATGATACAATATAACACAACATGGCATGGCAAAACATTGAGTTTAGGTGGGATCCCGACGCTCCGGGTCCCCTCATCCGTAGATACACTAGCCCCGGTGTAGAAAAAGACGGAACCTGCGTCTAGCCCCCTCTGCGTGAGCCGGAAGTGGGTAGCAAAGTGGAACTAGTTGCTTGGTTGTGTCATGTTAGTCCCAAGGAATCACACCCTATGACAATGGTAGGGCCCACCTACTTGCAAGATTCCCCCCGTTACGTCAGATCCGGAGGTTTCGGGGTGTGAGCAGTCCTGGAACCCGCGATGAGAGAATCCGACGTCGGTGAGGCCCCGGCCACAGAGAGTGATGGTATCTTTGGCACTCGAACACCCATGATACAATCTAACACACATGGCATGGCAAAACATTGGTTTAGGTGGGATCCCGACGCTCCGGGTCCCCTCTCCGGAGATACACTAGCCCCCGGTGTAGAAAAAAAGACGGAACCTGCGTCTAGCCCCCTCTGCGTGAGCCGGAAGTGGGTTAGCAAAGTGGAACTAGTTGCTTGGTTGTTCATGTTAGGCCAAGGAACACCCTTGACAATGGTATGGGCCCACATACTTGCCAAGATTCCCCCCGTTACGTCAGATCCGGGAGTTTCGGGGTGTGAGCAGTCCTGGAACCCGCGAGAGAGAATCCGACGTCGGTGAGGCCCCGGCACAGAGAGTGATGTATCTTTGGCACACAGCACCCATGATACAATCTAACACACTTGGCATGGCAAAACATTGGTTTAGGTGGGATCCCGACGCTCCGGGTCCCCTCTCCGGAGATACACTAGCCCCGGTGTAGAAAAGACGGAACCGGCGTCAGCCCCCTCTGCGTGATGCCGAAGTGGGTAGCAAAGTGGAACTAGTTGCTTGTTTGATGTCATGTTAGGCCCTAGGAACACCCTTGACAATGGTAGGGCCCACCTACTTGCAAGATTCCCCCCCTTACGTCAGATCCGGGAGTTTCGGGGTGTGAGCAGCCTGGAACCCGCGAGAGAGAATCCGACGTCGGTGAGGGCCCCGGCACAGAGAGTGATGGTATCTTTGGCACACAACACCATGAATACAATCTAACACACATTGCATGGCAAACATTGGTTTAGGTGGGATCCCGACGCTCCGGGTCCCCTCTCCGGAGATACCTAGCCCGGTGTAGAAAAAGACGAACCGGCGTCCAGCCCCCTCTGCGTGAGCCGGAAGTGGGTAGCAAAGTGGAACTAGTTGCTTGGTTGTGTCATGTTAGGCCAAGGAACACTCTTGACAATGGTAGGGCCCACCTACTTGCAAGATTCCCCCCGTTACGTCAGATCCGGGAGTTTCGGGGTGTGAGCAGTCCTGGAACCCGCGAGAGAGAATCCGACGTCGGTGAGGCCCCGGCACAGAGAGTGATGGTATCTTTGGCACAAAACACCCATGATACAATCTAACACACATGGCATGGCAAAACATTGGTTTAGGTGGGATCCCGACGCTCCGGGTCCCCTCTCCGGAGATACACTAGCCCCGGTGTAGAAAAAGACGGAACCTGCGTCTAGCCCCCTCTGCGTGAGCGGAAGTGGGTAGCAAAGTGGAACTAGTTGATTGGTTGTGTCATGTTAGTCCCAAGGAACACCCTTTGACAATGGTAGGGCCCACATACTTGCAAGATTTCCCCCCGTTACGTCAGATCCGGGAGTTTCGGGGTGTGAGCAGTCCTGGAAACCCGCGAGAGAGAATCCGACGTCGGTGAGGCCCCGGCACAGAGAGTGATGGTATCTTTGGCACACAACACCCATGATACAATCTAACACACATGGAATGGCAAAACATTGGTTTAGGTGGGATCCCGACGCTCCGGGGTCCCCTCTCCGGAGATACACTAGCCCTGGTGTAGAAAAAGACGGAACCTGCCGTCTAGCCCCCTCTGCGTGCGCCGGAAGTGGGTAGCAAAGTGGAACTAGTTTCTTGGTAGTGTCATGTTAGTCCCAAGGAACACCCTTGACAATGTTAGGGCCCACCTACTTGCAATTTTCCCCCCGTTACGTCAGATCCGGGAGTTTCGGGGTGTGAGCAGTCCTGGAAACCCGCGAGAGAGAATCTGACGTCGGTGAGGCCCGGCACAGAGAGTGATGGTATCTTTGGCACACAACACCCATGATACAATCTAACACACATGCATGGAAAAACATTGGTTTAGGTGGGATCCGACGCTCCGGGTCCCCCTCTCCGGAGATACACTAGCCCCGGTGTAGAAAAAGACGGAACCTGCGTCTAGCCCACCTCTGCGTGAGCCGGAAGTGGGTAGCAAAGTGGAACTAGTTGCTTGGTGTGTCATGTTAGGCCCAAGGGAACACCCTTGACAATGGTAGGGCCCACCTACTTGCAAGATTCCCCCCGTTACGTCAGATCCGGGAGTTTCGGGGGTTGTGAGCAGTCCCTGGAACCCGCGAGAGAGAATCCGACGTCGGTGAGGCCCCGGCACAGAGAGTGATGGTATCTTTGGCACACAACACCATGATACAATCTAACACACATGGCATGGAAAAACATTGGTTTAGGTGGGATCCCGACGCTCCGGGTCCCCCTCTCCGGAGATACACTAGCCCCGGTTGTAGAAAAAGACGAACCGGCGTCCAGCCCCCCTCTGCGTGAGCCGGAAGTGGGTAGCAAAGTGGAACTAGTTGCTTGGTTGTGTCATGTTAGGCCCAAGGAACACACTTGACAATGGTAGGGGCCCACCTACTTGCAAGATTCCCCCCGTTACGTCAGATCCGGGAGTTTCGGGGTGTGAGCAGTCCTGGAACCCGCGAGAGAGAGAATCCGACGTCGGTGAGGCCCCGGCACAGAGAGTGATGGTATCTTTGGCACACAACACCCATGATACAATCTAACACACATGGAATGGCAAAACATTGGTTTAGGTGGGATCCCGACGCTCCGGGTCCCCTCTCCGGAGATACACTAGCCCCGGTGTAGAAAAAGACGGAACCGGCGTCCAGCCCCCTCTGCGTGAGCCGGAAGTGGGTAGCAAAGTGGAACTAGTTGCTTGGTTGTGTCATGTTAGTCCCAAGGAACACCCTTGACAATGGTAGGGCCCACCTACTTGCAAGATTCCCCCCGTTACGTCAGATCCGGGAGTTTCGGGGTGTGAGCAGTCCTGGAACCCGCGAGAGAGAATCCGACGTCGGTGAGGCCTCGGCACAGAGAGTGATGGTATCTTTGGCACACAACACCCATGATACAATCTAACACACATGGCATGGCAAAACATTGGTTTAGGTGGGATCCCGACGCTCCGGGTCCCCTCTCGGAGATACACTAGCCCCGGTGTAGAAAAAGACGGATCCTGCGTCTAGCCCCCTCTGCGTGAGCCGGAAGTGGGTAGCAAAGTGGAACTAGTTGCTTGGTTGTGTCATGTTAGGCCCAAGGAACACCCTTGACAATGGTAGGGCCCACCTACTTGCAAGATTCCCCCCGTTACGTCAGATCCGGGAGTTTCGGGGTGTGAGCAGTCCTGGAACCCGCGAGAGAGAATCCGACGTCGGTGAGGCCCCGGCACAGAGAGTGATGGTATCTTTGGCACACCAACACCCATGATACAATCTAACACACATGGCATGGAAAAAACATTGGTTTAGGTGGGATCCCGACGCTCCGGGTCCCCTCTCCGGAGATACACTAGCCCCGGTGTAGAAAAAGACGGAACCGGCGTCCAGCCCCCTCTGCGTGAGCCGGAAGTGGGTAGCAAAGTGGAACTAGTTGCTTGGTTGTGTCATGTTAGGCCCAAGGAACACACTTGACAATGGTAGGGCCCACCTACTTGCAAGATTCCCCCCGTTACGTCAGATCCGGGAGTTTCGGGGTGTGAGCAGTCCTGGAACCCGCGAGAGAGAATCCGACGTCGGTGAGGCCCCGGCACAGAGAGTGATGGTATCTTTGGCACACAACACCCATGATACAATCTAACACACATGGAATGGCAAAAACATTGGTTTAGGTGGGATCCCGACGCTCCGGGTCCCCTCTCCGGAGATACACTAGCCCCGGTGTAGAAAAAGACGGAACCGGCGTCCAGCCCCCTCTGCGTGAGCCGGAAGTGGGTAGCAAAGTGGAACTAGTTGCTTGGTTGTGTCATGTTAGTCCCAAGGAACACCCTTGACATTGGTAGGGCCCACCTACTTGCAAGATTCCCCCCCGTTACGTCAGATCCGGGAGTTTCGGGGTGTGAGCAGTCCTGGAACCCGCGAGAGAGAATCCGACGTCGGTGAGGCCTCGGCACAGAGAGTGATGGTATCTTTGGCACACAACACCCATGATACAATCTAACACACATGGCATGGCAAAACATTGGTTTAGGTGGGATCCCGACGCTCCGGGTCCCCTCTCCGGAGATACACTAGCCCCGGTGTAGAAAAAGACGGAACCTGCGTCTAGCCCCCTCTGCGTGAGCCGGAAGTGGGTAGCAAAGTGGAACTAGTTGCTTGGTTGTGTCATGTTAGGCCCAAGGAACACCCTTGACAATGGTAGGGCCCACCTACTTGCAAGATTCCCCCCGTTACGTCAGATCCGGGAGTTTCGGGGTGTGAGCAGTCCTGGAACCCGCGAGAGAGAATCCGACGCCGGTGAGGCCCCGGCAGAGAGAGTGATGGTATCTTTGGCACACAACACCCATGATACAATCTAACACACATGGCATGGAAAAACATTGGTTTAGGTGGGATCCCGACGCTCCGGGTCCCCTCTCCGGAGATACACTAGCCCCGGTGTAGAAAAAGACGGAACCGGCGTCCAGCCCCCTCTGCGTGAGCCGGAAGTGGGTAGCAAAGTGGAACTAGTTGCTTGGTTGTGTCATGTTAGGCCCAAGGAACACACTTGACAATGGTAGGGCCCACCTACTTGCAAGATTCCCCCCGTTACGTCAGATCCGGGAGTTTCGGGGTTGTGAGCAGTCCTGGAACCCGCGAGAGAGAATCCGACGTCGGTGAGGCCCCGACACAGAGAGTGATGGTATCTTTGGCACACAACACCCATGATACAATCTAACACACATGGAATGGCAAAACATTGGTTTAGGTGGGATCCCGACGCTCTGGGTCCCCTCTCCGGAGATACACTAGCCCCGGTGTAGAAAAAGACGGAACCGGCGTCCAGCCCCCTCTGCGTGAGCCGGAAGTGGGTAGCAAAGTGGAACTAGTTGCTTGGTTGTGTCATGTTAGTCCCAAGGAACACCCTTGACAATGGTAGGGCCCACCTACTTGCAAGATTCCCCCCGTTACGTCAGATCCGGGAGTTTCGGGGTGTGAGCAGTCCTGGAACCCGCGAGAGAGAATCCGACGTCGGTGAGGCCTCGGCACAGAGAGTGATGGTATCTTTGGCACACAACACCCATGATACAATCTAACACACATGGCATGGCAAAACATTGGTTTAGGTGGGATCCCGACGCTCCGGGTCCCCTCTCCGGAGATACACTAGCCCCGGTGTAGAAAAAAGACGGAACCGACGTCCAGCCCCCTCTGCGTGAGCCGGAAGTGGGTAGCAAAGTGGAACTAGTTGCTTGGTTGTGTCATGTTAGGCCCAAGGAACACCCTTGACAATGTTAGGGCCCACCTACTTGCAAGATTCCCCCCGTTACGTCAGATCCGGGAGTTTCGGGGTGTGAGCAGTCCTGGAACCCGCGAGAGAGAATCCGACGTCGGTGAGGCCCCGGCACAGAGAGTGATGGTATCTTTGGCACACAACACCCATGATACAATCTAACACACATGGCATGGCAAAAAATTGGTTTAGGTGGGATCCCGACGCTCCGGGTCCCCTCTCCGGAGATACACTAGCCCCGGTGTAGAAAAAGACGGAACCTGCGTCTAGCCCCCTCTGCGTGAGCCGGAAGTGGGTAGCAAAGTGGAACTAGTTGCTTGGTTGTGTCATGTTAGTCCCAAGGAACACCCTTGACAATGGTAGGGCCCACCTACTTGCAAGATTCCCCCCGTTACGTCAGATCCGGGAGTTTCGGGGTGTGAGCAGTCCTGGAACCCGCAAGAGAGAATTCGACGTCGGTGAGGCCCCAACACAGAGAGTGATGGTATCTTTGGCACACAACACCCATGATACAATCTAACACACATGGAATGGCAAAACATTGGTTTAGGTGGGATCCTGACGCTCCGGGTCCCCTCTCTGGAGATACACTAGCCCCGGTGTAGAAAAAGACGGAACCTGCGTCTAGCCCCCTCTGCGTGAGCCGGAAGTGGGTAGCAAAGTGGAACTAGTTGCTTGGTTGTGTCATGTTAGTCCCAAGGAACACCCTTGACAATGGTAGGGCGCACCTACTTGCAAGATTCCCCTGTTACGTCAGATCCGGGAGTTTCGGGGTGTGAGCAGTCCTGGAACCCGCGAGAGAGAATCCGACGTCGGTGAGGCCCCGGCACAGAGAGTGATGGTATCTTTGGCACACAACACCCATGATACAATCTAACACACATGGCATGGCAAAACATTGGTTTAGGTGGATCCCGACGCTCCGGGTCCCCTCTCCGGAGATACACTAGCCCCGGTGTAGAAAAAGACGGAACCGGCGTCCAGCCCCCTCTGCGTGAGCCGGAAGTGGGTAGCAAAGTGGAACTAGTTGCTTGGTTGTGTCATGTTAGTCCCAAGGAACACCCTTGACAATTGTAGGGCCCACCTACTTGCAAGATTCCCCCGTTACGTCAGATCCGTGAGTTTCGGGGTGTGAGCAGTCCTGGAACCCGCGAGAGAGAATCCGACGTCGGTGAGGCCCCGGCACAGAGAGTGATGGTATCTTTGGCACACAACACCCATGATACAATCTAACACACATGGCATGGCAAAACATTGGTTTAGGTGGGATCCAGACGCTCCGGGTCCCCTCTCCGGAGATACACTAGCCCCGGTGTAGAAAAAGACGGAACCGGCGTCCAGCCCCCCTCTGCGTGAGCCGGAAGTGGGTAGCAAAGTGGAACTAGTTGCTTGGTTGTGTCATGTTAGTCCGAAGGAACACCCTTGACAATGGTAGGGCCCACCTACTTGCAAGATTCCCCCCCGTTACCGTCAGATCCAGGAGTTTCGGGCGTGTGAGCAGTCCTGGAACCCGCGAGAGAGAATCCGACGTCGGTGAGGCCCCGGCACAGAGAGTGATGGTATCTTTGGCACACAACACCCATGATACAATCTAACACACATGGCATGGCAAAACATTGGTTTAGGTGGGATCCCGACGCTCCGGGTCCCCTCTCCGGAGATACACTAGCCCCGGTGTAGAAAAGGACGGAACCGGCGTCCAGCCCCCTCTGTGTGAGCCGGAAGTGGGTAGCAAAGTGGAACTAGTTGCTTGGTTGTGTCATGTTAGGCCCAAGGAACACCCTTGACAATGGTAGGGCCCACCTACTTGCAAGATTCCCCCCGTTACGTCAGATCCGTGAGTTTCAGGCGTGTGAGCAGTCCTGGAACCCGCGAGAGAGAATCCGACGTCGGTGAGGCCCCCGGCACAGAGAGTGATGGTATCTTTGGAACACAACACCCATGATACAATCTAACACACATGGCATGGCAAAAAATTGGTTTAGGTGGGATCCCGACGCTCCGGGTCCCCTCTCCAGAGATACACTAGCCCCGGTGTAGAAAAAGACGGAACCGGCGTCCAGCCCCCTCTGCGTGAGCCGGAAGTGGGTAGCAAAGTGGAACTAGTTGCTTGGTTGTGTCATGTTAGTCCCAAGGAACACCCTTGACAATGGTAGGGCCCACCTACTTGCAAGATTCCCCCCGTTACGTCAGATCCGGGAGTTTCGGGCGTGTGAGCAGTCCTGGAAACCCGCGAGAGAGAATCCGACGTCGGTGAGGCCCCGACACAGAGAGTGATGGTATCTTTCGCACCCAACACCCATGATACACTCTAACACACATGGCATGGCAAAACATTGGTTTAGGTGGGATCCCGACGCTCCGGGTCCCCTCTCCGGAGAAAAAGACGGAAGTGCTAGCCTCAAACTACGCGTAAACGGACTATTCAATAGTGAAAGCAATTAAACTTGGTATAAGAATTAATATTAATTATTATGTGATTATTTGTATACTTAAACAAAGACCAAGGTAAAAGTAATGAAAGTTTGCACTTTGCCGAGTGTCCCGACACTTGACACTCGGCAAAGACCATGTCGGCAATCTCATCCCCGTACTTTGCTGAGGGTCCCGACACTTGACACTCGGCAAAGACCGTACCGGCAATCACATCCATGGATGTTGCCGAGTGTCCCGACAAGTTGCACTCGGCAAAGCATGACACTCGGCAAACATTAGGCGGGCAGAAAGGCTGTACTTAGCAAAAAATTCCCCTCTTTTTTCTCCGTTGCCGTGCCTCCCTCTCCCCAAAAAATCCCTAGCCGCCACCACCCGTCTCTGTCGCCGTCTCGCCTTCGCCGACACGCGCCGCCGCCCGTCCAGCCGCCGCCACGCCCTTCTCCCTTCTCCCTCCTCCCCGCAGCCCCCCCCTCCTCCACCGTACCTGTGCCTCTCCCCTCCCCCTTCCGCTCCACCCTCCCCCTCCTCGATCTGCCGCTCCACCCTCCCCCCTCCTCGATCTGCCGCTCCACCCTCCCCCTCTCTCCGGTGTTCAGGCGGCGTGGCTCTTAGATAGGAAGCGGCGGCGGGGTTCCCTAGGCCGGCCATTCTTCCACGACCCCGAAGCATCAGGGCCGGCCGTACTTCCAAGACCATGCCGGCAGGTCTGCAGCACCACCAGAAGAAAAAGCTCCTTCCCTCAGAGTAGCAGCACGTCGACGACCACCCGGTAGCACTTCTCTCCTCTCCCCCTCGTGATGGCTGTTCCTACCTGCTCAGATTTGTGTGCGCGATCTTGGTTGTTGCTCCGTTAAGCATCTTCGTGTGTGCGTGTATGGATGGGGATCGTGAGAGCATATCCTTTGCAAGATTGAGTTTCAAGAATGACATCTTCGTGAAATTTACTCAAACTGGATGATGTGGATATTAAGAGAACACTAGTTGTTAACTAAATGTTCAATGCTGGAGTATAACATAAAGTAATTGTAGGGGGGTGAAACAGATTTTCATATAGCTTCAGAAGGGAATTGTAGGGAGAGGATGATGAACATGAACTCACTGAAGGTAGTTCTAGGTTTGGTAGGTGTGGTCTGTGTTGTGCTGGTTCTGGAAAAAAAAATGATTGATGTAATGTACTATTGTGCTGATGGAATGCAGCTACAGGTGTTTGTGAGCTTGCTGTAAGAATGCAGTAATGAGTACTAGTGTTTAAATCTTCAGTTGAAATGCAATGTGCAATATGTCACTCCTCAGTTAAAAATCTTCAGTTCGAAGTGCAATATAGCAGACCATGTACTAGTTTCAGCGTGTTTAAATCTTCAGTAGTGAGTACTAGTGTTTAAATCTTCAGTTAAAAATTCAGTTTAAATCTTCAGTTAAAATCTTCAGTTAAAAATCTTCAGTAATGAGTACTAGTGTTTAAATCTTCAGTTAAAAATTAAGTGACTATCAACAGGGCTAATATTAACCATAACCTAAATGTTTCAGCGTGTGAACAAGGAATGTGGCAGAGTAATCTTGATCTTAAATTCTGAACATGGAAAATGGAAGTTGTAATATGGTTATGGGATTCCTCGAGAGAAAGAAAAACATAATTACTTAACATGAAAGCAAGTTTTGATAGCCATTCACAAGTTGCTTGATGACCGCCACTGTTGGCATTGTACTCCTAGTAGCAATATAATATTTGTATAATGATAATTTGAGAACTTAGTAGTCAACAACGTTTACCGTAAGTAAATAGCACGGTGAATTGGCGCAAAGTTTTAACTAGGAGTACAGGTCAACTCATGGAAGAATAGGTCGTCCTGGCGTATAATTGGGAGGAGTGTAACCGTCCGTCCGCTGCATTTATACTTATACGGGCTGGCTGAATTAATCTTCGGAACAATACCTGGGAGTTCAGTGTGATCTTCACATGTGTTTCTTCGGAATAGTAAAGACTGTATGCTGCATCTCTGAACCAGCAAAAATATCATACGGTTTGGACCATAATTTTGCTCCGAATATTTATGTTTGTCCCACAAATTCAGAGTACTAAAAAATAAGTGAAAAGGCTGAATGTACCTATGTGCTAAAAAATAAGTGAAAAGGCTGAATGTACCTATGTGCTATGACATGCTAGTGTTTTCTTCAGTTGTGTTTTTTGCCGAATGTTTTGGCAAGAGGTACATGACAATCTAAAGATAAAATCTTAGAACAAAAAGACTGAATTTTCGATAAAAGAACAGAACCAGGCCACACCTCACTGGTTTCAGTTCTCTAGAATTAGCACTTCCCAGGTTTCAATGTTGAATTAGAGTAAATAATGAATTTACGGTTGCATGTGACCAGCTAATCCGAGCTATCCAGTAGTATCGAGCGCAATTTTGGGGGCCAATTTGCTCCATAACCTGGCATGAATCTAACCAAAAAGGATTAGATCTTTACCTTGTGCTTTCTCTTCTTGCAACTTAGGGATTTCTGTTTGTGAAGTTCTCACCAACTGGAATCGAAGGAGATACGTGAATGGAGGGATAGGGGATGAACCAGTGGAGATAACTGGAAGAGGACTGTCTCTAGGCCTTATTAGTTGTAAACCAATGAATCAAATGAAAAATGTATATGTGCAGTACCAGTACTCCTAGTCTAACTCAATGTACACTGAAAAATGCCTTTACATCTCATTGTACATTGTACCAGCTGTCAAGTCTATGTTTGCATATTTCAATGATCAAGAGACCCCATTTCAGTATTAGTGCATACGAATTGTATATACCCATGGTGCATATGGTTGTGGTAGCACTTAAATTGCATAATGCTACTCTTGTATAACCTTACAATAATTAAAAAAATGTTCATCCAGATGGTACATTGTTGTGTTAATATAACTCAATAGGGAATACCAAATGTAGGAGTAAATTATTGCTTGTTGTGGTAGTTAGAATCTACTCCCTGCCCAATGTTAATTGTAAGAATCAAGTCAGTAAACATAAAACGAAAGCAAATATACAAAAGGTGCTTGACTAAGAAGTTTTTTGACAGCTTTAATATCGCTCACTTTTATTCTTCTCTCGATCCCTATAAAGAACTAAAGAAAGTACATAACTCGCACATTTATAAGATAGAAATATTTCATATACCTCATGAGTCAGACAAATAAATCTAAGGAAGAACTATTCAGTTATTTGTAAAGCTTACCTTCCGAATAAATTCATATAAGGAGTCTTGCCACAGATATCGGTTCTCATCACGCGAGACTTGAGAATGAGCTGGAACATAAACATCAAGGAACAGAAAAGAGATGAGCAGATCAGTTATAAGTAAAAGTTTGTGCCTAATGCACATATGTAATCTTCCTAATAATATTGTAAGAGTTGTGTCAGCAACATTATGACCAAAATATGCAACTTTCCTAGTACAGATGTGAAAAAGTTGTGGAGTAAGATAATGACTAAAAAATGCTAAATTTTATGTAGAACAGAGTTTATTACATAACTTGGCAGGATACTATGAAGATTAGTAGACAGGGATATGGCATTAGGTTACACCTTCCACTTAACAATGTGTAGAAGTGAAGTTTACGAAACCTTGAATGGCTGCTGGAGCCTTCTTCGTGCTTAATTGGGCATAATATGGTTGCTAGAAGATTTATTTGGCTTAGTTTAATCTGCAGTCAACTAAAATGTATAGGATAATTAGGTCAGGAAATATAGTGAAAATTCTCAAAGAAGGGAGTAATCATGACCACATGTGTTGTGAAATGTGATGGACTTAAACAAATAGCAGTACAATTTCAAGTAATCATGTCCATTACTTTTTCTTTCAAATAAAGAACTTAGAGTGATAATAGTCTGATCAACATATTTTTTTTCTGATGATGGGACTCTGATCAACACAATCTAAATTAGCCATACGATTAGTTGTTGGTGTAGTGTTTACTAACAGTATGTCTTTCCTTTTTGCAGGACATGGATCGCGCTTGAGGCGAGCAGATTCGTCGCGGGAGGGGGTTTGCTGAGGAGGGTCATCGCAGGCCGGGATCGTCTGCGATCATCTTCATCGGCACACGGCCACGCTTAGAGGGTAAAAACCTCTTCCCCGACCTCGATCTTTAGATTTTCTTGTGTAGATCACCAAACTAGTCGCGTTACCCTAGGCGTCTCCCGTTCGGAAGAGTTGTAGTTATAAAAATAGAACTCTTTGTATATATTTATATACAAAGATCTATATTTTTATAACCGCGACTGTTTCGAATTGTCCACGTTTTTGGACAGCTCGTGGATGTGTAGCTGTGTTTGTTTTCCATGTTCTACTCCTATCCGAGACAGATTTCGGTGGCGCCTCTCTGTTGTTCTCCGAGTACACATTCTCTCGACCCCCGTGGTCGAGACGTGTATTAGGAGAACAGCGGGGAGGTGCTGCCGAAATTTGTCTCGGATAGGAGTAGACATGGAAAACAAACACAAGCTACACATCCACGGGTGGGATTAGGACCTATCTTTACCTAGTAGGCATGTAGGATTGCATTCAAAGCGTAAAACTTGCAGTATGTTGTAGATAATTTAAACAAACTTGTTAAATTTTAAACACATGTTAATATGTCTGAGCATTCATCAGCGTGGAAATGGAGGAACGCGAGTGGATGTACAGTGGCCGACCGAGTGTGAAGGATATGACAATGGATTGGGTTACAAAGACCAACCAGTTCTTGGATTTTGCATTTGCTAGAGTTGACGATTCGTCTGATGTATGGTGCCCCTGTAGTCGTTGTCGTAACATGACAGAGAAACCGAGGATAGTCATTTCTGATCACCTTGGGAAGTACGGGTTTATGCCAAACTATTACCGTTGGGTGTACCATGGCGAGTCTGCCGATCCCGTACGCCGTAGAAAGAAGAAGAAGAAGGTGGCACCTAGCACTGAGGATGGATCGACCGATTTTGATACCGGTATTGACAGGATGTTAGATGATTTCACTACTGCACATGCACCTGAAAATCCAACCGGTGAGGGAGATGCCCCCGAGTATGCGGAGGAGAGCACGAAAGAGTTCTATGACACATTGTTTGAGACACAAAAACCATTGCACGAGCATACACGAGTTTCTCAACTTGATGCCATCGGCCGGCTTATGGCGGTCAAAAGCCAGCACAATGTAAGCATAGCCTCCTTTGATGCATTTCTGGCCGTTATTGCCACCCTCTTGCCGGCGGAACACCTTCTTCCAAAGAACATGTACGAGTCGAAAAAAATCCTCGGTTCCCTTAAGATGCCGTATGAAAAGATAGATTGTTGTCCGAAGAGTTGCATGTTGTTCAGGAAAGAGCATGAGAAGACAAAGTACTGTGTCAAATGCGGGGCCACTAGGTTTCTGGAGGTGGACTCCGGTAATGGTCAGAAGACGCAGCTAACGGTCGCCAAAAAGATCCTTCGATATCTTCCATTCATACCGCGGATCCAAAGGCTTTTTATGACCGAGGAATCTGCGAAATAGATGAGATGGCCGTCAGACGGGAAGAGGTACCGTCCTCATAAGATGATACATCCGTCTGATGGTGAAGCATGGAAGGACTTCGTTGGCAAACATAAGAAGAAAGCGGGTGACCCCAGGAGTGTAGCCGTTGCGTTATCAACCGATGGTTTCAACCCATATGGTATGACGTCTACCTCATACAGCTGTTGGCCGATGTTTGTTATCCCGATGAACCTCCCCCCCGGCGTGTGCATGCAACGGCAGAACATGTTCCTGTCGCTGATAATTCCAGGGCCTGAGTATCCAGGGAAGAATATGTTCGTGTTCATGGAGCCGCTGGTAGATGATCTCCTCATTGCTTGGAACACCGGGGTACGGACATACGACGCCGCAGAAAAGAAGCACTTTGATATGTATGCTTGGTACTTCACTTCCCTGCATGACCTTCCGGCTCGCGCGATATTCTGCGGCTGGTGCACTCATGGGAAGTGGCCTTGTCCGGTGTGCTACCAGGCTGTGACTTTCCTTTGGCTCAAAAAGGGTGGAAAATACTCATGCTTTGACCAACATCGTCAGTTCCTTCGTCTTGGTCACAAATACCGGCGAAATAAAAAGAAGTGGACGAAAGATGTAGCTGTCGATGCTCCACGACCAACTTTGATGACCGGTGTAGACGTGAAGGCTCAGCTAGAAAGTCTGGAGCTCAATGCCGAGGGGACTGGCTTTCTGGGATATGGAGAGTGGCACCAGTGGACTCACATCTCATGCCTGTGGAAGCTCCCTTAAATGCAGGATCTTCTTCTTCCACATAACATTGATGTCATGCACACGGAAAAAAATATCGCCGAGGCCCTTTGGGCAACACTTATGGATCTTGAGAAGACGAAGGATAACGTTAAGGCAAGAGTCGATCAAGAGGAGCTATGTGACAGGGAACATTTAAACATGAAGCCTCCCACCAAAACCAAAAAAACGTGGACGAAGCCACCGGCCCCTTTCTGCCTGACTAGGGCCCAAAGGAAAGAAGTTCTCCAGTGGATCTTGGACTGTCTCTTCTTCCCTGATGGGTACGCAGCTAATATAATGAGGGGAGTGAATCTTGCAGGGCTTCGGATAACAGGGCTCAAGAGTCATGACTACCACGTATGGATTGAGCGGATCATGCCTGTCATGATTCGAGGATACGTTGATGAGGAAATTTGGCTAGTGCTAGCCAAGTTGAGTTTTTTCTTTCGCCAGCTTTCTGCCAAGGAATTAGACCGAGCTGTGGTTGCTAAGTTGGAGGAACAGGTTGCCGGCTTACTTGTGGACCTAGAGGCGATCTTTCCCCCCGGCTTCTTTAATCCGATGCAACACTTGCTCTTGCATCTCGCTGAAGAGGCACGATTGGGTGGCCCTGTGCAGTACCGCTGGATGTTTTCAACCGAGAGAGAGCAGAAGAAACTTAGAGAGAAAAGCACGAACAAATGTCGCATCGAAGCATCCATATGTGAGGCAACCCTCAACGAGGAGGTGGCAAACTTTACGACAAAGTACTATCATGAAAGTCTTCCCACTCGTCATAATCCAGTTTCTCGGTACAATAATGACCCCAACTCCGCGGATGCACCCGAGCTTAGCATACTTGCAGGGCTTGGTGGCAGATCAAGTGGCGCGAAGCAAGAGCAAGTAGACTCACATGAACAATGGACGGCTATTCTCTCGTGTGTCCTGAAGAACACGGCGGAAGTAAAGCCCTACATTGAGTAAGTGCTCAACACCTTCTTTTCACAAGCTTTCATTCCCATAGTTTGTGTCTAACTCCGATTTTTGTCATTCCGCACCTAGGTTATTTGAGAAAGAAACCTGGAAACATCATTCCCGAGAACCTACCTACAACGAGAAGACTACTATTTTTAAGAAGGGTGGCAAAGGAGGCGGCGGTTTCATTAGTTGGTTCGCCACAAAAGTAACACTCTATCTTACATGGTTTCTAGTGAGACATATTTTACGCCGATCTAAGCTTTAAGTAACACTCCTATTGACCTTGTAGGCTTTAACCGACAAGGAAATGAGTCCCGAGTTGCGGCAACTTGCCCGCGGGTTCACCTACTCCCTCAAGACATTCACATCTTACGATATGAATGGGTATCGCTTCCATACCCGTTCTTACGATGAGAAACGGCCGAACCGGAAGACAAATAATTTCGGGGTCTTCACGAATGCCGGTGGTGATTACTTCGGCATCGTCGAGGGAATTTATGAGCTCGATTTCCATTTCGGCAAGAAGAACCCGGTTGTATTCAAATGCCATTGGTTCGATCCAACTAGAGTGAGACGAAATCCTGAAATTGGATTGATCGAAATTGAACGAGCATCTGTCTATGGGGGAGATGATGTCTACATCATTGCACAACATGCCACCCAAGTATTCTATCTCCCCTACCCATGCAAAACTATGAAACGTCTCCAGGGGTGGGATGTGGTGATCACGGTGCCACCGCGTAATAGACCACCTCCTCCAAACGATGAAGATTACCACCAGCGCATAAACCCCATCACCTATGAGGGAGAGTTCTATCAAGAGGACGACGATGGGCTCACCGGCCGGTTCAGCATCGACTTGCCCACAATTGACGAAATGGTAGAAGACGACGATGATGATGGCATGGGCGCCGAGAGCGAGCAAGACGACGATCCAGCTGTTCTTAACTCTAAGGACGTGGAACTACTTGAACGTCTCCACATACCCGATGTTGAGGAGCCGAGCGGTCCACCATCGAACTACATGGAAGAGTGGTGGTACACCCGTGATAGCGACGACGATGATGATCCCGGTCCAAGTTATGATCCCAAGGATGTACACAATGGGTTCTGAACCATTTGTGTTCCAACAATGTAACCGTCAATGTATAATTAGCATTTAGTTTTCACTATTTGTGTGTCACTTCGAAACTTATAGCTTGTAATATTTTTCTATTCCGAACTTCTTATTGCTATTACATTACTTGCGCTTAAAATCCTGACGTTTGTCATGGTTCTTAGAGTCTCCAAGCACTTACGATTTTGTGCTCAAAATCTCCTCCCATATGAGCTTGAATAATCTGATCTTGCTCACATCCATGTGCTCCCAGTAGTAGTGCTCTTGCCACTCCCTACTCTGTTATTTTGGTCACCAAAATATCGGTGCAGGGAGTGGCAAGGGCACTACTTCTGGGAGCACATGGCCGTGAACAAGATCAGGTTCTTCAACCTCATGGGAGGAGATTTTCAGCAGAAAATCGTGCACATGACAAATGTCAGGATTTATTTTTCTATTCCGAACTTCTTATTGCTATTACATTACTTGCGCTTAAAATCCTGACGTTTGTCATGGTTCTTAGAGTCTCCAAGCACTTACGATTTTGTGCTCAAAATCTCCTCCCATATGAGCTTGAAGAATCTGATCTTGTTCACATCCATGTTCTCCCAGTAGTAGTGCTCTTGCCACTCCCTACGCTGTTATTTTGGTCACCAAAATATCGGTGCAGGGAGTGGCAGGAGCACTACTTCTGGGAGCACATGGCCGTGAACAAGATCAGGTTCTTCAAGCTCATGGGAGGAGATTTTCAGCAGAAAATCGTGCACATGACAAATGTCAGGATTTTAAGCAGCCCGTGGTTACGATGAGCGCTTCTGCTAGTTTATATTTAGACATTTAAGTACATAAAAGGTGAAATTGTGACACTTTACTATTTTAATTGCGCTTTAATTTATTTTTGCATGTACGTAATATGCTTTGTATGAATTACTCTTTGTTTATTTAACTTTTTAACATTTGTTATCACCTGTACTAATCGGGTTCCCTCTTGTGTCATAACAGGTGAAACATGGCAGGTTCCAAGCCCCCCAAGGGGTTAAAGCGCAGCGCCCCCAAGAAGGCCCATGTGGAGGGCTTGTACGCCAGATCTGAGGATGGCGCGCGCACACTGATAGGGCGACGACGGGTTGCGACGCCCGGCGCGGGCACGGAGGAGACCTCTAGCTCACGGAGAGCCCCGGCCCGTTGCCCAGGGGGGCGTGGTTCGCACCGGGCTGCTCGCCCACAGAGCCCCTTGCCCGAGGTTACTTCTTCTGACGAGGAGGAGGAGCAGGAGGATGAGGAGCAGGAGGAGGAGGAGGAGCACGAGCAGGAGGGGTCAGACGCCGAGGACGGGTCTGACCGGGACGAGGAGGAGGAGCAGCAGCCCTCGGACCCGGAGTCCGAGGAGGACGAGGACTTGTTCGCACACCCGCTCCCCCAGCTAGGGAAAGTGTGGCCTGCGGACAAGAAACCTTTTCTGCGCGGGCCCACGCGGCTACCTGAGCCGCCATACCCCCACCGGCACCACTTGGTCAGACCGGACGGCGACACGTAAGTGATTGTTAATCATCGTTGCTACATTTTTGCTATATTAATTTTTCATCAAAACATAACTAACTAGCTTGTTTTTCTTTTGTGCACGTGCAGGTCCTTGGCGTATGTGGGGCCCAGGCCACCACGGCCCATGAGCGGCATCCTTGGGCTTCTTTGCAAGAAGCATTTCCCAGGCTTGGTCACCCTGGATGGCAAGGAGGAGCCAGCTGCTTCCTGGAAGCACTACGAGCAGGTGCCCGATGTGGCGGACAAGTGGGGCCGGGTGTACGACCACTTAGGCACCCGGGTGATTACAGATTTCTGGGTTAGTATATTTTCCAATGCTAAATGGTTTTAGGGCAATATCTTTCGTGAAATATATATATATCGTGCTAATGTCTTAAATTTCTGCAATGGTTGTAGGACTACTTCACCTGCGTCGAGGGGGAAGAGGCTAGGGCCACGGCTGTGCTGATCAAGATGGCCAAGAAGCTTATCCGTGACATGCACTACGAGGCGCGTGTGCTGTGCGTGGTTAAGTTCTACGCCAAATACTTGAACACCACGTTGTCCAAGAAGGACGCCCGACTAATTCACTTGTCCGAGGTCCAATACTTGAAGGTAAGGACATAGTCTTTATAGTTATTCGTATATAGCCGCCGGGTGGTCTCACGTGGCTCTAATTTTTTCAAACAGGTGGTGCCTCAGTGGCTGGCCAACAAGCTGCCTTGCTATAAGGTGATGGTCGCGAAGTGGGTGAGCGACGGGTACAAGGCGGAACACGCCGCGTGCCGGGCCCGGCGTCTTCTGCTAGGCGAGGGACACCGTCAGGGCGGCCTCACCCTCACCGGCATCGTCCAGAAAGAGGTAAATAACCGTTCATATTTTTCCTTTTCAATGCAATGTTCTTTCTAACTTTATAGGTTTGTTCTAATATACTTCTGCTTTCAATTTTAGGCCGAGAAGGGCAATGAGATCAATCGCATGCAGGCCTTCCGTAGGACCCGGACTCCCAAGGTGCTGAAACCGGATGTACCGGCTGATCAGCAGTGGATCAACTCGCAAACCGGCAAGAAGTGGGACAAGTACGTCGAGAAGATGAAGGAGAAGCACGGCCCTGACTGTGACCCCTTCACGGCCCCCTATGATCCACAGGTTGCTATGGTTGCGGGAGAGGGTCGAAGGAACGGCAGATTTGCCTTCGCCAATGGCGCCTTCGATACCACAGGTACATCCACACTCTCCCAGATCCGTGCGAGGTCGGTCAGCTCATCGCCCTCTATCGAGCGCCGCCCACGGCCAGGACTAGATGCCATCGCCGCTATGCAGGTACAATCATTCTTCAGCACCCGTATATCTTGTTTCCGTTGCGCAATTGTTGACATTAAACATCCCGTAGGATAAAGTTGATGAAAACAAGCGGATCGCGATGGAGTCCCAAGAGAAGGTCCAAAGAATGGAGGCGCAGATGAGTAGCCAGCATGCATGGATGCAGGCAATGATGCAGGTATTATTTTCACCCCTTTTAGTTCCATTCATCATTATATGCGTGTAAACTCACCGGTCTATCTCTTTTGATCTTTGCAGATGGTCAGCGCTCTTCCACGGGATCCATCAGCTCCTCCTCTACCTCCTCTACCGCCGTTCAACCTCAACTTGGTAAGTTGGCTTGCAGCTTGTTAACTGATTCATTTTTCCAGCTTAGTCGACTAATATGGATCTTTATAGGGAAATGCTTCATCATCGGGAACCCAGAACGACATGGAGCAGGACGGATCTCGAGCTGACGGTGACGAGTCGGCTCCGTAGACCTCCGTCATAGTTGACTTAGGATCCCGTCGTTCTTGTGGCAACAAACATGAACTTGTCGACTTTTGAACTTGTATGATGCTTCTAGGACGATCTTGTGAACTTTTGAACTTGTATGATGCTTCTAGGATGATCTTGTGAACTTTTGAACATTTGTGACATGTATATGTGTTCTTGTGGAGTTAACTATGAATTATATCATGCATTTGTTGCTATTTTGTTGAAAGTTGTGTGTTTTGAGTGTTCTGGTACTGAAAATTGTGAAACAAATATAATTTGTGATTTAATTGCAGGGAATTAAGCAAATGCAGCCAGCTGCTGGTAAAACTGCAACGTCTTTGCCGAGTGTTACACTCGGCAAAGACCCATATGGTCACTATGCCGAGTGTTACACTCGGCAAAGAGGTTGCCCAGGCGACCAAATGGCACCTGGGAGCAAGTCTTTGCCGAGTGGCCAACAAAACACTCGGCAAAGTTTGCTCCCAGGTGCCATTTGGTCGCCTGGGCAACCTCTTTGCCGAGTGCGACACTCGGCAAACCTGGGCTCGGCGTATACGGGAGGGGACTATGCCGAGTGTCACGGCACTCGGCATAGTCCCCACTCGGTGGAGTGTGTACGCTCGGCGAACAGACACTCGGCAAACTCAGGCACTCGGCGTAGTGTTTCTGATCTTTGCCGAGTGCCACGACACTCGGCGTACATGCCACTCGGCTGAGCACTATGCTACTCGGCGAAACGACACTCGGCAAAACGGCCACCCGGCGAACAGGGCCTGCCTCTTTGCCGAGTGTCACGACACTCGGCGTACAGACCACGTGGCGCTACCATGGACGCCTGGGCCCAGGAACTTTGCCGAGTGTTGCACTCGGCAAAGTGTCGAGCACCGTTCCGTTATGGGACTAAGGACGGAACCTGTTCCAGGAAACTTTGCCGAGTGTGCAGGTAAAATACTCGGCAAAAAGGTTGCCGAGCATCCCGTGGTCTGACACTCGGCAAAGTTCCGATTGCCGAGATGAACGACGCCGAGTGACCTGTGCCGAGTGTGGCACTCGGCAAAGAGGTTGCCGAGTATTTTTCGTCCTTCGCCGAGTCTTTCTGATACACGGCGAAGTGTCCGATTCCAGTAGTGCAATCAGAAATTGTTTCAGGAATAGCAGCCAGCCTGACAATGCAACACCCTTCAGTCGGTAGCACAACATGGGCTACACAAGAATCTACCATGCATGGGAGCTCAGCTTCAATATATATAATGGAGTATCATCCAATGGTACTTAATTAGATTAGCCAAGCTAAATTGACGGATGTATATATGACGGCAACAACGTTATGCATCCTCCGTGATCACCTCACGAAATACTCGGTTCATCCTTGGAGTAATATTGATGGGTCTTGTACACTCCTCACATCGTTCAAGCTGGGCCTCGCGGAAGAAGTCGTGTAACTTGTTCCCAGCGTCAGAGCGGTCAAATTTATCCTCCTGCAAGATCTACGAGAAGACATAGTCGACATGCTCCTATGACATGACTAAGATGATCTTGTCGCCGGCAACGTCAGCAGCGGGCTTCTCCTCCTTTACTACGACGCCCCACGAACCGCACTTCTATACAGCCAAAGCTTGATAGATCTCCATGTCATTCCTCACTCGTCGTTTTGGAGATCAGTGTGAATTAGAACAAGCATGATGCACGTCTCAACTCTCATCGGCGTCTCGGCTAGGTCGGAGATGAGCCCGGCGACGAAGCGCGTCGGGTAGGCGCTCTCCCCAACGCAGCGCCGCTGTATTGAGACCATAAAGTTTGCCAAAGACGAGCGTGGGAACCTGGCCATGACGTTCTTGAAGGAGTTATGGCCTATAGGCAAATAATAAACGAGTATTTATTATCATAACTCATATGTTCGTAATGTTTTGTTTCATGCTATAACTGTATTAAGAAGATTAACACAAGTGTTTTATATAAACAAACCATATCTCTAGTAGCCTCTAGTCATACTAGTTTGTTGGGAAATAGATTATCAAGGTTTCCTGATCATGGGTATTTATACCATTGATAACGAAGTCATGTCGTTGGAGAATGATATGATGGACAAACCCTCTTTTATGTTAATCATAACAAGATCGAGTCATTTATTAAGTTCAAAGTTATGATAGCGAAAAACGTAGTGCCTTAGCCTTAGACCGTGAGATGGTATTTAATTGCTATCCGGAAAGTTATTTTGATTAAATCAAACGTCACACCGTAACATGGTGATTATAACGGTGACTTTTGAGTAATGGAAGGGATATGTTGAGGCGTACCATCAAGAGCGGGAATTGCCAATCCTAATGACGGATAGATACTTCTAGGCCCACTTGATGGATATACATCAATTAGCTTGCAAGCATGTGACCATGTCACGGGAGATGCAACGACACGGGAACAAGTTGATTTGTTATGTCGGTAACGAGACAGAATGGGGTATGAGATACCGGACGATCAAGTCTCGGACTAACAGAGTATCGCAAGAGCAACAGGTTTAGGAACTTGATATTTACGATTCAACGACGCAAAAACTTTGATGGATACCCAGGGGCCATTAGGGACGTTCCAGTTTGCTTAATGGTCATTGGTTAGAGAGGAATCTCACCATGTCTGGTGTGTTCCGAACCGTTGGATGTCACACTTAAGGATAGACAATGCGTGAGAGAGATCTTAGTACTGAAGAGAATATTTGAGAGCACCGGAATCGTTCTGGTAATCATCCGATAGGAATCGGATGTTCAACATTTTAGCTCTATATGATACATAACCCGTTAGGAGATAAGTCTGGAGATTCCGCTAATGAAGAGATGATTTGATTTATCAAGTTCACGTGGATAATTCGGAAATTAAACTTGGAGATTCCGCTAACAAAGAGATAATTTGATTATCAAGTTTCTGCGGGTAATTTCATCATAGTCTAGTATGTTGTGTTCTCTACCCTAAAGAATGAGCTGCTAGTGCATTATGAACATTCAGAATGATCACTAAGCTTTATGCCCTTCATGCACCGTAACTCCGTAAGTCAGGTTTTCTTCTCATGCAAAATGGAGGAGAACACTCAGAAAACATGGTAGTCATGATTGATGACAATGAAACACCCCGTTGAGCCTAATTATTGGATGACATATAGTTCTGCTTGCGAAGGGGTGATGTGATTGCCGTCCACCCTAGTTGGAGATAATTTATCATGGACCATATCATGCAAAGGGAATTGTTCACCTTCATGAATACTTGGTTGTGTTGAAAAACCAAGAAGATGAAATAGATTACCGAGAAGTCATCAATGATGATGGTACATACACGTTGTGAATGTTTTACCTAAACCAATGATCATTGCAGTGACTGAGTTATGACACTAGTCATGTTTTATGAAAATAATTTGTCTACTTTAGTAGCATGGAAAGACGAGGAGACGATGTGTGTCGAGGATGGCAAGCAAGATGTTGTGATGACCATCAACACTCTCCCTCTGCATCTACCATTTGAATAAGATATTTCATAATCACTTATAAGTATGATCGTTATAAGTGTGTCTTGCCATAAGCGAGATAATTATTCATATGTGTTAGTGACAAATCGTTGTCCTATATTTATGAGTGATATATATTAATGATCATACACTGGTTATGAATGGATTGTTCTTATTTTTCGTAGTTGTTCCTACATTCATAACATTAATGCCAAAAACACAAACTTAGTAATGACACCACATTCATGTGGAACTGTTGTTTGAAGTCAAGTCAATGTTATATGCATGAAAAGGCTCCACCCTGTTGGACCTTTGAGTCTTTAGATTTTGATCTTTTGACACATGAAAATTGTCCTTCATGGACAGAGATAACTAAATACTCCGTTTGGGAAAACGGGATTTTAGACTTGTTGAGAAACATGCATGTTGATGTGTGCACATCAATGAGTACTTCAACCAAGTATTGGAAATCATTATTTAGTTTTCGACGATGTTTTAAGTTGATGTGTATATCCACTTAATGAAACGTTGATCTGAAAAGTTTTGATGAATTCAAACAAGTTCAGAGTAAAGTGAAACTTCAATGATGATTTGAGTTTATATGTGTATATCCACTTAATGAAACGCTGGTCTGAAGGGTTTAACAAGTTCAAACAAGTTCAGAGTGAAGTAGACTTAGCAAGAAAATCAATTTTCTATGATGCTGATCAAGGATACAATGATTTGAGTTGTGATTTTGGTATATCATTAGAAGACTTGTGAAAAGGTTTTTTTCACAAATTACATTGCATAGAACACCACATTGCTATGGTGTGTTTGCACGTTGTGACCATAATCCATTGGATGTTGTGTGGTCAACAATATCTCTTATCGAATTATGTTATCATTTGAGTTATGTGTTAGAATCAGGACATTCACTTTAAATAATAGGGAAACCATCTAATCCGTGGAGACAATACCATATGATTTATGGGATGACTTTTAGCTTGGATTGTCATTTATGTAATTTAGGTTTTCGATGTTTTCGAACCCAAAGCATATAAAATCATCTTTGTAGAATATCCGGTAAATTAACTGGATACATCTTTCACGACAAAAGCAGTTGTGGTTGAAACATACCTTTCTCAAGAAATCGTATATTGTCAAGGGTATAAGTGAAAGAAAATGTAGAGTAAGACGGAGATCATGAAAGTGGCGCAACAGAAGTCGTTCTGTAACTGTCTTCCGGAAGGAATTTAGTGGTTATGATCATGACTTTGATCCAAGCTTATACTAAGATCGTAGGCGTACGAGAATACGTTCCGTAGTGTGTGGTATGGCAATCTTTTGATGACCGTCATGTTAGTGAAACATGACAAACCTACAAACTGCAAAGAAACTATGGTTTACCTATGTCTGATAAATGGCTATGGACCATACATAATCCTAGATAAAATCCATGTATGATTACCAAGTGTGAATTGGGTAATTCTTCCTCGATGGCCTCCAGGACATTATGAGCAAATTGAATTTTATGAAAAGATAGACACTGACGGAATAACAACTGTCTATTAAGTTCGATTTGTCTCGAAATGGTTTCGACAAATGCAAAGAGTTGAGCACAGGGAGATTTAATCCCAGGTGGCGAAGCTTAAGTTTATTTAGGATTGTGTTAGCAGTTAATACAATTTTAGAAATTGTTAGAAGGACAAAGAGACCATTTTCCCTAATGGCAACATTAAGGAAAAGTTGTAGTTGTACAACAAGAAGGTTGTGTTGATCCTAAGGATGCTAAAACATGTATGCAAACTTCAACTGTCCATTCATGGGCTGAAGCAAGTATATCGGAGCTGGAATCTTCACTTTGATAGCGTAATCAAAGGATTTTGGAAGTGTCCAAAATAGGTGAAGATACATGTATTTAAAGGAAAGTGAATGGGAGTTAAGTAGCTCTTCTTAACCTTATATGTAAATGACATATTTGAGTGGGAGCTAAAACAAATTTTCTATTCTTATATGTGGGTGACATATTTGAGTGGGAGCTAGGTATCATTCCTAACTAATATGTGGTGACATATTGGAAAGATTATATGCGGTGACATATTGGTAATGATACATATCCTCTAAAGAAAAGTATAAATGATTATTTAAGTGTATAAATTCTCTATGAATGAAGTTATAAGTATTAGGCATTAAATCTATAGTGTATAGATCAAGGAGCCTAATAAAATTAAGTCGGATTATTTTCTTAGACAGAATTCCGAAGGTGTTCAGAATAGGACAAGCAAAGGAGTTCTTACTTGTATGACGAAGGAAAAAATCGAGTATAACTCAGCATGTCAACAATAACTAAAGGAAGAAAAGGATGTATGACATCCTCTATGATTTTGTCATAGGTTCTGTCATGTTATCAAGTTGAATGCTCGACCTGGTGTGAATGGATCGATGAACAAACGTTAAGTATATATTTCAGTGCCTGGTGAGAAATAAAGTTATGTTTTCTAGTTTGTGGTGAGAGTGAAAGTCAACTTGCCGTAAGGAGTTACGATGATGCAAGTCTCGCTCGGCTAGAAGTCTCATATAGGAAAATTCTGTTATTTGAGAAGACATGGTTAGTTTGCGAAGTGGCAAGTATATGCACTGTCGTATAATCTACATATGTATAGAAGTATATTGACTACTTTAGAAGTGGCAAGTGTGGATGGACTTAGATGGTTTTCCCGAGATGTTATGGTGTCCTTTGAAAGATCTCTTAGACTCTCAAGGTCCATACTACGCAACGGTTCGATTCTTACTCCATCATCAAAGCATATATTTCACCGATATCGTAAAGACACGGAACAATGTTAAACTAGGTGACATTAAAGTTTTCCAATGAACATACAGATCTGAGTGTGGCAGATTTGTTAACTTAAAAATCTTTTTCCACGAGCAATGCATGGTCTAGGCACCAGGAGGCTAATGGTGCTAGATCAAATGCAAACTAGATTATTTATACTATAGTGCAAGTGGGAGACTGAAAGAGTTATGCCCTATAGGAAATTCATAAACGAGTATTTATTATAATAACTCATATGTTCATAATGTTTTGTATCATGCTATGACTATATCAAGCGGAAACATTAATACATGTCTGATATATAAGTTTTTCAATGAACATACAGATCTGAGTGTGGCAGATTTGTTGACTTAAAAATCTTTTTCCACGAGCAATGCATGGTCTAGGCACCAGGAGGCTAATGGTGCTAGATCAAATGCAAACTAGATTATTTGTACTATAGTGCAAGTGGGAGACTAAAAGAGTTATGCCCTATAGGAAATTCATAAACGAGTATTTATTATCATAACTCATATGTTCATAATGTTTTGCATCATGCTATAACTATATTAAGCTGAAATATTAATACATGTGTGATATATAAACAAACCAGGTCCCTAGTAGCCTCTAGTCATACTAGTTCGTTGGGCAATAGATGATCAAGGTTTCCTGATCATGGGTATGTATACCAATGACAACGAAGTCATGTCGTTGGAGAATGATATGATGGACACACCCTCTTTTATGTTTGTCATAACAAGATCGAGTCATTTATTAATTTCAAAGTTATGATAGCGGAAAACGTAGTGCCTTAGCCTTAGACCGTGAGATGGTATTTAATTGCTATCCTGAAAGTTATTTTGATTAAATCAAACGTCACACCGTAACAGGGTGATTATAACGGTGAATTTTGGGTAATGGAAGGGATATGTTGAGGCATACCATCAAGAGCGGGAATTGCCAATCCTAATGACGGATAGATACTTCTAGGCCCACTTGGTGGATATACATCAATTAGCTTGCAAGCATGTGACCATGTCACGGGAGATGCAACGACACGGGAACAAGTTGATTTGTTATGTCGGTAACGAGACAGAATGGGGTATGAGATACCGGACGATCAACTCTTGGACTAACAGAGTATCGCAAGAGCAACAGGTTTAGGAACTTGATGTTTACGATTCAACGACGCAAAAACTTTGATGGATACCCAGGGGCCATTAGGGACGTTCCAGTTTGCTTAATGGTCATTGGTTAGAGAGGAGTCTCACCATGTCTGGTGTGTTCCGAACCGTTGGGTGTCACACTTAAGAGTAGATGCATGAGAGAGATCTTAATACCGAAGAGAATATTTGAGAGCACCAGAATCGCTCTGGTAATTATCCGATAGGAATCAGAGAGTTCGGAAGTTGTATCGGAATAAAGGAGAAATGCCCAATAGTGATCGGAAAGTGCCGGAAGTGTTTCCGGAACTCGAAATGAATGAGTAATGTGTATTTATTATTAATTAGTGTAATTAATAATTAAATATCATTTTATTTCATTGAATAATGCATTTATTCCACTAATGGGCCTTCTGGGCAGATTTGGCCCATTAGGGAAAAAGTTGGAAAAAACAAATAAGAAAAAGGGGCAGCCCACATGAGCCACTTGGGGCCCACGTGGGGGTGCGGCTGCCTCCCTTGGTCACACCAACCATGTGGGATTAGTCCCACATGGCTTGGCCAAGGGGAAAGGTTTCCCCTTCCCACTATATAAAGGGAGCCACCCCTCCCCTTTTCTCCATCCAATTTTCTTTCTTACCTTTTCTAACCGTGGTTCCCTTCGGAGTTGCGCAACGAGTTGAGAATTCTCTACTAAAACACACCACCGTGTTGTTAGTCTTTGGTCCATCTCTCTACTTCCGCAATCTCTGTACTGGCCCAGAGATCGGGAGTCATCGACTACACTGTATGCGTGTAATCCCAGGAGGTGTCACACTTGGGGCACTAGTCGTGAACTACTCCTCGACCTTGAGGTCGACTTCGTTGTCTTCATCGACAACCCTTGTGCGGGAGGGTAATCCCCACTTTCGGTCTTCAAGGTTATGATCACCGTTCCTTCTCCGTTACTCTATTGATAATGTCCATGTTGGTGATGCAATCCGGCACTCTTATTAGTGCTTATCGGTTAGTACTATGACATGTACCTAATTTTCCATCTTAGAGCAAATTAGAGGCCTCAGTTTTGGAGCTTGGGCGCTGTAAGCTAATCAAATTGTTTACTTGTGGTAGTTCTATCACAAATGATTTTTTTTATACCATTTAACCATTTAGTGTTAAACTGGTAGATAATTTTAAGTTGTTTTTGAGGTCTCACTCTTTCTTAATTTATCATGTGTGTCAATGATATTAATGTTGAAACTTTGTAAGGCCATGCACTTAAAAGACCGGTTTGATGTATCCTTTTTTTTTGGATTAGTTCGAGGTTCAGCGCCGTCTTGGAGGGACGAGGCATATATTTTGGTACCTTCGCCTTTGTTTTATATATAACTAACTTTTGAACTGTTGTCAATATTTTTGAGCTAACATTTTTTTTCCCGATTACCTGTCTTGATTATAATAACCTTTAGCCATGAAGAGGAATGGTCTTTAGGTTAGCTCCTCCTCTCCTTGAGTTGTAAACAACCGATTTTAGACTTAGAAGCTATGAGGGAAACTAGATCTCCGTGGTGGCATCCTGTTGCCCGAGTTAGTCCTCTATTCTATCTTATAAAAACTGCATGCTTTTATCATGTATGTTTTATTTTAAACCTAAACAAGGTCTATCTCTAATGACTGCTAGGTAGTGGAGGGATAAGATTTAGGATGAGCCATTAGTCCTTAGTCATATTGTTTTCTGACTGGCACATCAGAGCATGGAGCTTGTGCTTGATTGAGGTGATGTATGCCTCTCGAATAAGCAGATATGTACCTATTGTGTATTTTAATCTGCAGTCAGTTGAGAAATGAATTTAATAAAAATATGTTTGACATAACTTCATGTGTCTTTGATTTTCAAAAGGCCAACAAATACATATGTACTCGTGCTGCTTCAAGTCAGACAACGCTGAAATTGGTGTTATTTTTTTTTTGTTGATACTATGAAGTTTATGTTACCAATTTATTTATTGCAGCACGTTGCCAACTGTTTGACCATTGTTTGGTCTATCATGGAGTGCAATATTTAATTTTTTCCATGCCCTATCTTGTACAACCTCTGTCCAATATTGGTTGTTGCTGAAATCAACGACATGATAGACCAAACAATGGTTTTTTTATACATGTTAGGTGAATTTCTTGGTGCATATAAAATGAGAAGCTTTCTTGTGAACATTCCATCTAATATCAAGAAATCCAATTATATATAATGTTCACTTTGTTATCTTGATGCGCTCCTTTTGACAATAGATGTAATCTGTCAATACTATTGCAACTACATATCTTCATGTGGTTAAGTTTTTTTTTCCTTCGAATGTTTGATAATTATATCCGCTCTTTAAAAGTAACTTGAGGAGTTATATTGGTCTATTTGCATGTTGACATCGATTATTGTTTTTATTATAAAAGTCCATTGGAAAAAGTCTAAGCTGGTCAATCAATATATACATGTTCAGTGGATTCCTGGTTGGATATGAGAGGAGATGAATTTTTTGCATACATTTCATATTTTTATTAAGGATTAGCATTATTATCTGTACAAATGAAAATTCCATAATATGCTAAACTTTACCGTGTCAAGCAATGCATGAATGATCAAACCAGTAAAGATATGGTTGCCCTACAAGAAAAGAGTTGAAAAAGAAAAGCGAGATTGTTCGGAAGGGCGCAGCAAAGCGCGCCATATCCTTCTAGTTTCTGGTAAGTGTGCAAGGTCGGAAACGATCTACCGGAGGCTTGCGCTCGCGCGCGCGCAAGCTAGGAGCGCCCCCTTCTTCGTCCCCCCATAGTCAAATCCTCGATCCGTCCCTACCCTTTGGCAGATGAATGGAAAAAAAATGTGTCTCCTGCTCCTCTCTCTCTCGCTAAAAAAAAAGTCTTTCCTGGGCCTAGTGGCGTGCTTTTGATGGGCCGGATCCGTCCTTTCTGATGGAGGCCGATGCATCTCTTCTTCCTACCATGCCCCCGGCGTTGTGGTGCTCCGCCCGCTGCTCTTGCGGCGGCGGCCATCCAAGGAGTGGGCATCGAGTTCACCGATTTGCGCTTCCGGTTAAGAGGTTGCACGTCTCCCCTAACGCCGCCATGGCCCCACCGGAGCGCCCGTTCCCCGGGGACGGCCTTCGGGATCCCCCGCCTTCGTCATTTGTGTCAGCGAAGGTTTTTTTTTTTTGATAAAGGGCTTTTATTACTTAAGAAGTTTAAGCATTACACCCGACCTCTGCATCATGACAATGCACACAGCCGAAATCCAAATTACAACGAAAGTAAAAAACGACAAGCCTAAACTTGTGTCAGCGAAGGTACCAGCGCAACTTCGGCGGCCGGCTAAGCAAGTAGCGCATCCTCCCTCCCTATATTTCCCGCATCCTGCTGTCTCACAGAAAGCCCAAATCGCCACAGCCGGCCGACGAACGCGTGCTGGAACGCTACAGCCGGCCGACGGAGGTCGCACCTGCGCCGCCCCGCCGCCGACTATTCAAGTGCCTCGTCTCCCCTACTACCCCGCCTCCCTCGTGTCTCACCGGAACGGCCCAATCGTCTGAGCTAACTGCCATGGTAAATTGGTAATCCCTCTGCTTTCCTTCTGTTCTTAGAGTGCGCTTAGCAAAGTTTCTAGCACCGGGGCCAGTGAAATCAATCAAGTTTGCTTCAAGTTTTCATTGATTATATGTACCACACCCGCAGCCTGGAGATGCACTTACACAAATGACATTATTGCAGGCTCCTCTTGTGAATACCAGTATTCAACGATTACATTACAAATCAAATGCAGTATCATGTGTTTCTATTTAATACTACTAGCATTACATGCAGATGGCATATAATCTACAGATTAGGTGGCTCATACAAAGTTTAGTAGATAATCAAGTATTCTACACGCTAGTGCAGGGCATTGCACAACAACAAGACAATTTTAATTATGCCCGTCAAACGTGTGGTCATGCATCTTTCATGTTTTATGCCATTGGATGATTTTCAGATGAGACAAATGGCCTAGGAGGAATCTGCAGATTCTGCAGCCTACCCGTTAACATGTTAACCACCTTTGTCATTGAAGGTCGGTCCTTTGGGTTCCATTGGATACACCACAGTGCCACAATAGCTAGCTGTCTCACCTTTTCTTTCTCTTCCACTGTCATTTCCAAACTAAGCTCCAATTCCTGCCCGGCGATTACTTTCTCATAGATCCACTCCGGGAGGTATACCTCGTTCTGGTTCTCAACACTTGGGTCGGAGTTCCTCCTTCCGCTCACCATTTCCAACACAAGCATGCCGAAGCTGTACACATCTGACTTGTAGGATACACCCCCAAAGTTCCGGGAGTATAGCTCAGGTGCAATATAGCCCATAGTGCCTCTTGCTGCAGTCAACGTAATGATGCTTTGGTCCCTCGCACACAACTTTGCAAGGCCAAAGTCTGAGATCTTTGGATTGAAGTTGTAGTCCAGCAAGATGTTGTGAGGCTTGATGTCAAAGTGGAGAATGCGCTGGTTGCATCCTTGATGTAGGTATTCCATTCCTCGGGCAATTAATGCCTAGAGAAACATCTAGCATTTTTTCGGGAACTAGGAGTTGACCATGAACATTTCATAAATAAGTGCCCGCCTTGTTCCTTCTGAGCAAAATTCCAGGAGCTGGACAATGTTTGCATGGTGGATTCTCCCAATGGTTGCGACTTCATTAATAAATTCTCCTCCCTCTGCTGTAGATTTCTCTAGCATCTTGATAGCCACGGGCACTCCATTTGGTAGCACACCTTTGTATACACTTCCAAATCCTCCTTGCCCTACTTTCTCCTTAAACCGTCTTGCCATCTTTTTAACTTCAGAGAAAGTGTACCTTGTGGGTTTTGATGTGCCATATGTCCTGAGAAACATTTCAACTTTCAAATGTATCTCTTCGTTATATCTTGTCTTCAGTGAAAGGTAAAGCGCAGTGGCCACCATCAACAAAATAACAAAAAATGTGGCCACCGATAATGTACCTGAATAAATAAGATGATACGAAATAAGCATGTTGACATAGTGACTGTATCGGGTATAACTGATTGTGAGGCCAATAAGAAGAATTTTATGTATAATGGAAAGATTTATTTTCAGTTCATGTGACGTGCAGAAAAACATTGTTTGCTACTGTACCTGCGATGACTCCGATACGTGAGCCTGCAAATAGAAAAGATAATAATGAGATATTGACTGTGTGTCACCTGCCACAAAAACAATTTAGTGAACAAAAAAGAATTGAACTTCTTGAAATAGGTTGTAAGTACTAAGAATTTTTTCCTCGAGCGCATTGTCATTACTAAGAACTGCCAAAAATGTTTGTAAAGGGCGGTTGTTAACTGTTGCGATACATTGTTCTAATGGGATACAATACAGTTCTAAATTTTGAGGAATAACTATGCTATGATTATGCCTTCTTTTAAGATATCTTCATCTCATCTTATCGAACAGATCCATCAGATGTGGCATTTTTTTTTGGAAAATACAGAAAAGTTGTGTCTTAATATCAAAGGGAAGAATGTTCAAGGTTATTGTATAGGCTTTTTTACCGTGGACAAGGACTCGAGGTTTTGCTACAGAAAGAAATGCACCAAAAACCTGATATTCTATGTACTGGTTACGAACTAAAGGCATCTTTATCTTGGTTGTGCGTGCAAACTTTTATGTCCATGTATTTGTGTTTGTGTGGTTTACTGGTTTATGTTATTTGGTTATTCATATTTCCTATGACATTAATGTATAGAACTCAGGGGTATTGCTGATATTGTGTTCAATTCAAGAGGACGTGGTTGCAGATTTAAGCTTTCGATAGTTTTAAATTTAGTCCATTCTGTACCAGTGTGGAATCTGTAATTCTCTACTCCGAGTGTTAAAACAACAAGAGAGTTTCCATTTTTATAAGGAGACTGCCTGATACGATAGAAGATAGTACATGATTTCTTGCTGCAAATTTTTTCCATAAGATCACTCTTGTGATATTTGGGCACCTAAATTTGGTTGCCCAGTCTACCTTATCAAATGATTTCTAACAACATGCAATCTTTCATGTACTTCAAACACATTGAGTTGTAAAATTAGTAAAATCCATACCTAACTAAAAATGCAAAACCGAACTAAATTTGAAATTCAGTTACAAAATAATGGGGTTATTACAAATATACGGTGATTTTGGCCAGTTAGAAACAATACCATGACGCATGCAGAATGTTTGATTCCTTTGTGAGCTGAATGCACAGTGTCGCCCTTGACTTTCACAATCTGGGCAGTCGATGCCTGCCTTGGAACTATTGCCTATTTCATACATCGCATGTTTCCATTCCAGCACGATCTCCTCAAAACTGAGGATTCTTTCTGCGCTTCTCTTGAAGGAAAATGATATATCGTAGTTGATGGGTATCGGAATGACGCCATCTAAACATACCTTGCAGTCTGATGGAAGAATGGAAATGATTCCAGAAGTAAGCACCAAATAGGAGAAGTTGGTTGTGTTGCTAAGGCAGGAGATTGGGCCAGCAACGCTATCAGCATCATGAATGCTTGGTGTGAACTCTTTTGAGCAGCATACTAGGGTTGCATACTGCTGACGTTTATAGCTTTGGAATGCTGCTGCTCGAGATGGCTGGAGGAAGAAGGAACGCTGATCCAACTGCAACAAACTCAAGTCAGGCATACTACCCGTCGTGGGTCTATGACCGGCTATCTGAACAAGAGGTGTATGAGATATCTCCCGTTGATGACATGCATGAGTTGGAGAAAAAGTTGTGCATCGTTGGACTTTGGTGCATTCAGATGAGGTCTCAACATCGTCCGGCGATGAGCGAGGTCATAGAGATGCTGGAAGGTGGCGCAGATAGCTTGCAAATGCCCTCTAGGCCATTCTTCTGTGATGAAGGGCACATCCATATCGAGGACTCCTACCGTTGGGCATCCGAGTTAACTGCAATCTCCGAGGAGGATGAGTGAAAACATTTTGCAGGAGATGATGTGTGCGAAGTAATGCATGAAACAAGGCACTTAGTTTTGCGAGCAAATGAAATAATGGCTGTTGCATCGAGTATGTAATAATCTGCTATGTTTCGTGAGTCCCGTGTACTCCTACTGCTATGTTCATGCCATCGCGTATATCATGTTTTGCTTCAGCTGCTGCTGATGTGTGTTTCCTGTTATGCTCAAATTCTTATGCTGCAAACTCTACTTTTCCATTGTATGAACTATTGATGTGGCTTTTGATTAAAAATTGGGCCATCTGGCCTAGTTAAGTATTCTTGAAGCCAAGTCCTATTTTATATGGATGTTTATTGTAAAAAAAGCATCATTTCAGGTGCCAAGCTGAAGTTGGGAAGATCGAAAACCACAACTCGGCAACCCCGAATTAACCATGAGCTGCACTCAACTGAAAACAACATTTTAAATTTCCAAAACATGTTAACATGAGTTTTTGTTTTTGTTCTGTATTTCAAATAGTACAGAATTTCTTATTGACATTTATAGGTAGTAGGTAGGATAAATGCTGCATGTTGCAAAACAAAGAGGAGAGATGGCTAAGCTCCCATTTGGGAAAAAGAAATCTGTAGCTTAGAGCATGTCTAACGGACCCCTTATGTTTTCGCCCCCTAAAACGCGTGTAGAGGGCCCTGTATACACATTTCACCGGCCAAAAACTCGTGCGAGCTAGCAGACCCCCTACCCCCACCCCGTAAAACAGAATATTCTGTTTTACGGGGTGGGGGTAGGGGGTCTGCTAGCTCGCACGAGCTTTTGGCCCCTCACAAAACAGGGTTTTGGACATTTTGCATATCCATGACTTGGGCACCCTCATGGCAGCTGATATTTTGAGAGTATGGACAGAGTTTTCTTTGTCTAGAAATAACAACATCAATTAAAATTCAGATATGAAGAGGCATCCCTAATGCCCGTGTTAGAAGAGAGCAAAGCAACACTAAAACGAAGAAAACAGATATTGCTGCTGTATGAATGTGTTGAAGAAGCAAAGACAGGACCAAAGGTTACCAACAAAACATCAGGGATGCCTCTTCATATCTGAATTTTAATTGCTGTTGTTATTTCTAGACAAAGTAAACTCTGTCCATACTCTCAAAAGATCTTGATGCGGAAGATGTACTGCATCATCTCCATGTCGTCGTCGCTCAGCAGCTCGTCGAGGTCCGAATCCCCCGAAGACCAGCTCAACGAATCATCGAAATGCTCCACATCATCCATAGTCGCGTCCGCAGACATCTACGATGGTGAAGCAGAGATCAGGCCCCCGCGGAACGGCGAAATCGAAGAGGAACACGGCCCGGCGAGTACTCACCGTGGGGAGGCGGTGGAGATTCACACGGCGCGGCGAGTCGAGGGGCGCCGAGGTCCGCTGGGGGCCCAGCGGGGGGTGCGGCGGTGTCCGGCGGGGGAGCGGCGGTGTCCGGCGAGGGTGCGGTGCCTCGGAGGCGACCGGATCTACGCGGCGGCGGCCGGCGGCGGGGCGAACGAAAATCGGATTGGAACCTGAATCTTCAGCGCGCCCTAGCTCGCACGAGGTAGAGGGTTGGCCCTCTATATCCCCTCCCGACCCGCACATGTAGGGGTCGACGGGCCGCCCCCTACCCAAACTTGTAAAAAATCGTCCGGGGTGGTCCATTTACGGGGTCTACTAGATGGCCGGGTATAGCCCAAACCCGTATATCAGCGGTTATTATACGGGTTTGGGCCATATAAGGGGTCTGTTAGAAATGCTCTTAGCAAGCTCGCCTGCATTTCCAGTGACAGGCTTCCGCAATTCATCCCTGAAAAAAAAAAATTCAAACACTGAATGGGACGTCCTGCCACCGAGCAAATAAATGGACGTCATTATCGATAGGGAAGAGAAGGTCCAGGTCTATGGTTGGTTTCAGTATTAGTGGTGTAGGTGTTGAAATAAATCGATATGGAAACATAACGAAAGCAGACCCAGTGGCTGCAAGTGGAACTGACCTGACAACAAAATGTCTATCGGGTTCATGTTTTCAGTCTTAGTCCTACAGATGTTGAAAAGAAGGTTGACTCGGAAACTGAAAAAAAAATCGATCATTGTTTTGCTGGCATTCCACGACCATACACTTTCCACGATCATTGTTTTTCAGTCTTAGTCCTACAGATGTTGAAAAGAAGGTTGATCGGATTCAACGTCGAAAAAAATCCCATGGACCTCCATGGTAACTTTAGCCCGACTCCGAATGCGACCTTCCGTGTCCTGTTGATTAAGTGTGAGTGTGTGACCAGTAAAAAGCAAATGGACGCTCATTTTTTTTGATAAAGGGTTTTTATATATTACTTAAAAGGTTTAAGCATTACACCCGGCCTTTGCATAACAAAGATACACACAGCCGACTTTCCACAGAAAAAATAAAAAACATAAAAAGCAACAGAATGCAAACACTCATAGAGCTGAAAACAAGTCTGTCGCCTAAAGACGACCAATTCAAAGATCAAACGGCCATTCATGTGGGATAAAAATATGTCTCGGCATTTTTCAGCCGTGCACAAGCCTCCGTAAAAAAGTCTCGATACTCCGCCCGTTGTAATATGGACCATGAAGGACAAATACCTTTTTTTTAGAAATGGAGGTTCTACCCCCAGGCTCTGCATCAAAATGATGCACACAGCTGGATTTTATTAATAATAAAGCTGAAACCACGAAACCTTACAAGTAAAAACATTAACCGGCTGAACCTGAAGCCACCAACCTAGCGACATCTCGCTACCTACAAGACTGATGAAGGGGGTGACCAAGTACAGGGCCGATACCCTGACAATCCACCAACGCACATCATCTATAAATCCGAAGGCCTCACCAAGCCGCCCGATAGCGATCAAGGGGCACAACCGGTCCGGCCCATCGCAGCGCACACCGACATACGCGCTCCAGACGTTGCCGCCACCACCTTCCGCTCACCCGCCTTCAGGACAGAGGTCAAGGCTTTCACCATATCAGACTTGCCGTCGATGCCGCCATGACACCAACCAGCACCACCGCCCTGCGCGTCGTCCATCATCCCGCGTCCGTCACCGAGACCCCACGGCACCACGCCATCGAGCCTCGCCGTCGTCGATGCAGTAGACAAACGACCAATTCATCTTCAAGTCCCTCCGACCATTGCTTCAAAATGATGCCCTCAGGAGGGAGGTCGACACCAATGGCGCCGTCATCATCCAATCCGGGAGACCCAGATTTAGGTTTTCACCCGAAGCAAGCCGGGCGAGGTACCGCGAACTGCAATGACGATGCCCTGAGAGGAAAGACGTCGAAGACGCCGCCATCGTCCGCCATGACCGAAGTCGGCGCGATTTTCATCGGCAGTCGCGCCCCCAACCCTGCCACTGGCCGGATCTGCACGGTGGCGCAGCGAAAGCTCCACCATTGGGACCTCGGCAGGGAACCTCCAAACGCCCCTCGCCGACCCTCCACGCGTCATCGGCCAGCCAAGAGCCAACCCACGACCAGATCGGAGCGGAATCCGATCTACGGCCGCCACGCTCGCCGGAATCGCCGTCCGAAGAGGAGCCACCGCCGCCGGCCGACAAGGAGGGTTTCCTTGGCGCCACCTCCACCATGGGCACCGAGATCAGGGGCTGGTCGGAGGAGAGCCAGCCACCGTCGACACGCCGGTCGCCGACATCGCCACGATGCCAAGCAGTCGGCGAGACCCAGCGCCCCCCGCACCCTCTTGCTGTCGGTACGTCGACGATGGCCGCCGTCGCCTCTACAGCAGGGAGCGCCACCGCCACGAGTAGATCGGGCCACCGCCGTTGCCGCTGCTTGCTCCTCCTCGCAGCCCCACGGCGCCACGCCGTCGAATCCCGTCCGGACCTCAAGCAGCACGACCACGATGGCGCTCCCGGCCGCCTCGCGCGCGGAGAAGCCCCGCCGCCGCCGTCACGGGCGCCGCCCAGGCTCTGCCCGGCGAGGCCTCGGGAGACGGCGGGGAGGGAGTGATGGGCGGGGTGGTCTTGGGGCGGCGGCGGCTCTCTCTCCCCCGAGCCGCCTAGGGTTAGGCGACGCGGGGCTTGTCCTCTCTGAAGGACAAATACCTGTGCGTACAGAACATGCAAACGAGAGAAACTTTTATCATTAAACATCTTGTTATTCCTACTTAGCCAGAGCGACCATATAACAGCAATCGCTCCTGCCCTACAAATAGTTTTAAACCTTTTTTCCACCCCATTTAACCAATTGTTAAAAACATTAGCAATGGATGAGGGTTTGTACAAGTTTGAAGCTATCTGGATAGCCGATCAAATAGAACGCGCGAACTTGCAATCGAAGAATAAGTGTTTAATTGTCTCTTCTTGAGGGCGACAGACCCACTTTGTACTTCCATGCCAATTACGCTTGATAAGATTATCCTTAGTTAATATGAAACCTTTACGAAGGTAACACGCGAATATTTTCAACTTAAGTGGTACCTTCATGTGCCATATTTTTTTGTCATTATCGACTGGAATATCTGAGGGAACCATTACTCTATACATTGAGTCCACTAAGAACTTCCCGTTTCCAGTTAAACTCCAATGGAAGTCATCGACGCTCTGTGGATCAAAGCCAGTCTGTCTAACAAAGCATTCCAAGACTGAAGTCTCGGCCCAATGATGCCGCGTCTGAACGTCATATTAGGGGGAGATGTTTGCATAATCGTAGCCAGCTTATCCCCCTTATGTCATACAATGTTGTATAAGACCGGATATTGTTCTCGAAGAGTATTGTTTCCTAGCCACTTAACCTTCCAGAACCTTATCTCAGATTCATCATTAATTTTAAATACCCCAAGGCGAAAGAATTGATTCTTAATTGCCACAAGGCCAGCCCAAAAATGCGAATCACCGGGTTTCCAAATGACTTGTGATAAAGATTTTGTGCCAATATATTTTCTTTTAAGGATCATCTGCCAGACCCCCTCTTCGGTAAGCAGCTTAAAAAACCATTTACCTAGAAGAGCTGAGTTTTTGACCTTAAGATCATGAACCCCCCAACCCTCCTTGATCTTTTGGTTGGCAAACCTCATCCCATCTGGTCAGTCGATATTTCTTTTTTTACTATCACCTTGCCAAAAGAATCTCGATCGGAAATAATCCAATTTCTTCAAGACTCCTTTGGCTAGTCGGAAGAAGGATATCATGTACAGTACCATATTAGATAGTACTGAATTTATGAGAACCAGTCTTCCCCCTAGTGACATTAATTTTCCTTTCTAGCTTGCATGTCTTTTTTGCAGACGTTCTTCAACGTACTTCCACTTTGCATTAGTCAATCTTCTATAATGTATCGGTATTCCCAGATACTTAATAAGAAACTGACCTTGCTCACTGCCGAATAATTCAACACACTAAGCAGCTGCATCCTGGGCCTCGTCAAAGCAAAATAATTCAATTTTATGAAAATTTATTTTTAATCCAGATAACTGCTCGAAAGCCGATAAGATTAATTTCAGTTTCGTAGCTTTATCTAGATTGTGATCCATAAAGAGAATCGTATCATCTGCATATTGAAGAATAAATAATCCCTTATCCACAAGATGTGGGACTACCCCTTCAATTTGGCCACTTTATTTTGCTCGTTCAATCATGATCGCTAACATATCAGCCAGGATATTAAATAATATTGGCGATAAGGATCACCTTGCCATAATCCATTTTGTGTTTGGAAGTATCGGCCCACGTCATTATTGACATTGACAGCAACACTACCTCCAGACACAAATTTATGGACCAAATCACACCACTCTTCTGAGAAACGTTTCATTCTCAGAGTCTGTTGGAGGAACGACCAATTCACTTTATCAGGCCTTCTCAAAGTCGATCTTGAAAATTACACCATTCAGGTTTTTAGTATGCATCTCATGGACGGTTTCATGTAAAACCACGACACCATCTAGGATATTCTTCCCTGCATAAAAGCAGTTTGTGTAGGTTTTACCGCATGATCTGCTGCCGAATTTAGCCTGATGGTTGCAACTTTCGAAAAGATTTTGAAACTAACATTAAGGAGGCAGACCGGTCTATACTGTTGTATCATTTATGCTTCCAAAATCTTAGGTAACGATAGGATTTCCCCAAAGTTAAGACGAAACAGTTCAAGTTGTCCAACATGTAAAGCAGTCAAACAGTTCTCGTAAGTCATCTTTAATGACATCCCAGAAATGTTGATAGAAATCAGCCGGAGAACCGTCTGGACCTGGTGTGGAGTAGTAAAAAGACACGCTAGATCTCTGCTGCATATATATACGACCTTTTTGGTTGTCCGAATAACTATTTTGACGATGGGTCATTGGCTGGATCTCCAACAAGGATCCAGTGTCCTACAACATCTTCGGCCATATAGAAGAGTGAGATTGGCAGAATACGTTGGATGTATTATTGAGCCTCATGGACGAGTATATACTAGGGTACAAACTTGGATGGCAACAAATCTCGTAGAGATAAAGTATTATATTAAATAAAAATCCTAAATTACCAAAGATACATACACCTAATATATCTTTAACATCCCCCAACACGAGCGTCGCAGACTGTCAGACTGGAGAGAAACCGAAATAGAATCCAGTAGACTCACATCCCCCCATAGTAGGAGCGGGAACTTCGTGTACGATGCCGCTGCGTTGATGTTTGGACTGTAGAGGAAGCTGATGAGAGGCTCAAGTGAGGTGGTAGCCCTTTATGCCGACGTCGGGGTAGACGAGAGCGTGGGGCGATGCTTCCTTGGTCGAGATAGCCATGCGAGGGGTAACCATGGTCGATGTCGTGGTCGGATGTCGGCGTCGAGGGAGCACACATGAAGCCGCATGCGCATAGTGGGCGAGGAGAGTGACGAAGACGTGTTGAGTCAGTCGTCGAGGAGGAGGGTCGATGCCGAAGTCGATGCAGTCCGAGTCGGCTAGGACGAGGTGCGTCCATGGTTTTTCCAGAACCAAACGCACAACAGGGACGAAGGCATAGTCCGGTTTTGCCAGAACCGAGTATGCATAGACGAAGTCGGTGACGTGGTCTGGGCAGTCGTAGAGAAATAGTCGAGATGACGGGGACGTTGTCGAAGCCGATGAGGGCGAGGCGTCGATCCGAGCTTGCCAGATTGAGAACGTGTCGGGGACGAATACATGTGCCGGTGTTGCCTGTACCAGACGTGTGAAGGCAGGACCATCATAAACCATGCTCCAAAGTAAATGGGACTAGCATATAGTAGAGGAGGCCTCCTGGACGGCTGCAGGGCGCAGAGCGACATAGAGAGAGAGAGAGAGGTGTCGATACAGTCTATGGTTGTCGGAGTAGAGGAAGTAGTCGGGGATGAGACGATGACGCTGGCGACAAGTTCGTAGTGGACGAAGAAGTAGAAGGCGGCGGACCAGCAGCGACCTGGAGTGGTCATGCTGGACGCCTAGATGGATGAAGGCATAGTCGGCAGGACCTGCGACGACCAAGAGTGGCCACGCAGGTAACTTTGGAAGTGCGGCAGCAGCACTCGAAGTAGGCGAGGAGGAGCCCCGACGATGTGACGAAGAACATGCATGGACAATGGCGACTCACGCCGAGGGAGGGGGCGCGAAGGGAGCCAAGGACGCCAATGCGCGAGGGTGGCGAGGACGGTCGCGTACAGCGGCGCTACACCCTGGAGGGCGGCGTAACTACAGGATGTGAGTCGGTTCAGCAGCTGGGGGCCGCTGGTAGTGTACACGCCTGGGAAGGCGCGTCAGCAGCTGACAACATGGACCAAGGGCGGTGGTGCGGCTCCGAATAGGCGGCACAACGACAGCCCCTAGCGCGGTCGGTGGTAGGTGCGTACTCGGGGACGTGCTTGACGAAGACGAACACATGATCGGTTGATCAGACCGATGGGGCACTGTGCCATGGCTTTGACAACGAAGTGCAGATAAGAGTCGATGGCAACGTTGTCGGTGGAGTCCCGGTCGATGACAACAGAAGATTAACCGATGACGGATGCCGCGCGGACGAGTGCAGCCGGGAGCGACACATTAAGGCGTCCCTCGGACGACGCTACCGGCCTTGTCGCGCGGTTGGTGAAGACTTTCGGTTGGTGCAGAGTCGATGCAGGTGAGTCGGCCGAGGCCTACCGAAGCAGGCGCGATAGCCGACCTTGAGGACCCAGCCGGTGCGGAGTCGGCGCTGGCGTGCCAGCCACGATAGCCGGTGCGGAGGAACCTGCTGGTGCGAGTCGATACCGATGTCGGAGTAGAGGCGCGTGGAGACGACGGGCGGCGCAATCCGATCTATGATCGACAAACCAAAAATAGAAAACGCCGACCAAGCGATCGGCAGAGAAAAAGAAACTCTAGGGCAGCCGATCAACATGACCGGCAGACGAACCCTAGGTACGGGCGTCACGGCCCCCAGTGGATATCATGGAGACCGGTCGTCCCGGGGACGGCGCAGTGTGGAGGCGGTTGGCGGCTAGGGTTTAGATCGAGATTAGGCTGATACCATGTAGAAGGATTAGATTGACGGAATATATTGGATGTATTATTGAGCCTCATGGGTGAGTATATATTAGGGTACAAACTTGGAGGGAAAGAAGCCTCGAAAAGATAGAGTAGGAGATTGAATACAAATCCTAAACTACCAAAGATATGTACACCTAATATATCTCTAACAGCAGGCTAGATGAGCTTGGCAGAATGTAGAGTGGGGTCAATTTTGTGTAAGCAATACACTTGTTATAAACGATAGCACAAATAAGCGATGAATAAAAGAGATCGACACACAGGGACACGAGATTTTTAACGTGGAAAACCCTTGCAATGAGGAACAGAAAAAACCACGGGCGCCAGCCAGCAGAACTTCACTATTTTCGGGTGTGTTACAAACGCCGGGGATTTACAAATTGCAACCACTAGTAGAAAAACCATATAAGTTTTTACCTCTAGTCCCTAATAGCTTACCAACCGGGACCAGAGGGGGACGGGGCAACCGTTTGCGTCGCCTCGAACCCTTTTAGTCCCGCATCGTAACACGGCTTGGGACTAAAAGTCGTCTGGCAACCGTTTGCATCGCCTCGCATACTTTTAGTCCCGGTCGTAACACGGCCCGAGACTAAAAGTCGTCGTCAAAACCGTTTGCCTGGCTTGAGAGCATTTAATCCCGGGTCGTAATACTGCCCGGTACTAAATGCCCAAACCGTTTGCCTCCCGCGCTTCGAAATTTGTTCCACATCGAGAGAGAGGCTTAAAAACAGAGAACGATCTAATTGCTACAGTAACCGCGGCCACTCTCTTCTTCCTCTTCTCTCCTCTCTTCATCCTTCCACATTATCCACCATGAGACTGGCAATTTTGAATGTGACCACACATGATCGGATTCTCGAAGTCGCCTACACGAACGAGAGCAAGAAGATTCCGGGTTTTCTTAACCTCTTGAAGCAATGACTTCGCGAGGATGGCGGGGATTTTCTTGGCCTTTATCTCGAGTACACGACCGATCAAAATGATGTGGCCGTCATCCAAATTTCTCACAAGAGGTGTGTCCTTGTCTTCCAATGCGCAAGGTAAACACAAACTTTCTCCGATCGATCTTCTCCTCTTTTTCTTTTCCCATTTTCTCCTCGATCTTATTTTGATTCTATATATATATATAGGATCAGAAATTTCATATGATATCAACATGTACGTGTATCCATGTGTATTCATATAGCAATGTGTATTGGAAATTCCATTTGTATTCATATAGCAAATGTATTGGAAATTGCATAGGATAGCAACATCTACGTGTATATATCATATCCATGCGTGTATTCATATAGCAATATAATGTGTATTGGAAATTCTGATCCATTTATAATTTGTTCCCATTTGAATCCTATATGTGCATTGGAAAGAATAAATTTGTTGAAGAGGTGTTTAACATTTGTTCCTTTTATTGTTGCATTGAAACAATATATACTTGTTGCATAACATTTGTTTCATTTGTTGTTGCATCACTTGCTGCAGCGGTATTAAGATTATTTGTTCCATTTGTTGGTTGTATTTGAAACAATATAATTGTTGCAACGATATTAACATTTGTTCCATTTTTTGTTGCAATAGTGACAAATATTGTCCAGAACTCCTAGATTTTCTTGTCAACATCGGCACACGTTTTGCTAGCGTTGATATAAGGAATGACAGGTCGAAGATGAGGAACACCTAGCGTATTGAGATACCATCTCAGTGCCATATTGATCTCCAGGACCTATTCCAGCTTAAGTATGAAAGGACTTCGATGGCTGATATGAAGAAAGATTTCCCCAGTTGGCAGCACAATTTTTGGGAGAAGAGCCCACTTGACCAGATCAACATTGATTATGCAGCCATCGATGGGTAATATTCCCTTCTCTCATATCAATAACACAACCAACAGTTCTAAGAAAAAGTCTTCCCAAACCAATTGGACAAGAAGAATTGCATTCAATATTCAAGACAACAAAATCAACGGGGACAAGAGTATTATTAACCATGATAAGAACATCATCAACTCTCCCCAAAGGTTTCTTTCTAACATTATCAATAATACGAATATCCAAATAACAAGGTTCCAATGGTGGTAAATCAAGAATATCATAGAGTTTCTTGGGCATAACAGAGATACTAGCACCAAGATCACATAGAGCATTGCAATCAAAATCATTCACTTTCATTTTAATAATAGGTTCCCAACCATCATCTAGCTTCCTAGGGATAGAGGCTTCGCATCTTAATTCATCTTCTCTAATTTGCATGAGAGCATTTGTAATATGTTTTGTGAAAGCCATATTCATAGTACTAGCATTAGGACAACTAGAAAGCTTTTGTAAGAACTTAATCACTTAAGTTATCTTGCAATCATCAAAGTCAAGATCATTTTTATCAAATATAATGGGACCATTGTCTCCCATGTTTCTAAAAAATTTAGCACTTTTATCAGGAACATTTTTAGCAGTTTCAGGCAGTTTTGCATTTTTACTAGCAGAAGCGGGAGTGTTTCCAACACCAATTACTTTACCATTGATAGTAGAAGGTTTTCTAGCATGAGAAGCTTCAGTTTTACTAGTGGTGATAATGGTGCAAACATTAGCTATACTATTCTTTCTAGCTATTTCATCTTTTCTTTCCCATCTAGCATGCAATTCAGCTAACATTCTAACATTATCATCAATTCGAATTTGGATAGAATTCAAAGTTTTACTTTCTTTAACATCATGAGGCATAACCTTTAGTTTCAGAAAATCAACATCAAGAGCAAGGCTATCAACTTTAGAAGCAAGAACATCAATTTTACCAAACTTTTCCTCAATAGATTTATTAAAAGCAGTTTGTGTACTAATAAAATTCTTAAGCATGTTCTCAAGATCAGAGGGTACACTTTGTTGTTGTTGTAGGAATTACCATAAGAATTACCATAAGAATTACCATAAGCATTGCTATTATTGGGAGGATATGGCCTATAATTGTTGCTACCAAAATTATTCCTATAAGCATTGGTGTTGAAATTATTATTTTTAATGAAGTTCACATCAACATGCTCTTCTTGAGCAACCAAAGAGGCTAAAGGAACATTATTTGGATCAATAGGAGCATGGACATTCACAAGCATAGACATAATAGAATCAATTCTCTCATTTAAAGAGGAGGTTTCTTCAACAGAATTTACGTTCTTACCAGTTGTAGCTCTCTCAGTGTTCCACTAAGAATAATTTACCATCATATCATCAAGAAGATTTTTTGCTAAACCCAGGGTCATGGACATAAAGGTTCCTCCAGCAGCTGAATCCAAAAGGTTTCTTGAAGAAAAATTCATGCCTGCATAAAAAGTTTGGATGATCATCCAAGTAGTCAGTCCATGAGTGGGACAATTATTTACTAAAAATTTCATTCTTTCCCAAGCTTTAACAACATGCTCACTATAAAGTTGCTTAAAATTCATAATGCTAATTTTTAAAGATATAATCTTAGCAGGAGGATAATATTTTCCAATGAAAGCATCTTTGCACTTAGTCCAAGAATCAATACTATTTCTAGGCAAAGACAGCAACCATTCTTTAGCTCTTCCTCTCAAAGAGAAAGGAAATAATTCCAGTTTAATAATATCCCCATATACATCATTATATTTTTGCATCTCACATAGTTCAACAAAATTATTAAGATGGGAAGCGGCATCATCAGTACTAACACCAGAAAATTGCTCTCTCATAACAAGGTTTAACTGGACAAGTTTTATCTCATAAAAATCAGCAGTAGGAGCAGGTGGAGCAAAAGGTGTGCTAATGAAATCATTGTTGTTGGTGCTAGTAAAGTCACACAACTTCGTGTTCTCAGGAGTAGTCATTTTAACAAGACTAAAAATAGGAATAAAACTATAGCTAGAATAAGAACTAAATTTTTTGTGTTTTTGATAAAGAGAAGAAAACAAGACAAAATAAAATAAACTAAGAAAAACAAAAACAAAGAAAATAGATTGGAAGTGAGAGACTGCCCTTGCAGAAATTCTTTTCCTCCCCGGCAACGGCGCTAGAAAACTTTGTTGATGACTAATGTTGGTAGACCCCAAGTGCAAGGTGTGAAGAGTGCAGCAGCAAGTTTTCCCTCAGAAAAGAAACTAAGGTTGAATCGACCAGTAGGAGGACAAGAAATCTCTTAAGGTTGATGCAGCTGAGGTGGTAGGCCGCACTACTGGTTCAGCAACAACGTGGAACCTACACAACACAATCAAAACACTTTGTCCCAACGTAGCAGTGAGGTTGTCGATATCACCGGTTTTGCTGAACACAAAGAGGTTAAACGTATGGTGTGGAAAATAGTAGGAAAATAGTAGTAACAATATGAGAGCAGTATGAAAGCAGTAGGTATTTTAACAATATGAGGAGAAAGGACCGGGGTCCACAGTTCACTAGTGTGTCTGATATGTCTCCAACGTATCTATAACTTCTGATGTTCCATGTTGATATTATGTCAATTGCTACATGTTTTCTGTATGTTTTCCGACGTTTTCTTACGTTTTCCGGGACTAACCTATTAACAAGATGCCAAGTGTCAGTTCCCTGTTTTCTGCTGTTTTTGATTTCAGAAAAGTTGTTCTTGAAATATTCTCGGAATCGGACCCCACGAATCCCGAAGTTTCTATTTTCCCCGGAAGCATTCAGAAGTCCCAAAGAACCCCGGAGGGGGGCCACACAATGGGGTGGCGCGGGTCCCCCTGGCCACCCCCCGGTATCGCCCTTTCGCCTATATATACTCCTCGAGGCGTAAACCCTAAATACATCGACCTTTTCCAAAAAATACATTTGTAGCTCCGCCGCCGCTTCCGACAAGTTTCGGGGGACAAATCTCTGTTCTGGCACCGTGCCGGGACGGGGAAGTGCCCCCGGAAGCAATCTCCATCGACTCCATCATCATCTCCATCGCAGTTGATGTCTCCTATCACGAGGAGGGAGTAGTTCTCCCCCGGGGATGAGGGCTCTACCGGTAGCTATATGGTTCATCTGTCTCTCCCATGGTGTGATCTTTATGTGATCATGAGCTTTATAATTTAGTTGAATATGTAGATGTGATCTTCATCTGTTATGCTACTCAAGTGGTTTTGTTATCTCCGTAAACACTTTGATCGCGGTGTACGGGTGATAGTGTGTGCACCGTGTGGTTTAGCATGATATTTATATCTTGTGTTGAAAGATGAACCTATGAAATTGTGGCGTTTGTTTAGTACTAATTTAGGGCGCTCATAGTGATAGCGTGGGGGTGCCCTAGAGAGGGAATATAGACTTGAGGAGTGCTGTTACAACCCTACGAAATGATTGTTGTTTGTTATTCGACCGGAGAGTGGTTCGGAGTAGCATAGTGAAGAAATGATATTTATGCATTCAATTATGTTTTCATTGTTGAGAGGGTCCACTAGTGAAAGTAGGAGCCCTAGGACTTATTTCCAAGCATTGAAACACCGTTTCCGCCAGTTCTACTACATGTTTGCTTGCTGCTATTTTTATTTCAGATTTCTATTATCACTTCTTATCATCCATATTACTTGCATTTTACTCTCTCTTCGCCGAACTAGTGCACCTATATACCTGCCAAGTATATTGGGTGTGTTGGGGACACAAGAGACTTCTTGTATCTTAATTGCAAGGTTGCTTGAGAGGGATATCTTTGACCTCTACCTCCCTGAGTTCGATAAACCTTGGGTGGTCCACTTAAGGGAAACTTGTTGTTGTTCTACAAACCTCTGCACTTGGAGGCACAACACTGTCTACAAGAATAGAAGAGTGCGTATACATCAAGCTCTTTTCTGGCGCTGTTGCCGGGGAGGTACGGTAAAAGGTTCTCACATCCTCAGGTGTGAGTGCTCGAAGTTATTTCCTTTAGATTCTGCAATTATATCTTTTTTTTTCTTGTTTTTATTTTCACTAGTTAGGCTTATTTTTATTGGTTACTTGTTTTTATCTTTATGCTTAAATGGAAAACAACAAAAACATGAGAGAGCTTTAAAATATTTATCTTGAGTTAGGACATGAAGTGTTTGAAGAGAAAATTAAAAAACCCATGGAAATTTATTTGCATGCTAGTGGCAATGTTATTAGTATGAACTCTTTAAACACCATTATTGGTAATGCTATGGAAAAGTCTAAGATTGGGGAAGCTAGTTTTTATGAATATGATATTTTTAGTCCCCCGTGTTTTGAGGAGGAAATTTTCTTTGATGATACCTTGCCCCCAATATATGATAATTATAATGATTCTGGTATTATAGTTCCACCTGTTTACAATGTTGAATATGATATTTTCAGTCCACCTACTATTGAGGAGAAAATCAATTATTATTGCAATATGCCTCCTATATTTGATGATTATGGGGATGAATGATAGCTATTTTTTTGAATTTGCTCCCACTACTATTAATAAGAATGATTATGCTTATGTGGAGAGTATTAATTCTTTTATGCATGTGGCTCATGATAAGAATGTTTTATGTGATAGTTATATTGTTAATTTTATTCATGATGCTACTGAAAGTTATTATGAGAGAGGTAAACATGGTTTTATGCATCTCAACAATATAAAGTTTCCCCTCTTTATGTTGAAATTTTTGATGTTGCACTTATTTTGTCTTCCTATGCTAGTCACTTTGTGCTTCGTTGACTTGTTTTTCTACAAGATTCTTTTCATAGGAAGTGGGTTAGACTAAAATGTGTTTTATATTTGCTTCTTGATGCTCTGTTATTGTGCTTCAACTCTTATTCTTATGTGAGCATCTTTTAAAAATCATTGTGCCTAGCTGAAAGGCGTTAAAGAAAAGCGCTACCGGGAGACAACCCATTTTATTTCTCCGTTTTCAACCCGTTTTCCGTCGTTTTCTTTTGTTTTCTTTGCACCTGGGTGTTGCCTATTTCCTTAGCAACCCCTCTGTATCTTTTATTTTGTGTCTTTGTTTATCCAAGTAAAGCCTCTAGTGGAAAGTTGAGACTATATTTCAGATTTCTGCGCAGGAAACGGATTTCTGCTGTCCACTTTTAAATTCGTATAAAATCACAGAAAACTCAAAGTGACCTGAGTTTTTTGTGTGCATAATCCTGGGCTATATACGCAACTTTTCCTAGTTGACCACTTTTTTATTTGAGCAACAAAAGATTTTTTTAAAAACGATCTTTACCTGCTATTCTGTTTTGACAGATTTCTGCCAATAATTGCATTTGCATCTTAATCATTTTCTTTTGGTGTTCTTTTGAGAAAAAGAGTTTTAAAAGAATTTTTGAAAGTAGCTAATGTGTTTTTGAGTGTTAGACATGTGTTGAAACTGAACCATGTGGATTTATTATTTCAATTGCACTAACGTTGCTAATGAAGATTGTCAGAAGTTTGGTGTGAAGGAAGTTTTCAAGGGTCAAGAGAAGAGGATGATATGACGTAATCAAGAAGAGTGAAAAGCCTAAGTTTGGGGATGCCCCGTTGGTACATCCCAGCAAATTCCAAGAAGACTCAAGCGTCTAAGCTTGGGGATGCCCAAGGCATCCCCTTCTTCATCGACAAATTATCAGGTCACTTCTAGTGAAACTATATTTTGATTCGGTCACATCTTATGTGCTTTACTTGGAGCGTCTTTTATTTTTGTTTGGTTTTCTTTGCTGTAATAAATAGTTGGATCCTAGCATATTTGTTTGGGGAGAGACACGCTCCTCTTTTTTGTTAGAATACTCTTGTGCTTCACTTATATTTGTTGAGTATTCATGCTTAGATATTTTAATGCTTCCAGCTCTTGTTTTGCATGCATCTCTTATTTAGAGCTATTAGGTTTAGTAGTGTTATGTGAGTACTCTCATGTTTGCTTGTTGTATGATGTTGAGTATTTTTGTTAAAACATATCTTGTATGGTGCTTGTTGGGAAAAGAAACTGCTGCTTGAAGTAGAATTTATAACAGTGCAAGTAGAAGCTCGTATAGACTGTTGCTAGAACTTTTTCATGCCATGCTAAATGTTATTTTAGTTCTAGCCATGTGATGTTCAGTAGCATGAATAGCCTCAAATAGCTGAGATTGTTTAATATGTCATTGAAAGATTCATGAGTTGTTCTTGTCATAAGGAAGCATAAATTTATGGTATTCTCTTTCGAATGTTTTATTTGGTTGACTTGGCGCATGCTTACACCATGTTTATGACTATGAACCAGTCACGAATAGCCTCCATGACCACTTAGTTTTTGAACTATGATACCGCTTATGCTTTAATTAATTATGTTTATGTCGCTATGCATGATTATGGCTCTTATGCTCTCTTGATTTGTCGCTCCCAGTCTTTTGCTAGCCTCCACCTGTACTGAGTATGAGCTCTACTCATGCATCCAACTCCCTTAAACCAAAGTTTTTCCCATTGTGTCCACCATACCTACCTACATGTGGTATTTAACTACCACTCCAAGTAAATTGCTCATGTGTTACCTTTAAAACCTTCAAAATTACTCCTGCTTTATGTTCCTGTTTTTGCTCATGAGGACGTAAATAGAGAATCTTTATCTCACTTATTGATTGGACTTCACACCCTGGACTAGTGGCTTCATCCGCTTATCCAAATGATAGAAGAGCTGGCAGCAGGGTGCCCAGCCCCAAATTAATACACACAAAATCTCTTCACTATTTTTGCCCCTGATTTATCAGTCAAAGCATAATTGTGTAAACAAAAGAGAAAGAGGGATGACCTTCTACCCGGATGCTTCCTTCACATGGGAGTCGCTCTTATGAATCCAGTTGGCTTGTGACATACTGTATTTTCTGTTTACCATTCGTTGACTTTAGCATACATCTCGCAAAATATAGACACTCCTCCACGGTATGTGATTGTTGGCAGGCACCCGAGGATTCGGTTAGCCATGGTTTATGAAAGATGGATGGGAGGAGTGTCAAACTTTTAATACCTCTGTTTAATAAAATAAAAGCTCTAGCACATGAGTGATCCCTGCTTCCCTCCACGAAGGGCCTTTATTTTACTTTTAGGTTGAGTCTCCATCTTCTAACTTTATGCACAGTTGAGAGAGCATTTTTGCCATTCTTAGTTCTATGTGCATTGTCCCATAAACATCAATAATTACTTCATGATGTGATATTATTTGTTCTAAAATTATTTTCTCTAGTCTTCCTCATAAACTTTGAAAGTGTCCTGGCATTTATGTTTTGCCCCACTCTTAAGGACTAGCGAAATATCACTTTGCCATGCTTTCTCTATACCTGAAACAGACGTTTATCTTTCTTTGCATTATTATTCGTGATACTTTATTTGAGATACTCTTCATGATGAAAAGTGATTGCTTTGTTTTATTATTAAAGTTATGTTTATCATGTTTGTGTTTGAAGTTCTATGATCTCAGCTTGCATATGCCTTTACATTTTTATGATCAAGATTGTGTGGTAGCATGTCACCTCAGAAATTATTTTGTTTTATCGTTTACCTACTCGAGGAAGAGTAGGAACTAAGCTTGGGGATGCTTGATACATCTCCAACGTATCTATAATTTCTGATGTTCCATGTTGATATTATGCCAATTGCTACATGTTCTCCGTATGTTTTCCTACGTTTTACGGGACTAACCTATTAACAAGATGCCAAGTGTCAGTTCCCTGTTTTCTGCTGTTTTTTATTTCAGCAAAGTTGTTCTGGAAATATTCTCGGAATTGGACCCCACGAAATCCCAAATTCCTATTTTCCCCAGAAGCATCCAGAAGTCCAGAAGAGCCCCGGAGGGGGGCCACACCATGGGGTGGCGCGGGTCCCCCTGGCCGCGCCACCTAGGGGTGTGGGCCCCCTGGCCACCCCCGGTATCGCCCTTTCGCCTATATATACTCACCGAGGCGTAAACCCTAAATACATCGACCTTTTCCAAAAACATACATCCGTAGCTCCGCCGCCGCCGCCGACAAGTTTCGGGGGGCAGATCTCTGTTCTGGCACCCTGCCGGGACGGGGAAGTGCCCCCGGAAGCCATCTCCATCGACTCCACCACCATCTCCATCGCCATTGCTGTCTCCTATGATGAGGATGGAGTAGTTCTCCCCCGGGGATGAGGGCACTACCGGTAGCTATGTGGTTCATCTCTCTCTCCCATGGTGTGATCTTTATTTGATCATGAGCTTTGTAATCTAGTTGAGTATGTAGATATTCTCTTCATCTGTTATGCTACTCAAGTGGTTTTGTTATCTCCGTAAACACTTTGATCGCGGTGTAAAGGTGATAGTGTGTGCACCGTGTGGTTTAGCATGATATTTATATCTTGTGTTGGAAGATGAACCTATGAAATTGTGGCGTTTGTTTAGTACTAATTTAGGGCGCTCATAGTGATAGCGTGGGGGTGCCCTAGAGAGGGAATATAGACTTGAGGAGTGTTGTTACTGCCCCACGCAATGGTTGGTGTTTGTTATTCGACCGGAGAGTGGTTCGGAGTAGATAGTGAAGAAATGATATTTATGCATTCAATTATGTTTTCATTGTTGAGAGTGTCCACTAGTGAAACTAGGAGCCCTAGGCCTTATTTCCAAGCATTGAAACACCTTTTTCCGCCTGTTCTGCTACATGTTTGCTTGCTACCATTTTTATTTCAGATTGCTATTATCACTTATTATCATCCATATTACTTGCATTTTACTCTCTCTTCGCCGAACTAGTGCACCTATATACCTGACAAGTATATTGGGTGTGTTGGGGACACAAGAGGCTTCTTGTATCTTAATTGCAGGGTTGCTTGAGAGGGATATCTTTGACCTCTACCTCCCTGAGTTCGATAAACCTTGGGTGATCCACTTAAGGGAAACTTGCTGTTGTTCTACAAACCTCTGCACTTGGAGGCCCAACACTGTCTACAAGAATAGAAGCGTGCATAGACATCAATGTCTCTTCGTGAAATATAAATAACATATGTGGTGAACAAATTACAGCTGGGCAATTGACAGAAATGAAGGCTGCACCGTAGTGCATATGCAAGACATAAAGATTACTATGTGATTCATGCGGGCATTACAACAAAATACGTAGATCATCATCCAACTGCATCTATGACTAAAATCCATCCTCCGAATATCATCCGAACAAACGTTGAGTATTAAGTTGCAAGCAACAGATAATCACAATAAGGAAATTGTGTAATATAAACAATAACATCATCCTTAGACAAAGCATTGTTGTTTTCCCCCTAATGGCAACATCACATCCTCCATCCGTCACGTTTCTGTCACTCGAGCACATATGAAAAGGAGACATGAACCTACTATCGAGCGTAAATACTCCCTCTTGGAGTTATTAGCATCTACTTGGCCAGAGCATCTACTAATTACAGAGAGCTATAGAACCCTCCCGATCTCGGGATGACGGTGACAGCGGCCTCGGGTGTTTCTCGGGAAAAAGTGAGATCCCCTTAGGGTTTATGTCTCGGGAGGATTAAATAGGCGAAAGGGCAGAGGAGGTGGAGCCCTAGGGGCCCCACACCACCCCCCGACGCGGCCAGGGGGCGCCCTATGGTTTGGCTCCCCTAAGGCCTCCCTCCGGGTCTCTTTGGGACTCCGTGGAACCTTCAGGAATTCTAAGACTTCCGAGCTTCAAACTTTCCAATTCCGAGAATATTTCGAAAAAAACTTTTCTGAAACTAAAAACAGCAGAAAACAGGGAACTGACTCTGTGGCATCTTGTCAATAGGTTAGTCCAAAAAATCGAAAAAAATGGCATAAAGTGTATATCAAACATGTGGGAAACAATAAGAAAACAACATGGAACATTAGAAATTAAGTATACGTTTATGACGTATCAGAGACCCCAATCGCAAAGTATGGAGAGTGCAACAGCAAGTTTATTTCCTTAGAAAGAAACCAAGGTTGAATCGACCAGTAGGAGAAAGAAATCACTTCCTAAGGTTGATGCAGCTAATGTTGGCAGTGCGCACTACCGGTTCTGCAGTAACATGGAATCTACACAACACAATCAAATTACTTTGCCCCAACGAAGCAGTGAGGTTGTCAATCTCACCGGTTTTTCTGAAACAAAGGATTAGATTTATAGTGTGGAAAATAGTATTTGTTTGCAGTAAATGAAAGAGAACAATAATTGAAGTAGGAAAACAATGATTGCGGTGGTTGTATACCAGTGTAAAGAAATGGACCGGGGCCCTCACTAGAGGTGTCTCTCCAAAACAGATAGATAACATGTTGGGTAAACAAATCACGGCTGGGCAATTGATAGATATAAAAGCTACACCGTAGTACATATGCATGACACGATGATTACTATGAGATTCATGCGGGCATTACAATAAGATACATAGCCTGCTATCCAACTGCATCTATGACTAATAATCCACCCTAAGAGTGTCATCCGAGCAAACCTTGGGTATTAAGTTGCAAGTAACAGATAATTGCATTAAGAAAAGTATGTAATGTAAACAATAAAATCATCCTTAGACAAAGAATTGCTGTTTTCTCCCTAAACATAATAGCACATCCCCCACCCGTTACGTTTATGTCACTCGAGCGTGAGTGAAAGGGAGGCATGAATCCACTATCGAGCATAAATACTCCCTCGTGGAGTTACAAGAATCAAGTTGGCCAGAGCATATACTAGTAATGGAGAGCATGCAACATCATAAATAACACACACATGAAAAGAACATGATAGATTGATAATCATTGGACATAGCATTCAATATTCATCAGATCCCAGCAAACACAACATGTAGCATTCCAGCAAGATGATCTTGATCATGTTAGACAGCTCACAAGATCTAAACATGAGTCATAAAGAGGATAAGACAACCAACTAGCTACTGCTATGGACCCGTAGGCCAAGGATGAACTACTCACGCATCACTCCGGAGGCAGGCATGGTGATGAAAAGCCCTCCAGTGATGATTACCTCTCCTGGCAAGGTGTCGGGGAGAGCTCTAGAACCCTCCTGAACTAGGGTTGACAATGACGGCGGTTGCAGATGTTTTTGGTGGAAACGGATCGTATATTTAGGGTTAACCATCCGAGAGGTATAAATAGGCGAGAGGGCAACGTCGGTGGGCAGCCAGGGGGCCCACACCACCACTGGGCACGGCCAGAGGGGGGTGCAACCTCATGGTGTGGGGCCCCTGAGGCCCCAGTCCGGGTCTCCTCCGGACTCCGTGTACGTGAAGACTTTATAAGACTTTTGGGTTTTGTTTCGTACAATTCTGGGAATATTTCCAGAACAACTTTTCTGAAACCAAAAACAACAGAAAAAAGGAACTGGCTCTGTGGCATCCTGTCACTAGGTTAGTTCTAGAAAATCCATAAAAATGACATAAAGTGTATAGGAAACATGTAGCATAAAGCATGAAAACAAAATGGACATCAGAAATTATGGATATGTTTGAGACATATCAGTTGCCTCTGAGTCTGGTAGTGCGTCCTGCCAACATCAGCTGTCAGCAACCTTTAGAAGTGATTTGTTTCTCCTACTGGTCGATTCAACCTTGGTTTCTTTCTGATGGAAAAACTTGCTACTATACTATTCATACCTTCCTCTTGCGGTCTCCCAACGAACGTGTGCCCAGACGCAAGCAATCACCTCTGTGAATCTCTTCTTCATCTCTTCTGATCTCTCTGGCGAGTGTTACGTATTTTTTCTGCCTGCTTTGCCTTCACAAAAGTTTCACCTTTTAAGGATCTAAAGGCGGTGGCACTTGGTACGATGACTGATATAGTCAAGGTTGACAGTACCATTAGTCGTTATGGTTCCCTAGAAACAATTTCCAATTTCCTTCTTCATAGAATTGCGTGTTTTGCTCCAATCATCATCAATATGCTTCCTTCTCTTCCTTGATTATATAAATCCTAAAATCTTTATCAATATTTGAAATGGCTCCAAACATCATGGTGCTTGGGTTAGTGAAGGAGGAAAAACCAAATAAAACCTAATAAAACATGGGGAAACGGCAATGAAAAATCATGGATAAAATGGATCCATCATGGGGGAGGCGATATTGACTGCATGTCATGTCCTAAACCGAGTTCCCACAAAGAACAAAGAAATAAATCCATTTGAAGAATGTCAGAAGAAAAGGTTAAAACTATCTCACTTACGGATTTAGGGTTGTTTGGCGAAACTCAATATACCAATTCCCAAGAAGCGCAAGTTTGGATCCAAAACCATGGATTATGTTTTTCTGAGCTACGCATTTTGTAGCATTGGTTATAGATTCTTCATAATAAAATCTGAGGTACCAGGCATGCATGTTGGTACAATCATGGAGTCGAATTATGCGAATTTCTTTCAGAACATCTTTCCCGGGAAGGATATTCCTTTCTCATCGAATCATGAGATACCTACTTCATCTAGTCAAGAATTGTCTGTAATTCCTAAACCCGCCATTCGGATAGAACACGTTGAGAATCCTGTGGAGGATGACAATGAGGTTCCTTTAAGAAGCAAGAGACAAGGGACTACCAAGTCCTTTGGTGATCACTTTGTTGTGTACCTCATGGATGACACACCGAGGACTATTTCAGAGGCTTATGAATCTCTTCATGCTGTCTACTAGAAGGAAGCTATCCGTTGCGAGATGGATTCCCTCTTGGCTAACAGAACCTAGGAGATCACTATCATCCTTATGGGTGCAAACTTGTAGGATGTAAGTGGGTGTTCAAGAAAAAACTTAGGCATGATGGTACAATTGAAAAGTACAAGACAAGGCTTGTGGCCAAGTGTTCTACTCGGAAAGAAGGTGAAGAATTCTTTGATACCTACTCACATGTGGCTCGACTTACCACTATTCAAGTAGTACTCTCATTGGCCGCCTCACACGGTCTTCTCGTTCATCAAATGAGCGTTAAGACGATTTTCCTTAACGGAGAGTTAGACAAGCAAGTTTACATGGAGCAGCCATATGGTTTTGTAATACTAGACCAGGAAGGCAAGGTATGTAAATTATTGAAGTCGTTGTATGGCCTCAAGCAAGACCCTAACAAATATCACGGAATGTTTGAGAGGACTTTGACTGCTAAACGATTTGTTGTAAACGAAGCTCACAAGTGCGTGTACTATCACCATGGTGGGGGTGAGGGAATCATTATGTGTTTGTACGTCAATGACATACTAATATTTGGGACCAACCTTGATGTGATTAAGGAGCTCAAGGATTTCTTATCTCGCTGGTTTAAGATGAAGCATCTTGGAGTATCTCATGTTATTTTGAACAAGAAGTTGTTGAGAGATGACAATGGTGGGATCACCCTGCTTCAATCCCACAATGTGGAAAATATCTTAAGTCATTTTGGGTATAGCGGGTGCAAGCCTTCTCCAATGTCGTATGATCCTAGTGTGTTGCTTCGAAAGAATCGACGGATTGTTAGAGATCAGTTAAGATATTCTTAGATTATTGGCTCGCTTTTGTATTTGGCTAGTGCCACGAGGCATTGCTCTGAGAAAATTGAGCCAGTTTATTTCAAATCCGGGAAATGATCATTGGTGTGCCTTAAAAGAGTTATGCTATTTAAAAGACAGTTTCAGGTATGGGATTCACTATACCAGGGACCCGAGGGTACTGGAGGGATATAGTGATTCAAATTGGATACCTGATGCTGATGAGATTAAGGCCACGAGTGGTTATGTTTTTACACTTGGTGCTGGTGCTGTTTCCTGGAAATTTTGCAAATAGACCATCTTAACGAGGTCAACTATGGAAGCATAACTCGCAGCATTAGACACAACCACTGTTGAAGCAGAGTGGCCTCGTGAGCTCTTGATGGACTTGCCTATGATTCAAAAACCAATACCCGCTATCCTAATGAACTATGATAATCCTACTGTGATCATCAAAGTGAACAATTCCAAGGATAGTATGAAGTCACTAACACATGTGAAGAGGTGATCAAAATCTGTTAGGAAGTTGAAAAACGTCGGAGTTATTGCGTTGCATTATATCCAAACATCTATGAACTTGGCAGATCCCATCACAAAGGTTCTATCATGTAATGTGATAGATAATGCATCGAAGGAGGTGGAATGAGACCCACTGTATGAGTTATTCATAGTGGTAACCGGCTCCATGTGATTGGAGATTCCATGAAGTAGAATTGGGAGAAATATTGTTGATCAACTGAGAGGAGACTATCCTCACCTTTATATTATACCACTCCGTGGAGATGCAATACTATCCTAAAAATGCATGGCAGGTTGATATTTATCTTAATGTGATCTAAGAGGCTTCATTGTAAGTAGATATGTTGTCCCGCGGAAGCTATTTTGCAGAATGCACCTATATGAGCCTGACTGTTAAACGCTGCAGTTTATGAGAATTAGATATTCTCTAGTAAACTCATGAAAGGTCTCGGAGTATGACGTATAAGCAACAACCCACGGGGAAGTCCATTCATCACGCTGATGGCTCCCAAGTGCAGGAGATCAATTGTAGTACTTTTCGAATTAGAAAGGTTGTCGAACCCACGAGGAGCAGAAGGAACTGGTAAGTAGAATAGCAAAGGAATAATAAAGCACAATTGTTTTTGTGTTTTAATTGTGTATGCAAGTAAAGTAAAATGCGGAAGTAAAATGCAGAGCAAGTAGTAGGTCTCAATGAGTGACAAAGCCCAATCCTCTAATGCGCAAGAGGACAAGCTCAAGTGTGTGTTTGTGTCTTATATGTGGAAAAAAGTTCCCCGAGGGCTGCCACGGATTTAGTGACATAGCTGATTCATTGCATAACATGTTTGTATATCTTGTCTAGTTTTAATCTTCTTCGGACGGAGCCACAAATAGGAATAGCTAAATAAAAAGACTATCACCCCCCCTTATGATGGATCACGTGGCCAATTAAATGACAGCACGAGAATTATCTAAGACATGATGTCCCCACCATAGCCTTATGCTCTAAGGTCCCCGATACAAGTACCCTCATAATGCAATTCAACGACTCTGTCTCAAGTTCCTGTCACCTAAAGACACTCATCACGTCACTACACTACGGTGTTCTCCTTTGAGCCCGATGTAGGTAAAGTGTTGTACAGTCGACGTTCATACAACACCATCAATAGAATCACGATAAAAGATAATACTAGACCAAATAACAACTCACTCTCATGTAACAAATTATTGCCAAATTCATCCTATGCCCTCAGACATGCGGAAACTACTCACAACGTGCAAACATGATCATGTATGGTGACATATGTGGTACAACACAATCTGAAACAATGGATCCACCACCAAATAATGACAAGTACTCAAACCCAAACATGCAACGGAGTACAATAACACGTATCTAGGGTGTAGCAATGATCAAACTATGAGGGGAACGGAGTGGATCACGGTGATGGTGATGGTGGAGATGCAGGTGCTGGTGAGGATGGTGATGGAGATGCCTCCTCCCACGCCAAGGAGGAGATGGCGATGAAGATGGGGATGATTTCCCCCTTCTCCGGAGCTCCGGAGCAGCAGGATCTGTCTCCCCCACGGAGAGTTTCGAGAGTTTCGCCGCCCTGGCGGCTCCGTCTCATCTCGGGAAAATTAGGGTGTTCGTTTTCGGGGAAGACGGAGTCGTCAGCAAAAAGACCTCGGGGAGGAGGTGCTGTGGGCCCATTGGGGGGCCCCACACATGGCCAGGGAATCTGGCCGCGTGGGCTACCCCCTTTTGGGCATCCTGGCCCTCCTCCTTTGTGTCTTGTTCCCACGGCCTTTCTCCCGAAGAAAAACTGACAGGGTTTCTTTCCTTTCGCAATTTGGATACCTGTAGCTCCTGAAACATCAAAAACATGAAAATAGGTGTTTTCTGACACCCAGAAATTAAATACCAAAAATAGGGACTTTGTAGGAAAGTCCCATAAAATCATCTAAAACATGCAAAACAATGACATAACATTGATAAAACATCCCAATAATGCCTATATGGAGGGTATAAATGATGATATAAAATGCACGTATCAACTCCCCCAAGCTTAAACCTTTGCTCGTCCTCGAGTAAATAAGGACATAGATCATTACATGCATCAATGGACTTATGGTTGATAAATAAATACGGGCATTGTATCATCATCATGTTCAGCTATAGTGCAAGATGAATGAATAGAACTCATACACATAAGGATAACATATTCGAAGCTCTAGCAAACACCCCATACTTTTGAAAGCAAATAACCGTTGTATGTTGGACAGTCGAATTATACTCTTTAATTTGGATAAAGATAAATGAGTAGAGGTAAAACATGATCAAGTATCATTTAGTTTCCAAACTATTCAGCTTAAATTACTAATTGTAATGTGGCATCCATTGGGCTAAGACTCTCATTGCCCCTTTATCATTAGCATCTTCATTTATGAATGTTGAAGTAATGTGGTTGACAAGGTGTTGGTTGAATGTCTCATGCCCCGTGAGTGTGAAAACCTACTCCATGATTACTCAAGTTAAGATTCCTAATAAGCTTTGTACAATCATAATAAGTATTAATGACATCATAGAGAATTGTAAAAAGGTACCTCTTGCCCCATGACATAGAAACCAGCCCATGTCACAATAACAAGATGAACAAACGGAGTAGACTCATCATCCTTTTTTATTTCATTCACTATATGCATAGCTTCTTATTTTATTTTAGGATGTGTTTGTAGAGTACACTCTAGCTGTAAGTAAATTTCCACCATGATCAAGCATGGCTTGGGTTAGCGGCCCAATGCAATTTCTCTAGTCATATATACTTACTCATCAAAACTTACTATTCCTCTATTTCATTTCGGCATGGCAGGAGTCCAAAAACAAAAGCACGTGACATCAACTAAATATAAAATTTCTTTGTGCAATGTTGAAAGCTTTTCACGTGATGCACGTGTTAGCCAACTCCCAACCAAAATCCTTGTCAAGCACAAAACTTTTAGCTCCCATTAATGGGTCATGTTTGTTAAGTGCAATAGAAATAAATGTGTGCATTCAAAAGTTCGTGAGAGTCTTATCCCAAATTCAACCCATGCCAATTAATAACATAAGCATCTTAATTTAGATCATAAATGAAACTATAGCATGGTGAACATGCTCAGAATAGCCATTAAGCTAATAGATAGATAGTGGATTTATGTCATATTGAGATAATTCTACAATTGTCCAACACACTCAAGTTAATTAATTTCAAAGCAAGATGTGATTGAAACCTCTAAATATGTCATGCTCATTTTCATGAGTGTTACCCATAAATCCCCAAAACAAGGGAATCATGGATGACACCATACTTTATTATTCATTGATAAACCATAATACGGGGATGCACGATAATGCTCAATGAGCTCACTCAAGCCTAAATGAAAACGATACTAGATAATAAAAGCAAGACACACCAAAACTAGATAGACATGATAAAGCTGATAAAAGACGGGGGATAGGTGAAACTCCCCCAAGCTTAGATGGTTGCGGTAATTTCTTCATTCTCCCTTCTTCTCGTACTCAGCCCACCACTCTTTCTTCTTCTTGTCGTAATCTTCTTTCCACTCTTCCTGCTTCCATGGAAAAGGCCTTCCAGTATGGAAGGACATGGGTGGATCACTGTACCTGAGAGTGGCAGCTTCTGCAATCTTCTTGAAACGTTCTTCATACTCACAGTTCTGGTTCTCCATGTCCCACATCAGATCTTGGTACCTATCCATCTCTGATATGACACGCAGATACCTAGTCCCCAGGTCCTTGATCCTCTCCTCGTACTCCTCTATCTTCTTCTCCAGCTCCAGATTCATGAAGTGGTGGGCATCAAGGCTGCGTTCAACAATAGAGTTATACCTGAAAACTGTTTGTTCCAGAGCCTCCAGCCTCTCCTCCAGCGTGCCTTCGGTCTTGGGAGCCTTCACCTCCTCCGTGAGCAACACACCATCCTTCACGGTCAGGGTTTTCATGGGGGTCATCACGGAGTTGAGGTAATGGTTCACAATGCCTCCCTTGGGTGGATCTTCCCCCCTAGGTTGGATCCGGAGCTTGACATGGCTAAACCCTGGCAGACAGAAACAGCAGAAACAAATATCGCGCGAGAACTCTCGGTGCGGGATTAGATCGACAAAAGGGGGTATATATTGACGTGTTTTAGGGTACGACGAAGTGTCAGAGTCGAAAACGAGACGGAACGGGACTCCGAGGTGGAAAAGGGGTACGTCCACACGGCCAAGGAATCTGGCTGCGTGTGGGGTCCTCTTTTCCCCCTCGAGGTCCAATTCCTTCCAATTTTCTTGTCCCACACGTTAATTTCCATAAAAAATGAGTTCCGTAAGTTTTCACGCAATTCTGAGAAACTTCCAAACACAATAATTGTAAATTATTGAATTTGGGTTTCTGAAACTGCAGGATCCCTTACAATTACCTCCTCCGGTGTCATTAACTTTATCTCCTCGATGGTTCCTATGAAGCTCTTTCCTGCAATATAATGTTTTAGCCGTTGTCCATTGACCACATGAGGTTTACCTTTCATATCACCGTGAAGACGGATGGCCCCCGAACGGTATACCTCCTGTACTACCAATGGACCCTGCCATTTTGAAGCTAATTTCCCTGCAGAAAACTTAAAACGAGAGTTGTACAATAGGACTTGATCAGCTACTTTAAATTCCTTTCTTTTAATTTTCTTGTCATGCCAGATTTTAACTTTCTATTTAAACAATTTTGCACTTTCGTATGCTTCACTCCTCCATTCATCTAATAGATTTAGGTCAAGCAATCTCTTCTCCCCCGCTGTTTTTAAATCAAAATTTAATATCTTAATAGCCCATCTAGCTTTATGTTCTAATTCAACGGGTAAATGAAATACTTTTCCATAAACCATTTTATAAGGAGACATACCCATAGGATTTTTATAAGCAATTCTATAAGCCCACAATGCATCATTAATTTTAAGTGGCCAATCAGATCTAGCTCTGTTTACTGTTTTCTCTAAAATAAGTTTAATTTCCCTATTACTTAATTCAACTTGTCCACTAGTTTGAGGATGATAGGATGATGCAATTCTATGATTAACATTATATTTTGCCAATGTTTTTCTAAGAACACCATGCATAAAATGAGATCCACCATCAGTAATTAAAAATCTAGGAACACCAAATCTAGGGAATAATTTCTTTAAGCATTTGCATGGCTGTGGCATGGTCTGCACTCTTAGTAGGAATTGCTTCTACCCATTTTGTAACATAACCAACAACAACCAAAATGTGAGTGTGTTTTGTACTAGATGCAGGAAATGGTCCCATAAAGTCAAAACCCCACACATCAAATGGTTCAAGTGGTAATGTATAGTTCATAGGCATTTCATTCCTTCTACCAATGTTTCCTACTCTTTGACATTTATCACAAGTTTTAATATATTCAGCACAATCCTTGAATAGAGTAGGCCAATAAAAACCACATTGTAATACCTTTGCTGCAGTACGATCTCCTGCATGATGTCCTCCATAGGGACTGTCATGACAATCTCTTATAATAGCCTGCTGTTCATGCTCAGGTACACAACGTCTAATAATGCCATCAACACTTTTCTTATACAAGAATGGATCATCCCAAAAATAATGTCTAAGGTCATAAAAGAATTTCTTTCTTTGCTGGTAAGTAAATTGTGGTGGCATAACTTTCCCAACAATAAAATTTGCATAATTAGCAAACCAAGGAGATGCAACTTTAGCACTAGAAACACTAACAAGGGCAAGTTGTTCATTAGCAAAACTATCATTAATAGGAATAGGATCATAAGGTATATTTTCCATTCTAGAAAGATGATCAGCTACTGGATTATCTTCTCCTTTCCTATCTACTATGTGTAAATCAAATTCTTGCAACAGAAGTACCCATCTTATTAGCCTAGGCTTAGCATCTTTCTTATTCATCAAATATTTAATAGCAGAATGATCAGAGTGCACAGTGACTTTTGAATCAATTGTGTAAGATCTAAATTTATCACATGCAAATATTACCGCTAAAAATTCTTTTTCAGTTGTAGCATAATTTCTTTGAGCACCATCTAGTGTCTTACTAGCATAGTAAATAACATTAAATTTCTTATCAACCCTTTGGCCTAAAACAGCTCCAACTGCATAATCACTAGCATCACACATAATTTCAAAGGGCAAGTTCCAATCAGGAGGTTGAATAATAGGTGTAGTTATTAAGGCTTTCTTTAAAACATTAAAGGATTCTATGCAATCATCATTAAAAGAAAACGGAACATCCTTTTGCAAAAGATTGGTTAGAGGCTTTGATATTTTAGAGAAATCTTTAATGAACCTACGATAAAAACCTGCATGACCGAGAAAACTTCTTATACCTTTGATGTCTCTTGGATATGGTAATTTCTCAATAGCTTCAATTTTTGCTGGGTCAACTTCTATTCCTCTTCCAGAAATACGATGCCCAAGAACAATTCCCTCTGTTACCATAAAGTGACACTTCTCCCAATTAAGAACAAGGTGTTGGTCTTCACAACGCTGCAAAACTTTGTTAAGGTTGAACAAGCAATTATCGAAAGAAGTACCATACACCGAAAAATCATCCATGTCGCACCCGGACTTCTAGGGGATACTCACAGTCCGTTAAACAGTAGATAAATGGCTTACGGGGCATACCGGCACCCGCATCTCTATATGAGTAGGCCAACACGTAAACGTGTGACAACCATTCTCTACTATTCATCGTCTGCGCAAACCATCCCATAGAAATCCAGATACTTCCATTGACGTACTTAAAAACATACACACATGGTACGTCAACGACATTTGAACAAGTGATATCACAACAGATCTCTAAGACACAAAAGATTGAAATAAGTTGCAAATAGCTCTCATTAGAGCAGAGATAGCAAATACAATCATCTAGAGGACACATGTCCCAACATAACATCATTACATCACAGCGGAAGCATTCAACATGTCTGAGTACAGACAAGATCCAAATAGGCCTAAGAGGCCGGAAACGAAAAGACGGAGCCCATCCACGAAGTCTCGGATCCTGCCCGGGTCCGCTAGCTACTCGTCAGCAGCCTCGTCATACTCCACGTAGTAGCCACCATGGGGATCCTCGGAAACGTAGTCTGCGGAAACCACAGCCCCAAAGGGGTCAGTACATAAACGTACTGGCAAGCAAGACTCACAGTTCACCAAAGTGTACCCAACCACATCAAGCACAGATGATTTGGGTTCAACGGAAGAAAGGGTGATACAAAAGATGCGGCAGCTGGCTGCACTAACCAACTACATAAACATGCTACAACTTCCGGCTAACAGAGAGGGGATAAGATAGCGTATCGTAACCAACTAACAACTAACATCAAGCAAACCCATCCTGGATCTCGCCCCTTATCCAAAGAAGCAATCCGAGGATAACTCACACAGTTGGATTAATGATGGTTCAGATTGTTGTGTCAATAAGCCTATTACTAGTCAGGTTATCATTAGTTAGGTGTAAGTTTTTCTGAGTACTTGTTAGCTAGTACTTTCACCAAGTCATCCATAACCGCGGAAAACACGGCTTCTCGAGAAGATTTATCCCTGCAGGGGTGCACCAATTTGGTCGTACACGTAAGAATAACCCGCCAGATGGAATGGCCTTTCCACCAAGCGGGGCACTCAACACAACTCAACTCTTCTTCGCATCAAGCCCAAAGAACCACATGTTGTGCGTGCGCGGCTAATCGAGCCCCACGAAGAAAAGGGGACCCTCATAGCACTCTAAGACCACGCTGCCCTAAATGCCGACTACAAAAGTTCCACCCTAGCGCCAAGGGTTCGCACCTGCACATGCATGCATCAAATGGAAAAGCCGAACTAAGTGTGGCGATTTGGACGAGATGCGAATCGAATCAAATTGAGGGGGGCGCCCATACACGCTTCCCACATGCGGTTAGTGCGCTCATCATGGATCAGTAGACAAGACCCTTTTCCTAATTAGGGTCGACACTAGCAGGCCTCAAAACCATGCCGGGCCTCCTGCCGGTGCCTTATCAGCAAATTATTATTACCTCAAAATTAACAGGTTGTTGTTTAACATCGAGGCCCAGAACATAATGATAGTAACAGAAAGTAACGGACAACAGACTCGAGCAAAAACAACCCTAAGCATGCTAGTAAGACACGGGCAACAAGCAACGGGGTGATGGGTATGGAGGTGAGGATATATCAGGGTTGAAGGATAACATGTGATAGGTTCGTAACAGAAGCAACGATTCATAGGGCTAGCAGAATAGGCAACGAAAAGTATCGGTATCCAATGTGGAAAGGAACACAATGGTTCATGTGAGTGAATACTTGCCTGCAAACTCAGCAGCCTGGTACTGAGCTAGATCCTCAGAAGGGGTGTCGTAAGTATCGTCTGTCTCAACGTCGTCGTCTATTCGAGAAGAAGAAAACAAACAACACAGAGAGACAAACAATCAATAACATGGCATAATGCACAATCAGGGGATGATGCATGACAATTTAATTGATGCATCAAAGATAAGATAGTTGACATGGTAACATAACATGATTAAATGGACCCACATGCAACTTGAGTTGCATATGAAAAGCCCATGAATTATGGTTGAATTAAATGATCTACAACTAAACAACATGTGTAAGTGAATTAGCATGATGCATGGATGAGGAAAACAGAAAGAAAACAACAATAGAATCAAATTGAAATAAGGTTTACCAAGTTTAGGATTTTAGTTATTAAGTTATGGAATTTTGGTTCCTTAAAGGTGTTACACAAGCATTTGTTGTTTTCACCAATTTAAATTGTTCAAAATAGACAACAAAGTTTATATTTGGAAAGTACACAAAATTTTAGGTGGATTACATGTTTCAAATATTGGAAAAGGAATTAAGATGAATTAATTATGAATTAAACAAGCTTTAAATGAATTTAATTCAAGCATGAACTTATTTGAATTTTTATTTGGTCAACACATTAAACCAAATTCATATTTGAAAATATTATGCTTTTATGGTTTGAAAACATATTTTATATGTTCAAAAGGAATTTAATTTGACCAAGTTATGAATTTAACAATATTAAATGAGTTAAACAAGGTTTAAATTATTTAACCAATTTTAATTATTCAAAACATTAAACAAAGTTTATATTTGAAAAGGTGGCTTAATTTAGCATGGAAAACATATTTTATTTGTTGAAAATGGATTTAAAATGAGCAAGTTATTATTTTGACAATTTTAAATGCATTAATTAAGAAACAGTTGTTTTCAGCAATTTAAATTATTTAAAACAGAACACAAAGTTGATATTTGGAAAGTACATGACAAATGGGATGAGAAACATATTTAGTTTGTTGAATTTGGAATTTTTATGCCCAAGTTATGAATTTTGCAAAATTAAATGAATTAAACAGGGATTCAAATATTTCACCAATTTAAAATATTCAAAACAGTAAACAAAATTTATATTTAGGTAGAGAATTTGATTTGGTATTGAAAACATATTTAAAATGTTGAATTTGGAGTTGGGATGATTTAGTTATGCATTTTTAGATTTTTGGTATTAATCTGCCATTTTATTAACAGCTAGGGACTTGGAATTAATTTACAGGGACCTAAAATAATACTACCAGGGACTGGTGTGCAATTTGGACTTTGTGCTGGATCTGAAAAAAAAAGATGGAAAAAGGTTGGGTTTATTGTGCAGGGGTGGGATTCGAACCCACCACCTCTGCTGTGCGCGCAAGGGGTGCTGCCAGTGCGGTGCTCGATCGGATGGTGACAGTAGGGGGTCGTGGGGGGGGGGGTATAAGGTGCAGTAGCGGGCTTAACTGAACTTTAAAGTTCAGTTTCTCTGAACTTTCGTCAGATGCGCGACGGCCGCCGGCGAGGAACCGCTCGCTGCTGCTGTGCGGTGACCGTGTGCGTGCTGTGGTGCTCGCGGGTGTGCTGGTACTTGCGCAAGGAAAAGGAGAGGGGGGAAGAGAGGGAACGAGAGGGGAAGCTCACCCTCTGTAGCAGGTGCTCGGGGAGGATGGCTACCGGCGGCAAAATCGAGGATGGCGGCGGCGACGTGCTGGTTCCCCGTGACCGATGAGGGGTCGAGGATGACGAGGGAGGTACGGGGATCCCATTCCCGTACTCGACCTGCACGGAGGCTCATCGAACGGCGGCGATCACCGGAGGGTTCAGAGGGTGGAGTTCGGTGGTGGCGGTGGTGAGGTTCAGAAACAGAGAGGAATCGTCGGTGAGAGAGAGGAAAACGACGGCGGCGAGGGATGTGGTGGAGGCTAGGGTTAGGGCAGCGAGGGGGCTCGAGGGTGGAGCTATATAGAGGAGGAGGGAGCGCCCGTGGCCGTTCCCTGTTCACTGCCATCGACGTGGACACGCAGAGATGCGAGCCGTACGAGGGAGGATTAAGAGCGAAAGGGTATCGGGCCGTGGGGTGGGTTGGGCCTGCCCACTGCCTGCCCTCCCCTCTCTCTGTTTCTCTTTTTTACTTTTTCGGTTTGTTTTTTTTTTTTTTTTTTGCTGATTTGAAATAGGGAAGAAAAGCTAGGGTTTTGGGTTAGAAATTTTTAGGGAAATTTTTGTAACAATTCTTTATTGTAACAGCAACATGTGCATGCTTTGGTTTTCAAATATTTCAAAATATTTTGTTGTTTGTAATTTGGTTGAAATTTGAATGAATTTTGAGATTAAGTGAAATATTGAAAACAAAATTTAAATAGTTTGAACCTTATAGTTTAATTGAAACAAAAGGATTAGAATTGATTTGTAATTTTCATAAGTTTCAACATGGTTGCTGTTTTGGAAATATAATTGAATTTGAAAGGCATTTGAATTAAGTGAATTTCCTATTAAATGGATTATTGAAACTTAAACAATTTGATGGTTTGAAATTTATAGTTTAATGGAAACAATTAACTGGTTTGATTTGAATATTCATTTGGAAAATTGTAACATCACAAGTATGAAACAAAAGGTTTGAAATTTGATTTGAAATTCAAATAGAAAACAAAGGAAAACAAAGGAAAACAGAGGAAAACAAAGCAAAACAAATGCAATGAACATGATGTCATGATGCAAAACATAAAATAAGAGAGAGCAAACATTCTAATGGCTATTTTTCATACTTGGGATGTTACAAAATGCCCCCCCCCCTTGAAGGAATCGCGCCCCGAGATTCCTACTGAGAAGAGAAAAGGTCCGGATACTTCTTGCGAAGATCCTCTTGAGCTGTGACACGTGAAACACATCGTGCACCTTGGATAGTTTTTTCTGGAAGTTCAAGACGATAGCATTCCTGGCAACTCTTCTGGAAAGACGTCAGGGAATTCGCAAACCACCGGAACATTTTCGAGTAAAGGTAGAGGTTTTGTATCGAGGGTGTATAGCTGGATAGAACTTGATTCATAGACTATCTGGCCAGAAGGTTGGAACAGAGTTATTGTTTAGACGCCGGTAGAAGAACTGAAGTTGTAAGCAACAACAAGGTTTGAACGGACGAAAGGGATGTTGAGAAGAACAGGATATCGAAGCAACGTCGGGAAACACGAGGCCAAAACAATCCTGAGGTACTACGGAAAACCCATCCGGGCTTCTAAAGGATCAATATCTACTGCTTAATGAATAGAGGATCTGCTTCCGGGGCTTACACGCCTCCGTTCTCAATCGTGAGTAGGCAACATGATAAATCATGTCACAACCACCTCCATTCCTATGGTCTAGTAGATATAACTATCCTAGAGAAACCAGGATACGTGAAATCCTAACTTGAAAGTTTAGATGAGAAGGGAAAACAACGTTGCACTTCCTTACCAGAAAAGGGAGGGTGGGTGGGGAAAGAAGAAAAAGAACAGAATTCCTACTCTCATGTTTCATTTTTCCTATATAGCTACAAAATAGTTTCTAGACTCAACTGCGACCAGTAAAAAGGGATCCTACAGGCAGACAGGCTCTGATACCATTTATCGCACCCGGACTTCTAGGGGATACTCACAGTCCGTTAAACAGTAGATAAATGGCTTACGGGGCATACCGGCACCCGCATCTCAATATGAGTAGGCCAACACGTAAACGTGTGACAACCATTCTCTACTATTCATCGTCTGCGCAAACCATCCCATAGAAATCTAGATACTTCCATTGACGTACTTCAAAACATACACACATGGTACGTCAACGGCATTTGAACAAGTGATATCACAACAGATCTCTAAGACACAAAAGATTGAAATAAGTTGCAAATAGCTCTCATTAGAGCAGAGATAGCAAATACAATCATCCAGAGGACACATGTCCCAACATAACATCATTACATCACAGCGGAAGCATTTAACATGTCTGAGTACAGACAAGATCCAAATAGGCCTAAGAGGCCGGAAACGAAAAGACGGAGCCCATCCACGAAGTCTCGGATCCTGCCCGGGTCCGCTAGCTACTCGTCAGCAGCCTCGTCATACTCCACGTAGTAGCCACCATGGGGATCCTCGGAAACGTAGTCTGCGGAAACCACAGCCCCAAAGGGGTCAGTACATAAACGTACTGGCAAGCAAGACTCACAGTTCACCAAAGTGTACCCAACCACATCAAGCACAGATGCTTTGGGTTCAACGGAAGAAAGGGTGATACAAAAGATGCGGCAGCTGGCTGCACTAACCAACTACAGAAACATGCTACAACTTCCGGCTAACAGAGAGGGGATAAGATAGCGTATCGTAACCAACTAACAACTAACATCAAGCAAACCCATCCTGGATCTCGCCCCTTATCCAAAGAAGCAATCCGAGGATAACTCACACAGTTGGATTAATGATGGTTCAGATTGTTGTGTCAATAAGCCTATTACTAGTCAGGTTATCATTAGTTAGGTGTAAGTTGTTCTGAGTACTTGTTAGCCAGTACTTTCACCAAGTCATCCATAACCGCGGAAAACACGGCTTCTTGAGAAGATTTATCCCTGCAGGGGTGCACCAATTTGGCCGTACACGTAAGAATAACCCGCCAGATGGAATGGCCTTTCCACCAAGCGGGGCACTCAACACAACTCAACTCTTCTTCGCATCAAGCCCAAAGAACCACATGATGTGCGTGCGCGGCTAATCGAGCCCCACGAAGAAAAGGGGACCCTCATAGCACTCTAAGACCACGCCGCCCTAAATGCCGACTACAAAAGTTCCACCCTGGCGCCAAGGGTTCGCACCTGCACATGCATGCATCAAATGGAAAACCCGAACTAAGTGTGGCGATTTGGACGAGATGCGAATCGAATCAAATTGAGGGGGGCGCCCAGACACGCTTCCCACATGCGGTTAGTGCGCTCATCATGGATCAGTAGACAAGACCCTTTTCCTAATTAGGGTCGACACTAGGAGGCCTCAAAACCACGCCGGGCCTCCTGCCGGTGCCTTATCAGCAAATTATTATTACCTCAAAATTAACAGGTTGTTGTTTAACATCGAGCCCCGGAACATAATGATAGTAACAGAAAGTAACGGACAACAGACTCGAGCAAAAACAACCCTAAGCATGCTAGTAAGACACGGGCAACAAGCAACGGGGTGATGGGTATGGAGGTGAGGATATATCAGGGTTGAAGGATAACATGTGATAGGTTCGTAACAGAAGCAACGATTCATAGGGCTAGCAGAATAGACAACGGAAAGTATCGGTATCCAATGTGGAAAGGAACACAATGGTTCATGTGAGTGAATACTTTCCTGCAAACTCAGCAGCCTGGTACTGAGCTAGATCCTCAGAAGGGGTGTCGTAAGTATCGTCTGTCTCAACGTCGTCGTCTATTCGAGAAGAAAAAAAACAAACAACGCAGAGAGACAAACAATCAATAACATGGCATAATGCACAATCAGGGGATGATGCATGACAATTTAATTGATGCATCAAAGATAAGATAGTTGACATGGTAACATAACATGATTAAATGGACCCACATGCAACTTGAGTTGCATATGAAAAGCCCATGAATTATGGTTGAATTAAATGATCTACAACTAAACAACATGTGTAAGTGAATTAGCATGATGCATGGATGAGGAAAACAGAAAGAAAACAACAATAGAATCAAATTGAAATAAGGTTTACCAAGTTTAGGATTTTAGTTATTAAGTTATGGAATTTTGGTTCCTTAAAGGTGTTACACAAGCATTTGTTGTTTTCACCAATTTAAATTGTTCAAAATAGACAACAAAGTTTATATTTGGAAAGTACACAAAATTTTAGGTGGATTACATGTTTCAAATATTGGAAAAGGAATTAAGATGAATTAATTATGAATTAAACAAGCTTTAAATGAATTTAATTCAAGCATGAACTTATTTGAATTTTTATTTGGTCAACACATTAAACCAAATTCATATTTGAAAATATTATGCTTTTATGGTTTGAAAACATATTTTATATGTTCAAAAGGAATTTAATTTGACCAAGTTATGAATTTAACAATATTAAATGAGTTAAACAAGGTTTAAATTATTTAACCAATTTTAATTATTCAAAACATTAAACAAAGTTTATATTTGAAAAGGTGGCTTAATTTAGCATGGAAAACATATTTTATTTGTTGAAAATGGATTTAAAATGAGCAAGTTATTATTTTGACAATTTTAAATGCATTAATTAAGAAACAGTTGTTTTCAGCAATTTAAATTATTTAAAACAGAACACAAAGTTGATATTTGGAAAGTACATGAAAAATGGGATGAGAAACATATTTAGTTTGTTGAATTTGGAATTTTTATGCCCAAGTTATCAATTTTGCAAAATTAAATGAATTAAACAAGGATTCAAATATTTCACCAATTTAAAATATTCAAAACAGTAAAAAAAATTTATATTTAGGTAGAGAATTTGATTTGGTATTGAAAACATATTTAAAATGTTGAATTTGGAGTTGGGATGATTTAGTTATGCATTTTTTAGATTTTTGGTATTAATCTGCCATTTTATTAACAGCTAGGGACTTGGAATTAATTTACAGGGACCTAAAATAATACTACCAGGGACTGGTGTGCAATTTGGACTTTGTGCTGGATCTGAAAAAAAAGATGGAAAAAGGTTGGGTTTATTGTGCAGGGGTGGGATTCGAACCCACCACCTCTGCTGTGCGCGCAAGGGGTGCTGCCAGTGCGGTGCTCGATCGGATGGTGACAGTAGGGGGTCGTGGGGGGTATAAGGTGCAGTAGCGGGCTTAACTGAACTTTAAAGTTCAGTTTCTCTGAACTTCCGTCAGATGCGCGACGGCCGCCGGCGAGGAACCGCTCGCTGCTGCTGTGCGGTGACCGTGTGCGTGCTGTGGTGCTCGCGGGTGTGCTGGTACTTGCGCAAGGAAAATGAGAGGGGGAAGAGAGGGAACGAGAGGGGAAGCTCACCCTCTGTAGCAGGTGCTCGGGGAGGATGGCTACCGGCGGCGAAAACGAGGATGGCGGCGGCGACGTGCTGGTTCCCCGTGACCGATGAGGGGTCGAGGATGACGAGGGAGGTACGGGGATCCCATTCCCGTACTCGACCTGCACGGAGGCTCATCGAACGGCGGCGATCACCGGAGGGTTCAGAGGGTGGAGTTCGGTGGTGGCGGTGGTGAGGTTCAGAAACAGAGAGGAATCGTCGGTGAGAGAGAGGAAAACGACGGCGGCGAGGGATGTGGTGGAGGCTAGGGTTAGGGCAGCGAGGGGGCTCGAGGGTGGAGCTATATAGAGGAGGAGGGAGCGCCCGTGGCCGTTCCCTGTTCACTGCCATCGACGTGGACACGCAGAGATGCGAGCCGTACGAGGGAGGATTAAGAGCGAAAGGGTATCGGGCCGTGGGGTGGGTTGGGCCTGCCCACTGCCTGCCCTCCCCTCTCTCTGTTTCTCTTTTTTACTTTTTCGGTTTGTTTTTTTTTTTTTTTTTGCTGATTTGAAATAGGGAAGAAAAGCTAGGGTTTTGGGTTAGAAATTTTTAGGGAAATTTTTGTAACAATTCTTTATTGTAACAGCAACATGTGCATGCTTTGGTTTTCAAATATTTCAAAATATTTTGCTGTTTGTAATTTGGTTGAAATTTGAATGAATTTGGAGATTAAGTGAAATATTGAAAACAAAATTTAAATAGTTTGAACCTTATAGTTTAATTGAAACAAAAGGATTAGAATTGATTTGTAATTTTCATAAGTTTCAACATGGTTGCTGTTTTGGAAATATAATTGAATTTGAAAGGCATTTGAATTAAGTGAATTTGCTATTAAATGGATTATTGAAACTTAAACAATTTGATGGTTTGAAATTTATAGTTTAATGGAAACAATTAACTGGTTTGATTTGAATATTCATTTGGAAAATTGTAACATCACAAGTATGAAACAAAAGGTTAGAAATTTGATTTGAAATTCAAATAGAAAACAAAGGAAAACAAAGGAAAACAGAGGAAAACAAAGGAAAACAAATGCAATGAACATGATGTCATGATGCAAAACATAAAATAAGAGAGAGCAAACATTCTAATGGCTATTTTTCATACTTGGGATGTTACAAAACGCCCCCCCCCCCCCCCTTGAAGGAATCGCGCCCCGAGATTCCTACTGAGAAGAGAAAGGTCCGGATACTTCTTGCGAAGATCCTCTTGAGCTGTGACACGTGAAACACATCGTGCACCTTGGATAGTTTTTTCTGGAAGTTCAAGACGATAGCATTCCTGGCAACTCTTCTGGAAAGACGTCAGGGAATTCGCAAACCACCGGAACATTTTCGAGTAAAGGTAGAGGTTTTGTATCGAGGGTGTATAGCTGGATAGAACTTGATTCATAGACTATCTGGCCAGAAGGTTGGAACAGAGTTATTGTTTAGACGCCGGTAGAAGAACTGAAGTTGTAAGCAACAACAAGGTTTGAACGGACGAAAGGGATGTTGAGAAGAACAGGATATCGAAGCAACGTCGGGAAACACGAGGCCAAAACAATCCTGAGGTACTACGGAAAACCCATCCGGGCTTCTAAAGGATCAATATCTACTGCTTAATGAATAGAGGATCTGCTTCCGGGGCGTACACGCCTCCGTTCTCAATCGTGAGTAGGCAACATGATAAATCATGTCACAACCACCTCCATTCCTATGGTCTAGTAGATATAACTATCCTAGAGAAACCAGGATACGTGAAATCCTAACTTGAAAGTTTAGATGAGAAGGGAAAACAACGTTGCACTTCCTTACCAGAAAAGGGAGGGTGGGTGGGGAAAGAAGAAAAAGAACAGATTCCTACTCTCATGTTTCATTTTTCCTATATAGCTACAAAATAGTTTCTAGACTCAACTGCGACCAGTAAAAAAGGGATCCTACAGGCAGACAGGCTCTGATACCATTTATCGCACCCGGACTTCTAGGGGATACTCACAGTCCGTTAAACAGTAGATAAATGGCTTACCGGGGCATACCGGCACCCGCATCTCAATATGAGTAGGCCAACACGTAAACGTGTGACAACCATTCTCTACTATTCATCGTCTGCGCAAACCATCCCATAGAAATCTAGATACTTCCATTGACGTACTTCAAAACATACACACATGGTACGTCAACGGCATTTGAACAAGTGATATCACAACAGATCTCTAAGACACAAAAGATTGAAATAAGTTGCAAATAGCTCTCATTAGAGCAGAGATAGCAAATACAATCATCCAGAGGACACATGTCCCAACATAACATCATTACATCACAGCGGAAGCATTTAACATGTCTGAGTACAGACAAGATCCAAATAGGCCTAAGAGGCCGGAAACGAAAAGACGGAGCCCATCCACGAAGTCTCGGATCCTGCCCGGGTCCGCTAGCTACTCGTCAGCAGCCTCGTCATACTCCACGTAGTAGCCACCATGGGGATCCTCGGAAACGTAGTCTGCGGAAACCACAGCCCCAAAGGGGTCAGTACATAAACGTACTGGCAAGCAAGACTCACAGTTCACCAAAGTGTACCCAACCACATCAAGCACAGATGCTTTGGGTTCAACGGAAGAAAGGGTGATACAAAAGATGCGGCAGCTGGCTGCACTAACCAACTACAGAAACATGCTACAACTTCCGGCTAACAGAGAGGGGATAAGATAGCGTATCGTAACCAACTAACAACTAACATCAAGCAAACCCATCCTGGATCTCGCCCCTTATCCAAAGAAGCAATCCGAGGATAACTCACACAGTTGGATTAATGATGGTTCAGATTGTTGTGTCAATAAGCCTATTACTAGTCAGGTTATCATTAGTTAGGTGTAAGTTGTTCTGAGTACTTGTTAGCCAGTACTTTCACCAAGTCATCCATAACCGCGGAAAACACGGCTTCTTGAGAAGATTTATCCCTGCAGGGGTGCACCAATTTGGCCGTACACGTAAGAATAACCCGCCAGATGGAATGGCCTTTCCACCAAGCGGGGCACTCAACACAACTCAACTCTTCTTCGCATCAAGCCCAAAGAACCACATGATGTGCGTGCGCGGCTAATCGAGCCCCACGAAGAAAAGGGGACCCTCATAGCACTCTAAGACCACGCCGCCCTAAATGCCGACTACAAAAGTTCCACCCTGGCGCCAAGGGTTCGCACCTGCACATGCATGCATCAAATGGAAAACCCGAACTAAGTGTGGCGATTTGGACGAGATGCGAATCGAATCAAATTGAGGGGGGCGCCCAGACACGCTTCCCACATGCGGTTAGTGCGCTCATCATGGATCAGTAGACAAGACCCTTTTCCTAATTAGGGTCGACACTAGGAGGCCTCAAAACCACGCCGGGCCTCCTGCCGGTGCCTTATCAGCAAATTATTATTACCTCAAAATTAACAGGTTGTTGTTTAACATCGAGCCCCGGAACATAATGATAGTAACAGAAAGTAACGGACAACAGACTCGAGCAAAAACAACCCTAAGCATGCTAGTAAGACACGGGCAACAAGCAACGGGGTGATGGGTATGGAGGTGAGGATATATCAGGGTTGAAGGATAACATGTGATAGGTTCGTAACAGAAGCAACGATTCATAGGGCTAGCAGAATAGACAACGGAAAGTATCGGTATCCAATGTGGAAAGGAACACAATGGTTCATGTGAGTGAATACTTTCCTGCAAACTCAGCAGCCTGGTACTGAGCTAGATCCTCAGAAGGGGTGTCGTAAGTATCGTCTGTCTCAACGTCGTCGTCTATTCGAGAAGAAAAAAAACAAACAACGCAGAGAGACAAACAATCAATAACATGGCATAATGCACAATCAGGGGATGATGCATGACAATTTAATTGATGCATCAAAGATAAGATAGTTGACATGGTAACATAACATGATTAAATGGACCCACATGCAACTTGAGTTGCATATGAAAAGCCCATGAATTATGGTTGAATTAAATGATCTACAACTAAACAACATGTGTAAGTGAATTAGCATGATGCATGGATGAGGAAAACAGAAAGAAAACAACAATAGAATCAAATTGAAATAAGGTTTACCAAGTTTAGGATTTTAGTTATTAAGTTATGGAATTTTGGTTCCTTAAAGGTGTTACACAAGCATTTGTTGTTTTCACCAATTTAAATTGTTCAAAATAGACAACAAAGTTTATATTTGGAAAGTACACAAAATTTTAGGTGGATTACATGTTTCAAATATTGGAAAAGGAATTAAGATGAATTAATTATGAATTAAACAAGCTTTAAATGAATTTAATTCAAGCATGAACTTATTTGAATTTTTATTTGGTCAACACATTAAACCAAATTCATATTTGAAAATATTATGCTTTTATGGTTTGAAAACATATTTTATATGTTCAAAAGGAATTTAATTTGACCAAGTTATGAATTTAACAATATTAAATGAGTTAAACAAGGTTTAAATTATTTAACCAATTTTAATTATTCAAAACATTAAACAAAGTTTATATTTGAAAAGGTGGCTTAATTTAGCATGGAAAACATATTTTATTTGTTGAAAATGGATTTAAAATGAGCAAGTTATTATTTTGACAATTTTAAATGCATTAATTAAGAAACAGTTGTTTTCAGCAATTTAAATTATTTAAAACAGAACACAAAGTTGATATTTGGAAAGTACATGAAAAATGGGATGAGAAACATATTTAGTTTGTTGAATTTGGAATTTTTATGCCCAAGTTATGAATTTTGCAAAATTAAATGAATTAAACAAGGATTCAAATATTTCACCAATTTAAAATATTCAAAACAGTAAAAAAAATTTATATTTAGGTAGAGAATTTGATTTGGTATTGAAAACATATTTAAAATGTTGAATTTGGAGTTGGGATGATTTAGTTATGCATTTTTTAGATTTTTGGTATTAATCTGCCATTTTATTAACAGCTAGGGACTTGGAATTAATTTACAGGGACCTAAAATAATACTACCAGGGACTGGTGTGCAATTTGGACTTTGTGCTGGATCTGAAAAAAAAAGATGGAAAAAGGTTGGGTTTATTGTGCAGGGGTGGGATTCGAACCCACCACCTCTGCTGTGCGCGCAAGGGGTGCTCCCAGTGCGGTGCTCGATCGGATGGTGACAGTAGGGGGTCGTGGGGGGTATAAGGTGCAGTAGCGGGCTTAACTGAACTTTAAAGTTCAGTTTCTCTGAACTTCCGTCAGATGCGCGACGGCCGCCGGCGAGGAACCGCTCGCTGCTGCTGTGCGGTGACCGTGTGCGTGCTGTGGTGCTCGCGGGTGTGCTGGTACTTGCGCAAGGAAAATGAGAGGGGGAAGAGAGAGAACGAGAGGGGAAGCTCACCCTCTGTAGCAGGTGCTCGGGGAGGATGGCTACCGGCGGCGAAAACGAGGATGGCGGCGGCGACGTGCTGGTTCCCCGTGACCGATGAGGGGTCGAGGATGACGAGGGAGGTACGGGGATCCCATTCCCGTACTCGACCTGCACGGAGGCTCATCGAACGGCGGCGATCACCGGAGGGTTCAGAGGGTGGAGTTCGGTAGTGGCGGTGGTGAGGTTCAGAAACAGAGAGGAATCGTCGGTGAGAGAGAGGAAAACGACGGCGGCGAGGGATGTGGTGGAGGCTAGGGTTAGGGCAGCGAGGGGGCTCGAGGGTGGAGCTATATAGAGGAGGAGGGAGCGCCCGTGGCCGTTCCCTGTTCACTGCCATCGACGTGGACACGCAGAGATGCGAGCCGTACGAGGGAGGATTAAGAGCGAAAGGGTATCGGGCCGTGGGGTGGGTTGGGCCTGCCCACTGCCTGCCCTCCCCTCTCTCTGTTTCTCTTTTTTACTTTTTCGGTTTGTTTTTTTTTTTTTTTTTTTGCTGATTTGAAATAGGGAAGAAAAGCTAGGGTTTTGGGTTAGAAATTTTTAGGGAAATTTTTGTAACAATTCTTTATTGTAACAGCAACATGTGCATGCTTTGGTTTTCAAATATTTCAAAATATTTTGCTGTTTGTAATTTGGTTGAAATTTGAATGAATTTGGAGATTAAGTGAAATATTGAAAACAAAATTTAAATAGTTTGAACCTTATAGTTTAATTGAAACAAAAGGATTAGAATTGATTTGTAATTTTCATAAGTTTCAACATGGTTGTTGTTTTGGAAATATAATTGAATTTGAAAGGCATTTGAATTAAGTGAATTTGCTATTAAATGGATTATTGAAACTTAAACAATTTGATGGTTTGAAATTTATAGTTTAATGGAAACAATTAACTGGTTTGATTTGAATATTCATTTGGAAAATTGTAACATCACAAGTATGAAACAAAAGGTTTGAAATTTGATTTGAAATTCAAATAGAAAACAAAGGAAAACAAAGGAAAACAGAGGAAAACAAATGGAAAACAAAGCAAAACAAATGCAATGAACATGATGTCATGATGCAAAACATAAAATAACAGAGAGCAAACATTCTAATGGCTATTTTTCATACTTGGGATGTTACAATCCATAAAGACTTCCACTATATTTTCAATATAATCAGCAAATATAGCATTCATGCATCTCTGAAAAGTAGCAGGCGCATTACATAAACCAAAAGGCATTCTCCTATAAGCAAATGTACCATATGGGCAAGTAAAAGTGGTCTTTTCCTGATCATCACTATGAACTGGAATTTGAGAGAAGCCTGAGTACCCATCTAAATAACAAAAGTGAGAATGTTTAGATAATCTCTCTAGCATTTGATCAATAAAGGGCAATGGATAATGGTCCTTACGAGTTGCTTTATTTAATTTTCTATAATCAATGCACATTCTATAACCAACAACAGTACGTTGAGCAACAAGTTCATCATCTTTATTAGGAACCACAGTAATTCCACCTTTCTTAGGAACACAATGAACAGGACTAACCCATTTACTATCATCTATAGGATAAATAATAACAGCCTCTATGAGTCGAATTACCTCCTTTCTTACCACTTCCTTCATTTTTGGATGTAGACGGCGTTGGAAATCAACAACAGGTTTAGCATCTTCTTCCAAATTAATTTTATGCATACATAGAGCTGGACTTATGCCCTTAAGATCATCAAGAGAATAACCAATAGCCTTACGGTGGGCTTTAAGCACATCAAGTAATTTCTCTTCTTCCTCAGCTGAAAGGTTAGCACTAATAATAACAGGATATATATTTTTCTTATCCAAGTATGCATATTTCAGATTTTCAGGCAAAGGCTTTAATTCAAAACTAGGATCTCCTTTAGGAGGTGGGAGTACTCCTAGATTATCAGGTGGGATATGCAATTGTAATTGTGGAGGTTGCTGCCATAATATTTGTTCTAAAGCTTCTTTTTCTGCATCATTAAATGGCTCTTCGTGATTAAGCATATAACGTTCCAACACATCTGATGAAGCTACAGCTATATGAGCAAGAGTTTCAATTATATCTTTAGATTTTGGTTCTTTCTTAGCAGGTTTATCAGTAAATTTAGAAAAATTAAATTCAAGTTTCTCTCCAGCACATTCAATAAACACTCTTTCTCTAGGCAAATTAATTTCAGCACCAACAGTATGTAAGAAAGGTCTACCAAATATAATAGGACAGAAAGAATCTTGTGGACAACCAAGCACAATAAAATCAGTAGGATATTTTATTTTCCCTACCAATACTTCAACATCTCTAACAATTCCAAAGGGACTAATATAATCTTTATTAGCAAGCTGAATGGTCATACCTGTTTCTTCCATGGTGATAGGATCAATATCAGGCTTAATTTCTTGATAGAGAGAATATGGAATGACACTAATGCTTGCTCCAATATCACATAAACCATGATAACAAGAAGTCCCAATAGAGCATGATAGAATTGGCTTACCAACTTTGGATGAATTCCCTTTAATAACTTTGGTGGCATCTTCACATAAATAAACATCAACAAGATCTTCTTCATTTAATTGCTTAATAATAGAGACTTGGTTCTTGACTTCCACCTGTTTTTTAGGTTGAGAATATCTCTTTCTACTTTTGTCAGCAACAGCAATAAGAAAATTCTTTTTAACTTTTTCAGGATAGGGAGGTGGTTCAATATATTCTTCTATTACTACAGATGACACTAGTGTTTCTTTAATAAATTTAGGGACAACAATAGAAGATTTAACAGGTTCAACATAATAATCAAAGCCACTTTTAGGAATTCGAATGTGCTCAGCAAATTTCTTAGCTATTTCAATTGCAACATATGGATCAAGACCAAAATCTTTAATAACATTCTTGAACAAAATAGAACTAGAGATACTTTCTACACATGAATATCCATAATCAAAATAAGCTTCATTACCTTTGTCTAGGTCCCAATATTCAGAGTTCTTCGAAATAATTTCCAATAAATTCCAAGCTTCTTCTCAGTATTATTTGTAAATCTTCCACCAGATGAACCATCCAAATATTGCTTTAGCCTATCAGGTAGTCTCACATAAAAGTTTATCAATATAAGTTTATTTGTGAGATCATGACAAGGATTCTTACGAAGGAGGTCCTTAAGCCTCCCCCAAGCTTGAGTAATACTCTCTCCAAGGTGTGGCCAAAAATTAAATATAAAGCAACGGTTCTCATAAGCCTCTTTAGGAGTAAAATATTTAAGAAAGAAAACCTTCATAAAAGTATCCCAATTATGTGTAATTTCTTCATCCAGGGACATATACCATTTTCGAGCATCACCAGTTAAGGACTGGTACAATAACTTCCATTTTACCTCCTCCTCAGAAATAGCCTTGAGCCTAATTAGCCCACATATATCCTCAATAGCCCGTATGTGATCAGTTGCAGCCTTTGTTCCATCCCCTGCAAAATACTCATTCCTAACAGCTTTAACAAATTCAAGGGGAATAATATAACCATCATCATGAGGTGCCTTTTCAACAACTTTAGGTTTAATAGCATAAGCACTCTCATGTAAAGCAAGTTTCAGCGAAGCATCTCTCATAAAAGCCATAACAATAACAGGATGCAACATCAAGTAAAATTCAGCTTTCAAGTTTCCTTACCAAAGTTCTTACCAATAGCGCTACGCTCCCCGGCAATGGCGCCAGAAAAGTGTCTTGATGGCTCCCAAGTGCAGGAGATCAATTGTAGTACTTTTCGAATTAGAAAGGTTGTCGAACCCACGAGGAGCAGAAGGAACTGGTAAGTAGAATAGCAAAGGAATAATAAAAGCAACAGTTGTTTTTGTGTTTTAATTGTGTAGTGCAAGTAAAGTAAAATGCGGAAAGTAAATTGCAGCAAGTAGTAGGTCTCAATGAGAGACAAAGCCCAATCCTCTAATGCGCAAGAGGACAAGCTCTAGTGTGTGTTTGTGTCTTATATGTGGAAAATGTTCCCGAGGGCTGCACGGATTTAGCTGGCATAGTGATTCATTGCATAACATGTTTGCATATCTTGTCTAGTTTTAATCTTCTTCGGACGGATCCACAAATAGGAATACCTAAATAAATAAACTATCACCCCTTATGATGGATCACGTGGCCAATTAAATGATAGCACGAGAATTATTAAGACATGATGTCCCACCATAGCCTTATGCTCTAAGGTCCCCGATACAAGTACCCTCATAATGCAATTCAACGACTCTGTCTCAAGTTCCTGTCACCTAAAGACATCATCACGTCACTACACTACGGTGTTCTCCTATGAGCCCATGTAGGTGAAGTGTTATACAGTCGACGTTCGTACAACACCATCATAGAATCACATAAAAGATAAATACTAGACCAAATAACAACTCATCTCATGTAACAAATCATTGCCAATTCATCCTATGCCCTCAGGAACATGCGGGAACTACTCACAACGTGCAAACATGATCATGTATGGTGACATATGTGGTACAACACAATCTGAAACAATGGATCCACCATCAAATAATGACAAGTACTCAAACCTAAACATGCAACGGAGTACAATAACACGTATCTAGGGTGTAGCAATGATCAAACTATGAGGGGAACAGAGTGGATCATGGTGATGGTGATGGTGGAGATGCTGGTGCTGGTGAGGATGGTGATGGAGATGCCTCCTCCCACGCCAAGGAGGAGATGGGGATGAAGATGGGGATGATTTCCCCCTTCTCCGGAGCTCCGGAGCAGCAGGATCTGTCTCCCCCACGGAGAGTTTCGAGAGTTTCGTCGCCCTGGCGGCTCCGTCTCGTCTCGGGAAAATTAGGGTGTTCGTTTTCGGGGAAGACGGAGTCGTCAGCAAAAAGACCTCGGGGAGGAGGTGTTGTGGGCCCATTTGGGGGCCCCACACGCGGCCAGGGAATCTGGCCGCGTGGGCTACCCCCTTTTGGGCCTCCTGGCCCTCCTCCTTTGTGTCTTGTGCCCACGGCCTTTCTCCCGAAGAAAAACTGACATGCTTTCTTTTCTTTCCCAATTTGGATACCTGTAGCTCCTGAAACATCAAAAACATGAAAACAGGTGTTTTCTGACACCCAGAAATTAAATACCAAAAATAGGGACTTTGTAGGAAAGTCCCATAAAATCATCTAAAACATGCAAAACAATGACATAACATTGATAAAACATCCCAATAATGCCTATATGGAGGGTATAAATGATGATATAAAATGCACGTATCACACGCGCGTTTATCCTCCATGGCCCACCACACACGGGACAATAGCCCTACGAAACCCCGTTCCTTCGGATCCAGTACGGGAGTAGAGTGTTAAGATTTTTGGGGAGCGTTGCTACGCAACTACTGGCTTCTTTGTCAACACGGACGACAACGACTATTTCCCGGACGACGACTTCTTTCTCGACGTCGACCACCTCGTCGACAACATGTCTTTTCCAGCCAACACAAGCGGTTCCGTCTCTGCACCGTGTGTGTTCATTGCGCTTCTGTTTCACATGCTGCTACTCGTCCTACTACTTCAAATCTGTTTGGACATATTTATTTCGTACCTTGTTGTAGATCACATGTCTAGTATATTTCTTTTATTTATAGTCATGTTTTATCTAATGTCTTTATAGATTAATTCAACTTGAAAATTGCTCATATATCCAACAGGAGCTTGGGGACCAACAACAATGGAATCTCTCTGTTTTGGGTTGATGAAGCAGGTAATGGGAAAGAAAAAGGGTCCGCCATAGACTACTCGACGCATCTGGATTCCAGGAAAAGTGAAAATTATATGTGACTGAAAAAACAATGGATGGGACATAATAAAAACCAAAATGTTTCATGTCTAATGGTCATGGTCTATTAATTATAATATAAAAGGTTGTTTTTTGCAGAATTAACTGGCGATCCATCCATCTTTTTACTGTATTGTGCTTTCAGTACATATCTTTTATCTTCTATTACTAAATAGTTAGCCCCCACTATCTAATTTAGCGGCACATGCAGCCCTCCACATCACCATTCATTTTTGTATCAACCACATGAGTGTTAAATTGCAAATGGCTCCTCGAAGGATGAAAGCTAGCTCTTCGGCTCTATTCGGTCATAGCAGCCCAAAACCTAGCCCATATTAATTCTCAGTATCCATGACTATATAAGCAACGAAAAAAATAGCGTGCTATCCAAAATAGTGTGGCACTTCTCCAGAGGCTATAAAAGATATAGCGAGTTACATTTAAAATAGCGTGATGAAAAAAATGGTGAAAAATAATCCAAAACTAAATAGTTATCCCCCACTATCTAATTTAGCAGCACATGCAGCCCTCCACATCACCGTTCATTTTTGTATCAACCACATGAGTGTTAAATTGCAAATGGCTCCTCCAAGGATGAAAGCTAGCTCTTTGGCTCTATTCGGCCATAGCAGCCCAAAACCTAGCCCATATTAATTCTCAGTATCCATGTCTATATAAGCAACAAAAAAAATAGCGTGCTATCCAAAATAGTGTGGCACTTCTCCACAGTCTATAAAAGATATAGCGAGTTACATTTAAAATAGCGCGTGATGAAAAAAATGGTGAAAAATAATCCAAATATTTAAGATTTTTGGCTAATCAATACTATATATTTGTTCAAAAGCAATGCATGCATAACCAGGTAACCATTTCAAATATCAAGGCCAAAAATCCATGTCACAAATACATATACAAGGTGAGGTGCGAATCTATAGGTAGTGACGAAGGCATAGATCTTGGATCCTGCGGGTAAGGACACCTCCTCTCAGGCCCAATGTCAAGGCCCAAGAAGAGGCGCCTTTGGAAGACTCCAGAAGGCCTACCAGAAGCCCACCCGCACCAAACTTGCGGGTTAAGTTAGGAAAATTGTAACCGACCTAAACTAGGGTTCGAATCCTCTCCGGGTGGGACTTGAGACCTGGCCATCTATATAAGGCTAGGAGAGCCCCAAGGAGAGGACCAAGTATTACCGCACGACCACAAAAGCCTTGAAACTCGAGATCTACTCTCGATTCGAGCACCCTGTAATCGATCTAATCATCCAATACAGATCAGCAGAAGGCAGGAGTAAGGGTTTTACCTCTCCGAGGGCCCCGAACCTGGGTAAATCTCGCCTCCCTGTCAAGCCGACGATTTCACCAGCGCCTATGACATCTCCTAGTCGAAACCCGATAGGGTCACCTGAGGGATTTGCGGAGCCAGAGCTTCGACAATTGGCGCCGACCGTGGGGAACGCGGGCGCTGGATCACTGGCATCTTCGGCTTCATCGACATCCAACTCCCGTTGGAAACCATCGACTACGGCTCCGAACAATCCTGTACGGATCGGATCCGTCATAGTCACGGCTCATTCGCCGGAATCACGCCCGGTATTCGAGGATTTGGAGAAGAGCGTCACCCTGACGTTCGGAAGTTTCAACTTCATGGCGAACAGAGACGGAATCCTCCACTTCTCGGATGAATCTGAACCCGAATCTGGAGCCGTCAACTCACGTTTCCCTATGGAGAAAAGCGGCGAGTCCATCCGCTTCAACACGATCGACTACCACGCACTCTCGACAGAGGAACCCTCTCGGGTGCGAAGAGCCTCCCGATCTGCGCCTAAGACACACGGGCCACGACTGGCCCAAGTCTGCATGGCAGGATCGGAGCAGCCCTCGGAAACTGAATATAGCGCAACCGAGCGCGATCTAATCGGCGTCTCGCGGGATGCCTGGAAAAGAGCCAAGGAATCCATGCGAAAGAGTCAGCCACCCGCAGCAGGTGCCACACAGGAAGACCTAACCGCCTACCACTATCACCTAGTGAGAGCGGCCTCAAACATCAAGGATGCCCGAGCAGATCTAGCCCGTCGCAGGAGAGCGGCGGATGAATCAAGCCTACGTCGAGCCGAGCTGTCCCTTGCACCTTCGGTCGGTACCCGACCCGGGGGAAAAGGACCCGCAACGTCAACGAGGGACCACGAATCTATGGCTGGGACCAACAGGTCCACCACGTCTTCTTTCATGAGGGTTGACGACGATGGCAACGTCTACCCGCAAACTCCAGCCGCCGCAATTCTAGCCGCGGCAACCTACATGCAGATGAACCAACCGACGGACAGCGATCCTCGGGTGGAACAATACAAGCATATCCGCAAGGGTCTAGGGCTGGCAGCCGCGAAACTCGCCTCCCACGATCGCAAGGAACAACTGGAGAAGGCGCGCCAGGAGAAGGACAAAGACAAGGACACGCCCCGCAGGCACAGGAGCTCCTCTCCGAGAAAGGATAAATCGCCGCGTCGCGGCCGAGGAAAAGAGGCTCGACGCCGCGGCGACAGTCGAAGCAGCAGCGACGACAGCCCGAGAGACAAAGATTCGCGGAACCACAGCAGCCGCTCGAGAAAACGAAGTAAAGAACCAAGAAAAGATAGCGACCGCGACCGGTCCGGGTACGACGCGCGATCCGATCTCGCCCAGAAGAAGGTGGATAAAGCAAGGGCTTCACGATATCGCGAACGCTCCTCATCCGGGTCTTCGGACGATGAAACCTGCGGAGCACTTTGCTTTGCTCGCAGTATTCGCGAAGCACCTCTACCCAAGAGATTCAAGCTCAGCTCGGAGGTGACAAAATACGATGGATCACTCGAGCCCTCCCAGTGGTTAAGCGACTACCTCACGGCAGTAAAATGCCAACGTGGTAACAAGAACACGGCCATGCAATACCTCAATTTGCACCTAGCCGGAGCGGCCCGCAGCTGGCTGGAGAGGAGACCACGATCTTGCTACGCATCGTGGGACGACCTGCATCGCGATTTCTGCAAAAACTTCCAGTCGACCTACAAAAGGCCAGCTACAATCGAAGAACTACGAGCTTGCAAACAGAAAAGTGGCGAATCCACGCGAGAATACATCCAGCGGTGGAACACGCTCAGGAACACCGCAGGGACGATCTCTGAGGAAGTGGCGATTGAGGCCTTCGCCAAAGGAGCAAGAAGAACCGCGTTTCGAGAAGAACTCGGCAGAGCTGCGCCCAAAACCATAGGGGAGCTCATGGTCATAGCCGAAAAATGGGCCAATGGAGAAGACGCGGTACGCAATGAAAGAACATCATCGCCCACACACGACGAAGACCGTCATGGGCGAAGAAAGAGAAGAAAATATTACGACCACGAGGATAGAGAAGAACAAGTGGCAGCATAATTCACGCGAAGTCGCGACTCCGGTCGTCGTGGAAGTCGCGAATGGAGACCAAAGGTAGAAGAAAAATCACCCGAGGAAGACCTCGATGCGTACTGCTCGCTACATCTGTTCACAGACAAGCGCACGGGCAAGACTAAGGCAACACACCTTCTCAAGGATTGCCGAAAGTTCATCGAAATCTCGGACGCGCTCGCCAAGAAAAGATTCGCTTCCACCCAAAACTATCCACCGCTACCAGGAGGCGGACAACAATTCCAGCTACCACCGCCACCACCTCCACCAGCCAACCCAAACATGGCACTCGCCGCATTGCCAGCACCACAACAACAAAACACGGGAGCAAATACATACCCGACTCCGCACGGACAACTCCTCGGGATGATACAGAAGGTATGCCCCTCTCGCAGAGCTCAAAAAACTAACTCAAGACAAATATGCATGGCAGTGCAGACGCCACCAACGAAGCCCGAGTACCTGAAGATGGCCGAGCAGCCAATCACGTTCTCGAAGGAAGACCACCCGCCACGAGTCTATCGACCAGGACACGCCGCCCTTGTCATTCAAGCTCAAATTGGCAACTATGACCTGGCCCGCGTATTCATGGACGGCGGCAGCGGCATCAACATCATCTACGCGGACACACTCCGTCGAATGAACAAAAACCTGGACGGCCTAACGGAATCAGAAACATCCTTCCACGGGATAGTTCCGGGCAAGGCAATACGTCCACTCGGAACAATCAACCTTGAAGTTGTACTGGGCTCCCCACGCAACTATAGAAGGGAATTCCTGGACTTCGAAGTCGTCGACTGGCCCTCACAGTACCACGCCATTCTTGGTCGAACAGCGTTCGCCAGATTCATGGCCGTACCACATTACGCATACTTGAAGCTCAAGCTACCCGGCGAATACGGTGTGATCACCATTGACGGGGACTTCCAGAAATCGGATAAGTGCGACATAGAATTTAATGAGATCGCGAAATCTTTCGGGATGCAAGAAGAACTACAAGAGCTGGCAAAAACCACGGATCACTCCGTCATGCCCCTCACGAAGAAAAACGCGCCTGAACTGGAATTCAGCGCCAACAGCGACACTCGCAAGCACCAAGTGCACCCGACGGATTCCGCCAAAACCGCGATGGTTTCCACAACCCTCTCGCCAGCATAGGAAAGCGCGCTCGTCAAACTCCTCCGTGAGTACTGGGAGATTTTCGCCTGGCAGCCCTCAGATATGCCAGGTATACCCAGGGAGTTTGCCGAGCACTCACTCGAAGTCTTTCCTAACGCAAAGCCCATCAAACAGACGACTCGACGATTTTCAGAACCCAAGCAAAAGGCGCTGGGAGAAGAAGTAAATAGGCTGCTAGCCGCCAACTTTATTAGAGAGATCAAGATATCCACCTGGTTGGCAAATCCGGTGCTGGTCCCCAAGAAGAACACGGATATCCTTCGGGTGTGCATCGACTACACGTCACTAAACAAGCACTGCCCCAAGGACAACTTTCCTCTACCACGAATCGACCAGATCGTGGATTCCACAGCAGGTTGCCAATGTCTCTCCTTCCTGGACGCCTACTCGGGATACAACCAGATCCGAATGAAAAAGGAAGACGAAGAGAAGACGGCATTCATCACACCACACGGTGTATACTGCTACACGACAATGCCCTTCGGGCTGAAGAACGCAGGCGCAACATATCAACGTTGCATGCAGAGATGCCTTGCCAATCTCATTGGCAAGAACGTACAAGTATATGTTGACGACATCGTCATCAAAACTCGAGTAGAGGACACACTCCTCGAAGATATTAAAGAAACATTCGACGCCCTTAATGCATATCGGATCAAGCTCAACCCGACAAAATGCGTTTTCGGCGTCCCCGCAGGAAAACTCCTAGGATACCTGGTATCCGCCAGAGGCATTGAGGCCAATCCGGAGAAAATACAAGCCATCCTCACCATGAAGGAGCCTACCAATCTACGCGGAGTCCAACAGCTCGCAGGGCGATTGGCCGCCCTAAGCAGGTTCATCGCACGATTGGGAGAGCAGGCGTTACCCTTCTACAAGCTACTGAAGAAGACGGACAAATTCGAATGGACACCCGAAGCCAAACAAGCATTCGCGGACTTGAAACGGTCGCTGCAAAGCAGGCGCATTCTCGCAACACCACAAGAAAGGGAGCCACTTCTTCTCTATTTAGCCGCCACAAACCAGGTCATCAGCACTGCAATCGTAGTCGAACGACCTGAAGATGGCAAGGCATACGGAGTCCAGCGCCCGATATATTACATTAGCGAAGTGCTCTCGCCATGCAAGCAGCGATATCCTCATTACCAGAAGCTTGCATATGGAGTTGTCCTCACAGCCCGAAAACTCAAACATTACTTCCAGGAACATGCCATTACAGTGGTTAATGATGCGTCACTCGGGACAATCATGAACAACCCTATGGTATCCGGAAGAATAGCGAAGTGGAGCATCGAGTTGGGCGCTTGGGATATCACCTATGCAGGACGCAATGCAGTCAAATCCCAAGTTCTCGTGGAATTCATCAGCGAATGGACAGAGCTACAAACACCCGGGCCACCCGAGTATACAAGCAATTGGATCATGTACTTTGACGGGTCCAAAAGAAACGAAGGGGCAGGAGCTGGAATCGTTCTTATCTCACCTCGTGGAGACAAACTGCAATACGTCCTGCGACTAGACTTTCCACCAGATGACCCAGCGTCGAACAACGACGCAGAATATGAGGCACTATTGCACGGGATGAAGATGGCGATTGCTTGTGGAGCTACCCGGTTGATGATTTATGGCGATTCCAATCTCATAGTGCAACAAACAATGAAAGAATGTGATGCCGTTGCTGAAAACATGATCGCGTACCGCGACATGTATAATCTACTCGAAGGAAGCTTCAAAGGATGCGAGTTGAAGCACATTGCAAGATCCAGCAACGAAGAGGCGGATAGACTGGCCAACATGGGTTCCACGAATACACCCATACCGCCAGGAATATATTTCGAGCGGATGATTAAGAGATCAGTCAAAGTGAAGAAAGCCCTAGAGACACCCGCAGCACAAGAAACCGAGGTCAGCCCGCAAATCGCGCTTCTCGAGCTTACTCATAACATATCACGGCAGGTTTTTCTGGTCGAGCCAATCTGGACGCAGAAATATCTCGACTACCTGCTCAACAAACAGCTCCCGGCCGATCCACGCGAGGCTCGACAGCTAATCAGGCGTAGCAAATCCTTTCGGGTAATCAACGGAGAGTTATACAAGCAAAGCATCTCGGGCATCCTTCAGCGGTGCATCGCACCCGAAGACGGCAAAGAGTTACTCCGGGATATACACCAGGGTGATTGCGGACATCATGCTAGCTGGAGAGCAATACTGGGAAAAGCCTTTCGAGCAGGATTCTACTGGCTAACAGCAGCCAACGATGCAAAAAACCTGGTCGATAGATGTGACGCTTGCCAGCGATTCTCACCCAAGCCGCACGCGCCCGCCACAGAGTTGCACATGATACCCATCGCCTGGCCCTTTGCACAATGGGGGCTTGACATGGTTGGCCCACTGCGCAAATCCACTCCAGGAGGGTACACACATTTGCTGGTTGCAGTCGACAAATTTACCAAATGGATCGAAGCTATGCCAGTGACCTCGGGTAGCGCCCAATGCGCAATCAAGTTCCTCGACTCCATAGTATGCAGATTCGGGGTACCACACGACATCATTACAGACAATGGTACGAACTTCACTGCAAAGGAGACACAACAGTTCTGCGAGGAGAAAGGAATTAATCTGAAGTTTGCTTCGGTCGCCCATCCGCAAACAAACGGCCAAGTCGAAAGATCCAACGGCTTAGTTTCGGCTGGCATCAAAAAGAGATTGCTCGATCGGCTACATCCCGCTGCAGGACATTGGGCAGAGGAGTTACCCTCCGTACTTTGGAGCCTCCGCACAACCCCCAATCGATCAACGCAATACACACCATTTTTCATGGTATACGGGGCAGAAGCCGTCCTCCCCGAAGAGGTTTGATTCAGCGCCCCACGAGTTGTAGCCTACAGTGAAGAAACCTCCAACAAAGCACTTGCAGAAGATATGGACGCACTCGACGAAATTCGGGACATTGCACTCGCAAGATCTGCAGTCTACCAACAATCACTGCGCAATTATCACAGTCGCCGCATACGCCACAGATCATTCGTGGTTGGCGACTTGGTGTTGCGGCTGAAGCAAAAAGAAGGACACAAGCTCGAACCACCTTGGGAAGGACCCTTCATCATACATGAAGTGATCCCGGGAGGAGCCTATCGACTGAAGAATCCAGAGACTGGAGGCATCTATTCCAATCCATGGAATATCGCGCAACTGCGCAAATTCTACCCCTAGGTTTATTTGTTTTGCAACAATAAGGCTATACTAGCCAATCTTGTAGCTCGAACACATGACTTCTCAGTCATAGCAATAAAAACATGATTCCCTCATCATATTTACTCGACAGCTTTCAAGTTTACTACATGCTAAAAGGTTATAGGTACACACCCCATAAAATACACGGGGGCTACACCTAAAACTAAGCATCACAGAAAAGAATTATCGAGTACAAGGTTGCACACCTTACTACAGTTTTTACAAACTACAGATAAACTTACAGGATATTCACATCCAATAAAGTCAGTCGAAACGCTGAGCATTCTTAGTCGCTAAGACCCTATCCACCTCTTCAGAGGTCATTCGGATAATCTTCTCGGCTGCAGGACGAACAGCATCATAGTACGGCGCAATATCTTCGATTGCATAATCTGGACGCCGAGCTACGGAGTTCAAGTCTATCTCAGGATGCCATATTCGGACAAACGAGAGAGCAACAACCGCGCCGCACGTCATCTGGTTGCGAACGCACGCGCGAACCTCTCCTTCTCGTCCGAATAACCTAAGAAGATAACTCCAGTCTTCGGGGCCCCTCTCAAGTGGATAAAAAGCAGCATTCACCGCAACCAGGACCTCGTGGAAAGAACTCACGAGAATTTTCGCCTGGCGGACTCGAAACTTCAAGGTAGCCATCACAAAACCTCGATTGCGATCAGACCAGAAATTACTCGCATGAGGCTTTGTGCTGTTAGCTTCTTGATGAATGTGGTTTTCCACCCACTGCTTTTCTTCCCTGTCATCTGGTTTCACAACTAAGAAGCAAACGCACTTAGTAAGCTAAGAAACACAGAGGAGGAAATAGCATGGGGGCTACACTACTCACATAGTAACTCCTTTGCAATCGAAGACAGTTCACCAATTAGAAATTGCTCGCGCTCAGCCGCCAATTTCTGCTTGGATATTGCCACGTCAGCTACTCCGCGCAGCGCTTTCAGCCTACGCTCACCCTCCTGAACCTTATCACGAAGGCCAGCAAAAGTGCCAACGGCAGCCACAAGTGGACTTACTGGATTACCACGTCCACTCGAAGGTTCAGCGGCAGACGCAATCGCCTGGAAGAAGTACAAGGAAAGAAGTGAGACGCCCTACTCGAGTTGTTTCCAGTCGCACATCTGACTAATCGCTCGGGGGCTACTCCCATCGGGAGGCAAAGTATAGACGACAAGGATAAATTCTAAATGCAAAATGCTTCGATTAAAAGACCAGCAAAGGTACGGGAATACATCCCAAAATTCATTACATCCAAGCAACAGAAACAAAAGAAAAAGAGCCTACGAAGCCGCGTTGGTGCTGCCACTAGCAGCGGTCGACCCTCCCTTCTTCCGAGCAAACATCTCAGATAATTTCCGAGCAAGAACAGTGGCTTGCTCAGAAAAACGAGATAGCTGTACCTTCTTGCCCGTGGAAGGGTCGACCGGCATGGACGAATAGGCCTCCTCCAGACCATCAACTCCGTTCGCCAGAGCGAACTGAATCGCAGTCTTTGCGCCAGCTTCCGATTGAGCAACCGCAAAGGCTTCCAGGAGGTCGCCTTCCGAGAAGACCTTCAACAACTCGCTCAGCGCAGGCGCAGGAGTATCGCTGGCAACAAGACGGCCATGCACTCGCGCCAACGCTTTGGAAGCATCATTAATCAGGGAAAATATTCCCTCAGAATGCTTCCTGAGCTGCGCGAGAGTGTCGGTCAGCACGTCCACCCGCTGAATCCCAGGAATCTCCAGAGGAACACTCAGAAGATCTACAGACAAAGAAAATAATGCTTAGCAAAAATCAGCAGAATGAAAAGTTCAAAAACCCAAGACACTTACCCGCAAAGCGTTTGGCGAGGGGACGAAGGAACGCGACAGTGTCGTTGTCAGCCTTACTGCCGGCCTCCTCCAAGTCCTTCACGGCCTTCCGCGCCTCCGCAAGCTTCGTACTGAGTTCCTCCGATTGCTTGCGAGAAGCTTCCAGCTCTTGTCGGGTAGTCGCCAGTTCAGCTTCCCGAGCAGTTACCTGCTCTGAAAGTTTGGTCTTTTCAGACTCTGCGAATTCGACTCGAGCTGCAAAGGGGATATTAATCAGAAATCAAGAATGGATGATACACTGAAGCCAAGAAGATAACGGAATTTACCTTTAAGAAGGTCGCTCTCAGATTTGAGTCGGTTAACTTCTGACCGAAGCGACTCGCAATCTGTCTCGGCCAGAACGACGCGGCGACCGATCGCCGCAAGGGAATCGACGAGCGACTGCGGAGGCACGAAGATAGAAGAGTTAGAGTAATTAAGACTTGAGCCCGTACCCGATTATTTACAATCGACTACAGCCTCGGGGGCTACTCCCATCGGGAGCACTGTCGTGCACCCGAAGAAGACAAAATAAAGAAGAAGAGAAGAAAGAGGTTTTGAGCCTGTACCCGATTATTTACAATCGACTACAGCCTCGGGGGCTACTCCCATCGGGAGCACTGTCGTGCACCCGATAAAATTTTTTTGTGAAAGCCAAAGAGATAGAAGTTTACCTGTCCAGAGGCGCGGGAGAGGGGATCCGCAGAGCTGTCCGTCGCCTCCTTCGAGACCGAAGTTCTAACAGCAGAGCTGGGGACCTCCCGCTCCACAGTCGCAGCATCAGGCGCTGCCCTGGGAGAGTTCTGGACGGTACCCGCAGTAGGGGTCTCACCCGCGTCCTTTGCCTTATTCCTCTTTTCGGGAGGAACAGCGGCGGCAAACCTACGCGGGCTGATCGCCTGCAGACTGCAGTGAAGGACAAAAAAACGTCAGCGTTGACAAATAGAGATTGATCGAATTAAAGTATGGAAAAGTCCTACTCGTCATCCTCGTCGTCTTCATCCAAGTCATCCGCATTCCAGGCGGTTGCGAACGGAGCCAGAGGAGGAAGAGATCGAAGCGGAGTCGCGGAAATTGGAGCTTGGCCAGGTGACGCCTCCAAAGACTTGTCTTTGGAGGTGACTTCGTCTTCGTTCACCCAACGGCGCTTTAGTGGGACGCCATTCGAGTCTTCAACATCATCTGAGGAATCATGCTCAGAACTCGAGGAGGCGTTGGCCACGCTGGTGTCAACCGCGCCGTCCTGGTGGCTCGACTGAAGACACGAGGCATCTTCACCAACAACGGGCGGGTAGCAATTTGCTACAGCTAGGCTCTACAAAGATAAGAAGACGGCAAAGATCTTATCGACTACGAAATTCTGAAGATGGAAGTAAGTTAAAGACAGGAAACTAACCGCAGCTGGAGGAAGGTTTGAAGCAGAATAAGCCTCGACTGAGCAATCGGGGAATTGCTCCCCAACCTTCAGTCGAGTGATGGCCGCGATCTTCTTCTCGAATTCCACGTTCGAAAGTTCTTCGTGGCTCACTCGGCTGGGATCTTCTGCACCTTGATACTCCCACATAGTGGAAGGCCTCTGCTGCAAAGGCTGGATCCTGCGCTTCAAGAAGAGGCTCGCCAGATGGAGCCCATTGAGCACTACTCCCGAGGTTTGGTCTCGAAGAGCAGCTACTCTTTCGAGTAGAGGTGTGACTGTCTGGGTTTCTTCGGCTGACATCTTGTGGCTCCAAGACTTGCGCCTCGCCAGAACTGCGAATGGGTGGAACTCTACAAGCCCGCTCGAGCTGTTGTCGGCGACGTAGAACCACTTCTTCCGCCAGCCTTGGGCGGAGTCGATGAAGTGCATGTTGAAGTATGCATTCTCCTGGCGCGCCTGGATCCCGAAGCCACCCGTGCGAAGTGGCTCACCAGGCTCGGACTCCACCCGCGATTTCTCGCGGAAGATCCGGATCTTGAACAGCGCCTTCCAGAGCGCCCAGTGCGGGCGAATGCCAAGATAGCATTCGCAAAGCGCGATGAAGCACGAGATGTGCTGCACCGCGTTCGGGGGAAGGTCGTGGAGCTGTATGCCGTAGGCACACAGCAGCCCGATGAAGAAAGGATGAAGAGGGAAGGAGAGGCCTCGAGTCACGTGGTCCACAAAGACCACGCGCTCGTTCGAGTGAGGGTTTGGTACCTCTTCCCTCTTCCCAAGACGGACGCGCTTCTCCGCCTCCGCCGGCATCAGACCCTCCCGCTGCATCTCCTTGATGCTCTTAGCAGTGGTGTTGGGGGTGCGCCAGTCGCCGGCGCGAGGGGCGAGTGGCGCAGAAGGCTCGCCAGACGCGGAAGTTCCAGCGCCACGTTTCTTTCCGCCGGCCATTGTTCACAGCGAGAGCTCGAGCGCAAGAAAGACGAAGACGAGCGCGAGGTGGAAGATGAAGATAGAGAGCAGAGAAAGTTTTACCGCAGCGCTAACACCTGTATATATACACAGGGTGAAACGATGTCAGCCGTACGATGCGCTACGTGGCATCCATCGCGGCCGCCACGCGTGCAGATGAAACGAAGCGGCGGCCCAGTGCTGTTTCGTGCCACGATCTTAACAGAAGATCGTGCGCATTTACTGCACGTTTTGCGTAAAAACAGGGAACGACGTCTCGTTTCCCGGTCAAAAAGCTGACAAGGTGGGCCAACTTCTGCTGCCACTCTGTCACGTCCCATCGGGAGAAGAGGAGCACGCCTTGACGTCATGGCGTTCGTCATTCAAAAGGGAAATCTTTTTCGAATGGAAGTTCAAACGCGAAATTATCTTCGCACGAATATCAATTCCTTCGGATAAAACACAATTTTCCCATGAAAAAATTCATGGATCAAAGCCTCTTCGAACAAGAGAAACATACCTTATACACGAAAACTCTTTCGTACGGGCACAATTTTCCAAAACATGAAAACTCTTTCATACGGAACTAACATTTCCTACACGAAACTTTTTCGTACGGAACTCATACCAATCTAATCGGGTAGAAGGAACCTACCTTATGCGTGATAATTATACATCACAAGAACCTGGATTGTACAGCCGACTAGGCACATCCGGATGCCATATTCTTCGAATATGAAGGTAAGACCCAAAAAGATCTTTCTTTTGGGCCTGGAATCGCACTCGAAAGCTGCGTCCTCCGACATAGTTCCGTGTCAACAACACGAAGAAAAATCCTAGCTGACGCGCCGGGTACCCTCTTAGGTTAAGTTCGACTCAATAAGTCCACAACGGCCCAGTCGTAACGATCACCTCATCGGGTTCGAGTCGGAGGTCTCGAATCTGTGTAGGCCAGGAGTGTTTTTGCCCTAGTCGCAATTAATTGGCCCTGATCTCTCGGGAGAGCCAAGCTACTGCGCCACATCCTTCTGCTAATATAGCCGCAAAAACTGGCACCTATGCTGCTCGATACTCGAGTATTTTAATTCGCGAAACAGGGAACACACCCTTCGTAGACAACAACTGTCGAGCTGAACTTCCAGGAGGAGATCAAAAAAAAAAGGTCTGACCGTCTACCCGACTGGAAATAAATCCCAATCGAGCACACGCTCGGGGGCTACTGACGAAGGCATAGATCTTGGATCCTGCGGGTAAGGACACCTCCTCTCAGGCCCAATGTCAAGGCCCAAGAAGAGGCGCCTTTGGAAGACTCCAGAAGGCCTACCAGAAGCCCACCCGCACCAAACTTGCGGGTTAAGTTAGGAAAATTGTAACCGACCTAAACTAGGGTTCGAATCCTCTCCGGGTGGGACTTGAGACCTGGCCATCTATATAAGGCTAGGAGAGCCCCCAAGGAGAGGACCAAGTATTACCGCACGACCACAAAAGCCTTGAAACTCGAGATCTACTCTCGATTCGAGCACCCTGTAATCGATCTAATCATCCAATACAGATCAGCAGAAGGCAGGAGTAAGGGTTTTACCTCTCCGAGGGCCCCGAACCTGGGTAAATCTCGCCTCCCTGTCAAGCCGACGATTTCACCAGCGCCTATGACATCTCCTAGTCGAAACCCGATAGGGTCACCTGAGGGATTTGCGGAGCCAGAGCTTCGACAGGTAGCCTGTTACGTGTCTTTGTGTGACATGCATATGGCAAGAAACATGCATACGCTTCCCAAAATTTAATTATATGAAAGAAACATGAATCAAGTTCAAGTATTTAGCTGCAATCAGTGTTGTATAGGAAAGAAACTATAGGAAAGAAACATAATTTGGACTACTGCATGCTATCATAATATAGCGCACTATAACATTACCTAGTTTAGCGTGATTTAGCGCGCTAAAAACATCATTAGCTCTGTAACGACAACTTTTGGCCAAATATAGCGTAGCCCCTCAAATTAAACTATAGTGCGCTAATAACCGCGAAATAGCGTGCTATTTTTTCTTGAGTTAGTCTTTACAAACCTTACATGACACGTTTTCATGGAGATTCTTTGAGAACGACAAGTTGCATTTCTACGCAGTGTGTAGAACGATTTTGTAACATCAACGTATGAGAAATCATGATGACATTTCAGTCTTTGATAACTTTTTCTAAGATAGTTTTTTTTTTTTTTTTTGGTATGGTCAACATTTTAATTTTTTCTCACCAAACGTCCAACGGCAACACGCGGGGTATCATCTAGCGAAAATGCTAACCTACGGAAGGTTTTGCTACAAAACAGCCTACGGGAGAACGTGTTAAACTGTCCTGTTATTCTCCTCCTTGATTTTCATGGTGGGCCCTCCATCCCCTCCAACCAAATGACGCCACCTCATCCCGTAAATTCTTTCCGTAAGCAAACTGTCCATAAATGTAGCATTACTCTATCATCTAGTATAAATAGATTCTTTGCAGATAAGATTGATCAGGGATTTTTGCGTTGGTTATCATGTCCACGGTAGGGCGAGAGGGCGACCTGGTGAAGCTGTGGGTTAGCACTTTGAGTGCTGCAGGATGGCCCCTGTGAATGTTAAAACTGAACAATGTATTACCAGTTTTCGTGAAAATGAAAACTGGGAGCCGTTTTGGCTCCTCTCGAAAAAAAAGAAGGGCGAGAGGGCGACGTGGGCTGCTGTTTCAACCTTGGTAATTGGTCTTCCCGACGGAACGTGCAAGTCTGCAACGTAGCGGCACATCAATGCTCGCTGAAGAGACATCAGCTAACGTTTATATGGCCAAATTGTGCTCGACTCGTCGACGGACGGGAATAGAAAGCTGATAACACAGCTTTACCTACCCTGTTCTCGCTGAAGAGGCACATCAATGGTTTCTTAGCTAGCTTTGTTTCTCTTCTTCGTGGCTCCTGGCTTGCCAATCATCCCAGAGAGCTTACGTACGGATTCGATACGCCAGCGAAACAACGTGAGCATGTGTGATTTCGCGTCAGACTTTGCGACCGTGATGGATCAAACGCATGCACAGTCTCTCTTCCGTCTTCAGTCTCCACTCTCCAGAGGCAGACAGTACAGTACCCCATTGATCAATCAAGGCCTCCAGATTTCTACCAAACGCCGGCAACCTTTGCAGCGTCGCCTTCTATAGATTCAGTGATCTACGTTGCTTCCGTGCCCCCGTCAACCATATCTGTGCAGCGGCGGCATATGAGAATTATCAAACACGCAATGATATATACTCTACGCTTTTAATAAACTAATTAACTCGGCTACTCGTGCTAACACATGCATGCATATGCGTACACTGATCCCCTATATAAAGGACTCCGCTCACTCATCCACCACAGCTTAGCCTCAGCTACCACCACTGCCCTAGACATATATACTCTAGATCTTGAAAAACCGTATATATAGAGCAAGCAATGGCCTACTCCAAAACCATAGCTTGCATTTTCACCGTGCTGCTCCTTTCTCCGGCCATCATGGCCACCGACCCTGAGCCTCTGCAGGACTTCTGTGTGGCCGACCTCGACGACAACGCGGTCCGGGTTAACGGGTACCCATGCATACCCCTCTCGGAGGCCGGCGACGACTTCCTCTTCTCCTCCAAGCTGGCCAAGGGCGGCAACACGTCCACCCCGAACGGCTCGGCCGTCACGAGGATGGACGTGACGGAGTTCCCCGGCGAGAACACGCAGGGCATATCCATGAACCGCGTCGATTTCGCGCCCGGAGGCACTAATCCGCCGCATGTCCACCCCCGCGCCACCGAGATCGGCCTCGTGGTCAAAGGCGAGCTTCTCGTGGGAATCATCGGCAGCAACGAGTCCGGGAATAAGCTCTACTCCAGGGTGGTGCGCGCCGGGGAGAACTTCCTCATCCCGCGCGGCCTCATGCACTTCCAGTTCAACGTCGGTCACAAGGAGGCCACCATGTTCGTCTCATTCAACAGCCAGAATCCCGGCATCGTCTTCGCGCCGCTCTCGCTCTTCGGCTCCAACCCGCCCATCCCCACGCCGGTGCTCACCAAGGCGCTCCGGGTGGACGCCTGGGTCGTGGAACTTCTCAAGTCCAAGTTCGCCGGTGGGGCTTTATCTCTTGCAGAATACTAACTAATTCGGGTTATGCATGCTAGCTAGTGGATTTAATGATTCTCAGCAGAACACATATATAGCTTCTGGTTAAGGTCGATCACATACAGTTGTAGTTAATATATACGGTTGAATAAGTTAGCCGCGCGGTTCAGCCCGTCAGAACCGACGCGGGGAATTGAAATGTACTGTATTCCTTTTTATTACCCTACTTCATATTTATATTGAACGCAATATACAGATATTACTAGAAGCAAAAAAGGTGCGCCATTTGTTCCATGTCGATGTTCAGAGAGACACTTTTAGATCGAATACCGACTTGCTGATGATTAGAATCATTATAACTTCACGGTTTGTTAAAACGGAACATGGCTAAACAGCCAAATCAATAGTGCGACCTACCTAGGCCGATTTCTTGGAAACAATGCAACGTTGCACACGCACACCATATTGTCTTGTTGCTCTATCAGCTTACCAATCAAAATATGAGCAATGGTGTAACCCAGTAAGAGCAATGATTAATCAGTGACATTAAAAGCAAACCAACATGCATGCATGATACGCTGGGCAGAAAGGAAAAAAAAACGAACGAACTTACGACTCTTCCCTCCCCTTCCCCTTTCCTCCGACGATCTACTCCGACGTTCCGCCACCCCCTTCCGCCACCTTGCCCTTTCACCCAAACCCTAAGAAATCATATGCGGCGGTTGTTCGTGGCGAGGTGGTGGCTCGAGATGCGAGTGCGGCTGATGAAATTGGGCATACTCATCCTCGCGAGACACTTCACCTTGTGCGCACCACTGACAGGTCCACTGGTAGTTAACACTACGGGAGAGCGATCATATGCTGACGGCAGTTTTATACGCCGACGGTCAAATATCGGGGTCGTCGGCGTATACCCGACATGGTAACCAAAAATGAAAAAAAAAAACTAGTCCACGCCGACGGCAACCCCGTCGGCTTATTTTATTTTATCCTTTTTTCCGTATTCACCATTTTGAGCATAACTATTGCATTCGAACTCGGATTTCGACGTTTGTCGTGGTGGTGTCACGGCAGATGCCATAGGATGGCTAAAGATGTGGGGACGAAGGACGCTGGAGGCGCTCGGGGAGGGATCACGCGACGAGTAGACGCGTGAGGTGAAGATCAAACACTGCAAACAACACAATCTACCCAGGTTCAGGGCCCTCGTGAGGAGGTAAAACCCCTACTCCTGCCTTTCTCTATGTATTCAGGTGTCTCACCGAGTAGCCACAGTACAACGGTTCTTGCTACCGAGTAGCCACTCTTCTCTCTCCGAGTAGAATTAGGTCAAGAATCTCTACGTGTGATCTAGCCCAAGTCTCGTTTCATGTCGTCCCTCGCGCAGGAGGCGGCGGGCCACCTTATATACCCGGTGCCCAGCCGGATACAGCCAAATACAAACAAGTGTCGACATTGTGTGCACACCGTCCTTCTTTCGAGTTCCCGCTGACAGCTTTGGCTTCTAAGCTTGTCCTGATGCAGAAACTCGTTGGGCAAAACCAAGTAACCAGTCTGTTATCACTGTGCGAACACAGAGTAGGTCCCCCTATCCTGCGACGACCTGCTGACACACTGTCGCTGTCAGGCACGCCGTCCCCAGATGAACAGTGCTGTGAACAGTGCCAAGTACGGACCCGGGATACGCGGGATCCTGTGTCAGAACGGCTCCTTTGACTTCTGGCCCGAGTAGGTTCCCGCCAATCTTACTCTGACCAACTCTTCTACTCGAACGGATATAACTTGCTTGATATCTCCTTCTGGTCATCTTTTTGTAAGACCGAGTAGCAGTCGACCGGGTAGCAAGTACCGGGTAGGCGGCTACTCGACCAAACTTCTCTTCTGACCCTTTGCCTTTACCCTACTCGGGGGTAACCCCCCGACAGCAGTCCCCGAAGCTGGTAGAGTCCTGCGAACTCGTTCACTGGGCCCTGCCAGCTTAAAACCAATCTTGGCAACCTTGCCCTTGAACCTCAATATGCCGAGTAAAACCTCCGAGTAGCACTTTAAAGAGTACATTGAGTTTCCCCTCTTCCGAATAGAGCTAGTCTTCTTCTCTGTAACCGAGTAAAAAGACTTGGGGAATTTCTTCAAACAGAATCTCTGCAACGCAGAGCACAATCCGGCTTTCCGCATCGCGACTGGGCACGTGTCACGCATCCAGGACCGCGACGCCTCGCTGCCCACGACCTGACAAGCCACGCGCCCAGTTTTCACGGAGTGGGCCCACCAGCTCGTAACGTCCCATCACGCGCAGTAAGTGCCCACGATCTCGTCGTGGGATCTAATGCGGCCGTTACGCGCGCGTTCCGTGCTGTGTGCGTTTCTAACCGGCCCACACACCCCACGCCGCACGATTATTGCCACGATTGATCCCACTACCACGGATCGTAACGGTAACCCGGGGCGCGGTACAAATACCCCCGCGGTAACTCCTTCTTCTCCTTCCGCTCACAATTCCCCTCCTGCCTTCTCGTTTCTCCGCCGCCGCAGAGCTCTCTGCCGCCGCGCAACTCTCTACGCCACCGCGTGTTCATCCACCAAATCCTTCCACTCTTTCCTCAATTTCCTCCTCGACGCCATGGCTCGTGACGATAACGCACGCGCCGGCTGGGCCGGCTCCGAGGTCACCGCCGAAGATTGCTAGTGGCTCGTGAACACCCGGAGGGTTCCTCCCGGTGTTCGCTGCCGACCGGCTAACGGCGAGCTCGTTCCGGCTCCAGAAGAGGGAGAGCACGTCGTCTTCCTCGCGCACTTTGCGCGAGGATTCGGGCTCCCCGCTTCAAACTTCCTCCGCTCTTTCCTGGACCACTACGGCTTCCAGATGCATCATCTTCCTCCCAACGCCGTCGTCTTCCTCTCCTACCACGCTGTGGTGTGCGAAGCCTTCCTCGGCGTTCGCCCCACGACGGAGACATGGTCAAGGTATTTCTTCTTCCGCCAACAGAGCAAGGGCAAGAAGGACGGCGCGGACACCAGCAGCCGGATAACCGAGACCGGGAGCGCCATGATGGTGCAGCGCCCCGAAACGAATCATCCCCGCATCAAGGGCTTGGATTCAGTCCGGAAATGACAGAAGACCTTCTTGTACGTGAAGAACATCCCGGCCAAGAAGGGAGCCAAGGTGGAGGACAGGATCAATCTGCCCCCGTGGAGCAACCGAGCTCCTACTGGGCAGAACTGGAAGTCCAAGCCGTTTGTCGACAGCAATTTGATGCAGATGGAGGAGCGCCTCGGCTATCTGATCAAAGAAGGGCTCAAGAGCGACGATCCAGTCGCCTGCTGGATCGCCAGGCGGGTGCTGCCACTCCAGCAACGCGCCCACCCCATGTGCTACATGGGCGGCCCCCGCGATTGTACTCGGACGACCACGTTCGAGCTCAGCAACGCGGATGTCGCCGCTCACGCGCGATCCATCCTGACCACCGGGCTCAGAGACAACTGCCAGTATGGTTTCATTCCATACAGCCGTACTCCTTATCTTACTTTTTGCATGTCTGTTCCGAGTAGCTGGACTTCTTATCTTGCTGCGATTAGCACTTGCACTCCGCGCCGAGTAGGGCGCTTAGCGGAACTGCTCAGGCTTAGTGTGCTTGGTGTTTGTACGCCTTGTCGGATAGCACACTTAGGAGAATTGCTTAGGCTTAATGTGCTTGGTGTTTGCACGCCTTGCCGAGTAGAACTGCTTAGGCTTAATGTGCTTTAGGTTTGCACGCCTTGCCGAGTAGGACACCTCCATGCTACTCGACTAACTCGTGATGCTTTGCTACTCTTCAGGTCATTGCTCGCCAGCTTGCTGAGAGCCAAGAACGCTTTGAGGACAACTGAAAGTGCATGGTTCCCCCATATGTGGTTTTGGTAATTAATGACAATCCTTTATGGACTAATGTTTGCATTGAGTTATCCTTGTAGATCTTGTCCATAGGAAATAATGGAGTTCATGTGTTGAACTCTATTAGCTTCCTTGATGGCCATTGTTTTTCTCATGGATTTATATGAAGAATGGTCTTGGTTTGAGTTGAGCTTATTGCTAGTTTGTCTTGAAGAAAAAGGATTAGGTGATCTTTCATTATCATCTTCAAGACATCATCTTTAGAAGTGAGAAGCAAAGATACAAGGTTGATCAAGCAAGCGATCAACACACAAAGCTACAAGTTGTACCAAGTGGGATTGTGTATCTCATGGTATGGTAAGCAATTGTCAATATAGCTTTGTGAACTAACCCATGATATGTGTGTGTCGCATCTCTATGTGTGGTTAGGTATCTTTCCATGGGCATGAACCAAAAGGAAGATTTCATATAGCCCATGGTCTATGTCGTCGTCAAGCGGTGTTTGTCATCTAGCTTGACGTAGAAGCTCAAGTGAAGCATCTAGAAGATATCCTATGCTTGATGCTTGCCACCACTTTGGGAGATTGTGGCCTTGTGAAGATTTGCCGAAGGGTCTCTCCCATAATGGTGTATGGGGGAGCTAGTCTCTCCCATAATGGTGTATGGGGGAGCAACTTGCAAGTCTTCATCAAGCGGAGTTTGTGCTAGCAAGCGCAATCAAGAAAGAAGATCCAACTTGAGAGAGTCAAGATCGTCATCATCTAGCTCAAGTGGAATGCTCAAGGCAAAGGTATAATCTTGATAGGTTTTCTATTTTACCGGTCTCGTGTCTTTGGGAGACCGGGTTATAGGATAGATAGTCGTACTATCAAGAGGGGCTCTCAAGTGAGTAACTCGATCGAATCGTTATGGAGAGCTCAAACCTTTGCATACTTTGCATATCATCTTTCTTGGTTCTTATTTGGCTTTTGTCTCCTTTGGGTTTTAGTGCTTGTCGTGATCTTCATGACAAGCCTTGGTTTATCGAAAACGGATTTCGTAAGAAAAACTTGTTGCGTTTTCGGTGGTGAAAATATTCCGTTCGTCTTTGAGAATGTTCCCACACCTTCCATGTGTGGTAACTTCTCCATACTTTGAGGTATCAATATTTTCACTTTTTGTTTGGATACTCCTTGCTGTTATCTTTCCATTGCAATTGGTTTTACCTCGTTCGGAGTTCATTTGCAAAAGTTATGGGGTTTCTAGTTCTGCCTCTCTGTTCTGGACTCAACCGGATTATTCTAGCCGGATTATTCCGGGCAACCGGATATTCCGGTTAGGGTAGTTTTGGTCCATATTCGGGACAGAGAGGAGCCGGATTATTTGGAACCGGATTATTCGGAGGAACCGGATATTCCGGTTGTGGAGTTTGTTGCGAAAAATGGCTAAGGACTGGAAGGTTGGAGCTACTGGAGTCAACCGGATTATTTGGTCCGGATTATTCATCCTGGACCGGATATTCCGGTTGCTGCGAAAAATGGCTAAGGACTGGAAGCTTGAACCTTCTGGAGTAAACCGGATTATTTGAACCGGATTATTCGGGGCATACCGGATATTCCGGTTTGGGCAGTTTTCAGACCAATTTGCTCACTGACATGGACCGGATTATTGGTACCGGATTTTTCCAAGGGGACCGGATATTCCGGTTAAAGTCAACAGGTTTCGAGCAGATCTTGAGACCGGATATTCCGGTCCAAACTTGGACCGGATATTCCGGTCCCAGATTCCTGCACAAACGGCTAGTTTTTGTGGGGACCTATTTAAGGGGGCTTTCTTCCCCATTGGTCCCCAAGCATTCCAAGCACGTTTTTCCCCTTCTCTCCCACCATTGTTGACCTTGGAAATCTTGCCCCTCTCCCAATCCCTCCTATGATTCTTGCATATCTTTGAGGGAGAAGGTAGAGGAGATCTAGATCTACATTTCCACCAATCCATCTTCCTTCTTAGTGAGGGAAACTTAGTAGATCTTGATCTTGGAGTTCTTGGTGTTTCTCCTCCATTGTTCTTCCTCTCTTATTCCCCCATAAGCATTTGTTGCTTTGTTGGAATTTGAGAGTGAAGGATTTGAGCACTTGTGCTCTTGCCATTTGCATCGGTTGCATCGGTTTGCTCTCTCCACGAGGATTCGTGGAAGTTGAAAGTTTGTGAGCTTGTTACTCTTGGGTCTTGGACCCTAGACGACTTGTGGTGTTCTTGGGAGCCTCCAATTGAGTTGTGGATGCGTGCCCCAAGATTGTGGTGACACCGAGAGCCTCCAATTGAGTTGTGGATGCGTGCCTCGGGTTTGAAGGTTGCCAATAGTGGAAGGTGAACTAGGCCTTTGTGGCGGAAGTTCATCGGAGAATAGGGTGAGGCCTTTGTGGCGTTGAGTAGGCCTTCGTGGTGAGCTCACACCCCTCCAACGAGACGTACTCCCCTTTGTGGGAGGAACTCGGGAATACATCTTCGTCTCCGTGTGCCTCGGTTATTTCTATACCCGAGCTTTTTACTTATGCAATTTACATTGTGATAGCCTTCGAGCTTGAAGTTATATATCTTGCTATCACCTTGTTACTTGTCTTGCTTAGCATAAGTTGTTGGTGCATCTAGTTGACCGTAGAATATTTAGGTTGTAAGCTTGTTAATTTAAACACCTAGTTTATTTCCGCATTTAGCAAGCTTTAACCGGAAAAGTTTTAATCGCCTATTCACCCCCCCCCCTCTAGGCGACGTCGTTGTCCGTTCAACAACTGGTCGGATGACCGGGAAGAAGACGACGAGGTCTCCTTTGAGAACGCGGACAAGCTCAACCTTCCTCACGCCCAGACGGAGAAGCACCGCGTCGACGCGTCCGTCCGTGACTGGACCGAGGATGAAGATGAAGGTGATTGGATTCATCCTGCCTGGTCGCGAGTAGCGCAAACTAGTTGCTTTCTGTTTCTGAATTGCTTCTCTTCTTTTCTACTTCATAGATGGTGCTGATGCTGAGGATGAGGCCGAGGACGAGGACGAGGAAGCCCTTGTCGTCAAGCCACTATCGGTCGCTGCTCCTCTGACCCGCAAGCGAACGGGCAGTGGTGCTCAGGAGCCCCCCGCCAAGAAGAAGAAGACGACCGAGAAGACGACCAAGAAAGTCGTGAAGAGAAAACGACCGGCAATCCCTACCCGCAAAGGGTAAGTATTTTCTTCTCTGCTATATGCCTCCGTTGCCGCAAATCCCCACTTCTTCTACCTCGTTGTTTCTTCTTAGTTTCCTCTGCCCTTTTGTCTTTTCTGAACATGTTTTCTTCTTCAGAGCCCCCTTGAATGCTGACGCCGCTCTCGCGCCCACCAAGACCAAGAACAAATCCGCCATTGACGTCGATAATCTTATCGACCTCGACGATGAGAGCGAGCCCGCGGCGCAGGACAGAGCGGGCGCGTCCTCTCCTGCACAAGGAGAAGACTCCGACGAGGCTCGGTACAGGGATACCGACGCTCATGACATCGAGCAGGAGCAGCAGTCCCGCGCCGAGCAGGAGGCGCAGGATGCTGCTCGCCACGAGATGCCACCTTCTCCTCCAGCCACCAGGGCCGAGGAGAACCAAGATCCAGACCACGAGATGCACGACGACGCCGCCCTTGAGCGGCAGGAAGAAGAACAAGAGCAGCCAGCAACAGGAGCTGCTGAACAAGAAGACCCCGCGGCCCAGGCGCGGGTAGAAGTTCCAGACGCCTCACAACAGGATCCCGCTGCCGAGCAGCGGGTTGAAGTAGTCAACGAGGCGGAGCAATACCCTCTGAGCGACGCGCAACCAGGCGCCGCTCAGGGTAGCGCTCAGCCGGACGCCGCGCCGAGTAGCGCGCCCTTGGCGCCGCCTACCGAGCAGGGTACCTCCTCCAGTGCACCAGACGCCTCCCCAGTGAAGAAGATTACAACCACAGCCAGCCCTTCTGCCGCCGAGACGAAGATTGCTGAGAAGAAGGCCGCCGAGAAGCTCACTGCCAAGAAGGAGACTTCTAAGAAGCGGGCTGCCGAGGAGTCAGCTGGCCAGGTAGAAATCGCCGTTCGCAGGAACCCGGCGCGTGGTCGCGCTCCAGATGCAGCCGTGATGCCGCCGCCAAAACCAACCTCCAAGCCTGGTCAGCTGGTTATCCGGGAGCCCGGCGCGGCTGGTGATGCCGCTGCAGCGTCCCGCATCCCGGATCCGCCCAGCTCCCCGCCTTACATGGTGAAGGTCAGCCAGCAGTACCAGGTTGGCTTAACCCCTGAGGAGAGGAAACTTGCTCTCAGGAAAGGGAAGCAGGCCGCGGCAGTGGACTCCAGACCCCCATCCAAAAATCAGGACAAGTCCATTTCCATTTCTTCGCGCGAGGTTCAGGACAAGGCGGTGACGTCCCAGGGCCTTGAGCAAATGATCGATTTGGTTGGCTTCATCGACGCCAAGTGGGACAGCAAGATCCTTGGCAACCCGAACTGGGACGGCACGGAGTTGGGCGACTTGGACCACATGCGTGTTGATTGGAACAAGGCGGACATGGGTTACAAACCCATGACCATCTCATCCAACACCAGCACACTCGCCGCCAAGATGTTCGTCCACCGCAAGGCTGCAGAGGACCTCGAGCAATCTTACGCGGTAAGCTTTTACTCATCCTCCCCGAGTTGCGTTTCACTTTTCTTCTACTCTCCTTCTTTTCCTTATCCATCACCCAGTCCCCGAGATTCTGGCCGAGTAGGCGGATACTCACCCGAGTTGCCGCCTTCTCGGGTTGAATCTTTATCACTTTGCCTGATTCTTTTTTCTTTTTCTTCTCATAATAGCTTATTGAAGCGGACCGGCCTGTACCGTCGGCTACTCTGGAACCATGCCATTGCTAGGAGACGCATTGACGCCCTGGAAAGAGAGCGTGCAGCCGACGAGGCAGCCGAGAAGGATGTTATGAACAGCACACTGAGACTTTCTGAAGTTGAAGGTACGCTTTTAGCTATGCGGTTCTTGCGTTAGGTGTGTACGCCCGCTCTTGCTTTTTGCGCTAACCAATCCTACTCTGCAGGGAAGTTAAAAGCCTTGGCCGAGGAGCACTCGAACTGCCGTGCCTTCGTTGAGAGTGGCCAAGCCACGATTAAGAGACTGGAAGGTATGTGCCGTCTTCTCGGCTTGTCTTTGCGTTTCTTTCTTCGCTACTCTGCTCACCATGCTTTGCTCTCCGCAGAAGATCATAAGAAGTTCGTCGAGGAGCATCTTGACTGTCTCAAGCCTGCTGAGGTGCAGCGCAACTGTCTAGCCAAGCTGTCGAGCTAATGAAAGAACATGCTACCGAAATGGAAGCTCTCCAGACCCAGCTGCAGACTGCGCTCCAAGATGCCCTCAACTTAGCAGCCGAGAAGAAGAGTTTGATTGCCGAGAAGGAGAAAAACGAAGCAGCATCTAAGGCCAAGGAGAGAGCCCTTGAGCAGGAGTGCGAGGTGCTGAAGAAGACCAACGCTAACCTCTTCGCTCAGCTGGATGGGCTCCGCTTGATTGAAGAAAGGCACCTAGCCGACGAGGAATTGTGGAAAAGCAAGCTTCAGGGGCTACTCTACGATCTGAACAGTACGTGCCCTCTTTCCTGCGTCTCTGTTACTCGGTTCATTTTCTACTCTGCTTCCGTCTCTGATTTTCTCAATAGCTCTTATAGAAGTCTTCCCCGGCCTTGAGTCTTCGTGCAAGCCTGCTTTGGCAAAGGCCCGAGCAGCTCGCGCCGAGAAGGGCGAGCCCACGGACACCAAGGCAGAAATTGAAGAATGCCTTCTCGTCATGCAAGGTCAGCTTCAACGTCTAGGAGGAGTGGGCACCGAGCTGGTGCGCATTGCCTTCAAGCTCCACGACCTCTTCTGGCCTCAGGATTCCGCGCCATGGGCTCGCCTTGAAGCTGAACGGCGTGAAGGCCGAGCTGAAGAAGTGGCGGGCGTCTGGAGCTCGGGCAGGCGCCGACATGATGCTGCTGTTCGTCACCAGTTGGTACGAAAATCTCAACTTGCAAGTCGTCCGCGAGATGCGCGAGGATTCCAAATGGGAGACGGATTCCGACTGCGTGGCTATCCGCCAGCTCGTGGCACACGAGGTCGCCCAGTACGCGGACACCGCGACCTTCATCGACGGCCTCACCGAGCCCGACACCGAGGTGGACGAAGGCGAGGAGGAGGGCGAAGATGAAGAGACGGACGAGGAGGAGACGGACTTGAGCTTCTTCGACCGACCCGCCGACGACACCGGGAAGGGGAAGGCTGCATTCGTCGCGGGTAGCGATGAGGAAGACGAAGGCGAGAAGATGTCGATCGACACCGCCGCGCTCGAGTTCGGCACCTCCTCGGGAGCTGCGCTTGACGACACAGTTAGCCTCCGCGCCCAAGCGACTGCATCCACCTCGGCGACGGGACCCATCTCGGTGGCCACAACCACTTCAGATCAGGCTGCCACTGAGACAGATGCAGACACCACGAAGAACGACGTCGCCAGCTCGGAAGCAGATGCTACCAAGGCCAGTACTGAAGATGAAGCGGCCTAGGACAACACCGAGAACATTGCCAGCTCGACCTGATTTTCTCCTGCAATCTTATCCTTCAAACACTTATCAGATCCCCGGGATGCCGGGTGCAGATGTATCAAACTACTTATGTTTTTGCTTGCTACTCATTTTTATTCCACTCGTTATCTTTAACTTAATAAATTTGTTCAGCCTTGGCTCGATGCCGGGTTGCATTATCATGCGAGTCCCCGAGTTGCATTTCTTATTCACTCTCTCTTTTCATCTCAGCTCTACCCGCAACTTGTTGCTTTTTTGGTATTCGAGTCACAAGAGTCAAAGAGTAGAGCTGCAAATACTTAGCCGCTTAGAAACAATCATAGTAACGCAGCCCACCACTTAGCCGAAAAGACAAGACAAAGAACAGTAGTAAATGCACCCTACTCGGTTCCTGCACTCTTTTCTTCCTTAGCAATTTTTCTTGTGCCCATTGACCTTTTGCTTGTTCTCTTGCTTGCCATGAAGCCGGGTTTCGGACAGCAGCAGAGTCGAAGAGTTGGCATGTAGGTTTGAACACAATACTCAATGTACTTATGAATTTTGAAGTAGAGCAACCGAATAGGCAAAAAGTAAAGCCGAGTAGAAACACTTAGAGAAATTTTGGACGAGGGCAGTCCCCGAGTTCAATTTCAGATTACGGAGTAGAATTGAGAGTACATACACATTTTTGCTCACGAATGAAAACGACGGAGTAGAGCTACATTCCAGGGGCGCTTAGATTCCTCTCCAGCTTTATCTGCCCTGTTCTCCTGTGAGGGACGCACATCTACAAGATAGTACGCATGATTGTGCAGCGCTTTGCTCACAATGAAAGGCCCTTCCCATGGAGGAGATAACTTGTGCATCCCGGCTGTGCGCTGCACAAGCCTAAGGACCATGTCTCCTTCTCGGAAAACCCTTGGGTTCACCTTTCGGCTATGATAACGCCGCAGGTTTTGCTGGTAGATAGCCGAACGTGACAGAGTAAGCTCTCTTGCTTCTTCGAGCAGGTCAACGTCGTCTTCTCGAGCTTCTCTCGCCTCTACCTTAGTGTAGAGGGTTACTCGAGGGGAGTCATGCTCTAGGTCTATTGGCAATACGGCCTCAGCCCCATATACCAAGAAGAATGGTGTGTAGCCGGTTGACCGGTTAGGGGTAGTCCTTAGACTCCACAACACCGCTGGCAACTCGTCTAGCCAACACCCAGGTGTTTTCATCAATGGCTTGATCAGCCTTGGCTTTATGCCTGCTAGCACCATGCCATTTGCTCTTTCCAGTTGCCCATTGGAGGCGGGATGCGCAACGGACGCAACATCTAGTCGGATGTGCTTATCTCTGCAGAACCGCACCATTGCCCCCTCTGCGAAATTTGTGCCGTTGTCGGTGATGATGCTGTGCGGGTAGCCATATCTCAGGATCACATCCTTCAAGAATTTCACAGCTGTGGCCCCATCGCACTTCCGAATAGGCTTCACTTCGATCCACTTGGTGAACTTGTCCACCATGACCAAGATGTGTGTCATGTTGCCTTTAGCCGGCTTGAAGGGGCCAACCATATCCAGGCACCATACGGCAAACGGCCATGTGATAGGAATTGTCTTCAACTCGGAAGCAGGCATGTGAATCTTACTTGCGAACATCTGGCAGCCGTTGCATTTCCTCACGATATCTTCAGCTTGCTGCAGAGCTGTGAGCCAGTAGAAGCTATGCCAAAAAGCTTTCTTGACCTATGCCCGAGAAGAGGCGTGGTGCCCGCATTCTCCTTGGTGTATTTCCAACAGAATTTCTCCTCCTTCTTCTGGGTCCACACAACGTTGCAGCACGTCGGTGGCACTTCTTTTGTGCAGCACATCTCGGAATATAGTGTATCCCTTGGATCTTCTCTGAATCTGTCTTGCAGCAACTTCATCTTCTGGCAGAGTATCGTCCCTTAGAAAGGATAATATGGGCATAGCCCAACTCGGTGTCCCCCGTGTAGGAAACACTGGTTCGTCCACTTCCATTGGAACAGGTACCGCAGTCTGCTCTGGAGGGTTAGGAGCACTTCTTTGAAGCCCTGAGCGGTTGGCGAGAACCTCCTCAATGAATGCGACAGTCCCCGGGTTAAGGACAGCAGTCCCCGAGTATGGAGTGGCAGTCCCCGAGTAGGGAGTGGCAGTCCCCGAGTAGGGAGTGGCAGTCCCCGAGTTTCCTGTAGCATTCTCCCAGTCAATCTCCATGGGATCAGATTCCTCGCTTGGCAGAGAAGGGACAAATATGGATTCCGATTTGGGAGAGGGCTTGATGGATGGCTTCCTCAAGTGCTCCAAGGCAACCCCCGCCGGGATGGATTGCCGAGAAGATCCCAACTTGGACAGCTCGTCTGCCGCTTCGTTCTCTGCTCGGTGAATGTGCTGGAACTCGCAGCCTTCGAAGAATCCAGTCATAGACTGTACCAGGAAGCGATAGGATGCCATGTTGGCATCTAGAGCATCCCAAGTGCCAGAGACTTGCTGCACCACCAGATCTGAATCGCCATAGCATATAATGCGCTGCACGCCAACCTCCTTGGCTACTCGCAAACCATGCACCGCTGCCTCGTACTCTGCTACGTTGTTGGACGCCTTGAAATGAATCTGCAGCACATACTTGAGTTGATCTCGCTTGGGTGACGTAAGCACTACGCCAGCACCAAGGCCTTCCTTCACCTTCGAGCCATCAAAGTGCATCTTCCAGTAATTAGAAACTGGAGCAGGAGGTTCATACTGCACCTCGGCCCAATCCACCAGAAACTCCGCCAGAATCTGAGACTTGATAGCTTCTCTTCTCGCATACGCGGGTGCATACGCGGCCAGCTCGATTGCCCACTTGGCTACTCTGCCACTCGCCTCCTTGTTGCCCATGATATCCGAGATGGGCGCAGAGCTCACAATCGTGATAGGATGCTCTTGGAAGTAATTCTTTAGCTTCTTGGCGCCCAGGTACACGCCGTAGGTCATCTTCTGGTAATGCGGGTAGTTTTGCTTGGAGCTAGACAGCACTTCACTGAGATAGTACACTGGGCGCTGCACACTCTTGCCTTCTTCTTCTCGCTCCACCACAATCACCACACTGACTACTCGGTTAGTGGCAGCAATGTATAATAGCATCGGCTCCTTGGGTAGCGGACTAGCCAAGATGGGAGCGCTAGCCAGCATTGCCTTCAGCTCGTTGAATGCCACATCCGCTTGCGGAGTCCAGACAAACTTGTCACTTTTCTTCATCAGCTGGTATAGAGGCAGGGCCTTCTCGCCCATTCGGCCCAGGAAGCGGCTCAGAGATGCCAAGCAACCAGTGAATTTCTGCACGTCTTTCAGGGATCTCGGCAAAGACATGCTCTCAATAGCTTTTATCTTTGAAGGATTGGCTTCAATGCCCCGACTAGACACCAGGAAGCCGAGTAGCTTGCCAGCCGGGACACCAAAGGTGCATTTACTCGGATTCAGCTTCATTTTATACTTGCGTAGGTTAGCAAAGGTTTCCTCCAGGTCGGCAAGCAGAGTATGTGTTTTATTCGTTTTGATGACAATGTCATCTACGTACACCTGCACATTCTTGCCGAGCTGATCGTGCAAGCATTTCTGCATGCATCTCTGATAGGTTGCACCCGCATTCCTCAAGCCAAAACACATGACACGATAGCAATAAGCCCCGTATGGGGTAATGAAAGCAGTCTTTATTTGATCAGCAGGATTGAGTGCAATCTGGTGAAAACCAGAGTAGGCATCTATGAAAGACAGCAGTTCACAACCAGCAGTGGAATCGATCACCTGATCGATGCGAGGTAGCGGAAAAGGATCCTTGGGGCAGGCCTTGTTCAAGTCGGTGTAGTCGACGCACATGCGCCACGCGGTAACGGCCTTAGGATCCTCCTTCTTCTTCTCGACCATGACTGGGTTGGCTAGCCAATCCGGATGCAGCACCTCCATGATGAAATTGCTTATCAGCAGCTTGGTGATCTGGTCACCAATGGCCTTCCTTCTCTCATCTCCGAAGCGGCACATAGCCTGCTTCACTGGCTTGGCGTCTGGACGCACATGTAATGAGTGCTCAACCAACTCCCTCGGGACTCCTGGCAAATCTTCATTGGACCAGGCGAACACGTCCCGATTCTCACGGAGGAAGTGGATGAGCTCGCTTTCCTATTTCTCCGCCAACCCGGAGCCAATGATGGCTACGCGGTAGGGGAACTCGGGGTCAACCTGGACCTTCTTGGTTTCTTGAGATGCCTGGAACGCGGTCCCGTGTTGGGTACTCGGCACGCCTTGCGCACCAGCTTGCGCGGATTGCGCCATGGCCACCACCTCGTACATCTTTTTCTTCTCGGCAGCGATCACCATTGACTCTGCCAACTGGGAACCAGCAGAGGCACACTCCATGGACTTCTTGTAATCACCAGCGATGGTAATCACACCGTTGGGACCAGGGATCTTCATCTTCAGATATGCCGTGTGGGTAGAGGCCATGAACTTGCTCAGAGCAGGCCTGCCGAGTAGAGCATGGTAAGGGCTCTTATGATCAACCACCTCGAACTGCAGGCGCTCTGTGCGGCAGTTCTCCCTTGTACCGAATAGCACATCTATCCACACTCGTCCAATCGGGTTGCACGAGACTCCCGGCACAATGCCATGGAAGGTGGTCTTGCTAGGTAGCAGCATGTTCTCGGCCAGCCCAAGCTTCTCGAGTGTGTCTTTGTACACGATGTTGATGCTGCTGCCGTTGTCGATTAGCACCTTGCTGAACCTCACATTCTTCTCGGGGCCCAGGAAAGTAGGATCCAACACCAAGGCGCAGCTACCCGGGTTGGGCATCACCTTGGGATGATCTACTCGGGACCACCTGATCTCTTGGTCACACCAATACATGTAGTGAGGGACAGCAGGAATCACCGCATTGACCTCCATAGCCCGCTTGTGCTATGATTGCTTGTCGACTGGCTCGGAAGTGAAGATCATGTAGCTCTCATGGTGTTCTTGGTACTGGTTGGAGCCTCCGCCCCCATTGTTGCCGTTGTTGTTGTTGCCCTGGTAGTTGTTGTTGCCCCTGTTGTTGTTGCGGTTATAGTTGTTGTTGTTGTTGCGGTAGCCCTCATTGTTGAAATGACGGTTGGCTCCTAAAGCCACTTGGTTCACATTTTCCCTTCTCGGAAACACTGGCGGCCGAGTTGCGGGTGCGCGGGCAGGTTGCACATTAGCATTGGCCGCTGGCGGAGGAGGAGGAGGAGGCAAGCCTTCATTCTTGATCAGATCCCACCACTCGCACTGCCGGGTAGTGTGATTAGCAGGCCTTGAGGGGTGCTGAGTGTGAAAACTGCATGGGCCATCCTTCATGTCGTCAAAGACAAACTTCCTCGGCTGCTCGAAGTTGCCGCTACCCGACTGAGGAGCATGGAATGGTTTCTTGTTGCCTTGGCCCTGGTTCTGGTTCTGCCCGTAAGCTCCAGCAGGTTTCTGCATTTGGCTACCCCCAGCTCCAACAGCCACTGCATTCACCTCTTCAGGGTCGTACCGAGTATCTATTCGGTCACCCCTGCGCTTGTTGCGGAACTCGTTGCGCTTGCTGTTGCTGAAGTTTCTTCTCGGCTCAGAGGAATCCATCAGGGGCTGAGTAGGGTCACCGAGTGCGTACTGATCCGCAATCTTGATGGTTTCACCACTCGCACTGCCGGGTAGTGTGATTAGCAGGCCTTGAGGGGTGCTGAGTGTGAAAACTGCATGGGCCATCCTTCATGGCGTCAAAGACGAACTTCCTCGGCTGCTCGAAGTTGCCGCTACCCGACTGAGGAGCACGGAATGGTTTCTTGTTGCCTTGGCCCTGGTTCTGGTTCTGCCCGTAAGCTCCAGCAGGTTTCTGCCTTTGGCTACCCCCAGCTCCAACAGCCACTGCATTCACCTCTTCAGGGTCGTACCGAGTATCTATTCGGTCACCCCTGCGCTTGTTGCGGAACTCGTTGCGCTTGCTGTTGCTGAAGTTTCTTCTCGGCTCAGAGGAATCCATCAGGGGCTGAGTAGGGTCACCGAGTGCGTACTGATCCGCAATCTTGATGGTTTCCGCCAGAGTGTTTGGCATCTCCCTCTGCAACCTTTGCCACAACATACTGCCATGTCTGCAACCCTGCGCAAACCAAGTGATGGCCTGGGCCTCGTTCACACCTTCACAGGTGTTCCTCAACGTGCTCCACCGAGTAAGGTACTCGCGGTCCGTCTCGTCTTCTCGCTGCCTGCAAGAGGACAGCTGCTGTGGCCTATTCGGCCTCTTGTAAGTGCTTGTGAAGTTGCTGATGAAGGCGTCCGAGAAATCCAGCCAGCAATTGATGCTGTTCTTGGGCAAGTTGTTGATCCAAGTGCGAGCTGGACCCTCTAGCATCTGCGGGACATACCGCACCGCCCATCTCCGGTTGCCGTTCGCGATATGAACCGCGGTGACATAGTCATTGAGCCAATCTTCCGGCTTGGTGCTACCGTTGTAGCTCTTAGTGCCCCTTGCGAGCTGGAAGTTCTTCACGGACGGCTCGTTCATGATGCGCGGGCCAAAACACTCGGGGCCAGGAGGACCCGTGTTCTCCAGCCGCGCCGACAAGCTGATCCGGTCCAGCTGGTGCCTTGCATCTCCAGGCGCTAACACGCGCTCGCCAACACGATCCAGAATATCATAGCCAGCCATCTCCATGGCCGAGTAGCCGTCATCATATCTGTCCACCTGCACAGCTGCAGGCTGCTCCACCGGGTTGGCGACTGGCGCCACTGCGCGCGGCTGCTGCCTCTGCCGGGTAGGCTGAGCGGCGGGATGCTGAGAAGGACCTGGGCGCTCTCCATCTCGGACCTGGCTTTGAGCTTTATGGGCTTGAAAGCCTGCTCCTGCAGCGTTGTGTTTCTGACCGGGCTGCTGCGGCACAGCGAGCTGTTTCGCGGCAGCAGCCGGGTCGTACACCTGCATTTGCCTGTCCTTGCAAGAACGCCCACTGCAGCTCTTCTCGCGGCTGGGATGCGGAGATGAGGCCTGATCGTTAGATCTGGCCACATGCGAGTGCACCACTTGCGAAGCTCCGGCACCCGGGTTGGCTTTCCGGAACTCCTCGTTCTGCCTAGCAGCCTCTAGCACCAACTCGTTCAGCCTCTCCTGCTGCCTAACGCGCGCGTCGCCTACTAGATGTGGCAACTCGGCAGCTACAGCCTCAGCATCTCTAAGTGTCTTGGCGGGTGTGCTATATCTGGGTCGGGTGGAGGTGTTTGCGGTGGCGGACTGACTGGGAGCCTCTACCACAGTCGCCATCTTGGCACCTAGGTTACGACGCGTAGCACCTACTTTGCTAGCTCTCCTAACAACTGGTGTGAAACCGTGAGCCTTGTTGTACTCTAGCTGATCTAAGCTAAGCTCTAGCCTGATCTTGTCCAACTCCGCCTGCTCAGCAAGCAGCTCTTGGCGCTGTCGGTCGAGCTGCGCCTTCATTGTCAGGAGCTCGAGGTCGGTGGGAGGCGGCATGCCTGTCCGCGCAGCAGACGCTGGGATTGTCGGAGTAGTGGAGAGCGGGAGGTTGCACTCCTTCTCGTAAGGCTTGTGCGTCTTCCCGCCAGCACTAGAGCCAGCGAGATCCTCGACGACGACCGCAGCGGTAGCAGCAGCGCCCTTCCCGGCGTCTGCAGCCAGGCCAGCTACCATTACCTCCGCGACGTCCGTGGAGCGGCCCAGCGGCCTCCCGCGTGCGGCGATAACCGGAGGTGGATCCTCCGCGTCATGCACCAGCTCGGGGTACTCGCAGTCGACGATGGTGGCGACGTAGACGAGGTGCGCTCCGAAGGAGATCACCGAGCCGCCCTCCGGCATGGCCCTGCCGCCGAAATCGCCGGCGTTGTTGGTGACGAAGTCGAAGGAGCCGAATCTGTGGACAAGGCCACAGACCACGCGCTCTCCAGTAGCAGAAATCGATCCCGTCCGAACGGAAACTCCAACCAGTGCCGCTGGTTGCCCCACGGTGGGCGCCAACTGTCGTGGTGGTGTCACGGCAGATGCCATAGGATGGCTAAAGATGTGGGACGAAGGACGATGGAGGCGCTCGGGGAGGGATCACGCGACGAGTAGACGCGTGAGGTGAAGATCAAACACTGCAAACAACACAATCTACCCAGGTTCAGTGCCCTCGTGAGGAGGTAAAACCCCTACTCCTGCCTTTCTCTATGTATTCAGGTGTCTCACCGAGTAGCCACAGTACAACGGTTCTTGCTACCGAGTAGCCACTCTTCTCTCTCCGAGTAGAATTAGGTCAAGAATCTCTACGTGTGATCTAGCCCAAGTCTTGTTTCATGTCGTCCCTCGCGCAGGAGGCGGCGGGGCACCTTATATACCCGGTGCCCAGCCGGATACAGCCAAATACAAACAAGTGTCGACATTGTGTGCACACCGTCCTTCTTCCGAGTTCCCGCTGACAGCTTTGGCTTCTAAGCTTGTCCTGATGCAGAAAGTCGTTGGGCAAAACCAAGTAACCAGTCTGTTATCACTGTGCGAACACAGAGCAGGTCCCCCCTATCCTGCGACGACCTGCTGACACACTGTCGCTGTCAGGCACGCCGTCCCCAGATGAACAGTGCTGTGAACAGTGCCAAGTACAGACCCGGGATACGCGGGATCCTGTGTCAGAACGGCTCATTTGACTTCTGGCCCGAGTAGGTTCCCGCCAATCTTACTCGGACCAACTCTTCTACTCGAACGGATATAACTTGCTTGATATCTCCTTCTGGTCATCTTTTTGTAAGACCGAGTAACAGTCGACCGGGTAGCAAGTACCGGGTAGGCGGCTACTCGACCAAACTTCTCTTCTGACCCTTTGCCTTTACCCTACTCGGGGGTAACCCCCCGAGAACGTTCTTTAACTCGTTTCTAAAAGGAGAAATAGATCTACATCATCATGCATATTTATAAAGCTAAATTCTGTAAAAAAAAATCATGACCAAGAACGCAACAAACAAGAAAGGGTTAACGGTTACCGGGTATAGACCTATAAGATCTGTTTTTCTCCAGCGGAGCTAGGGGTTGAATATTGAGAAACTATTGTTATATCTATGATGAAATAGGTAGTTGTGTACCTAAAAATGATTTTTGCCAAAAAATTATGACCAAACTATGAGGTACCTGTAGTTCAAATTTGACCAGTTTCCAACTGAATCGGCTAAAACTTGTGTTTTTCAAAAGAGGTGGATGGAAACCTTTTAATAGGAAACAAATTGGTTATTTGTGCATATAACATGGTCTAGTATTTTTAAAATATGCATATCCCAAGTTTTGCAATATATTTGTGGTAGGTACTTCACAAAAAAACCATTTTTGACACTCGGAAAATGGAAAATGTTTTTTTATTCAATAAAAGGAAAATTTTCTCCGTCAACATTGTCAGTGCTTTCAAGATGCATGTTTGTGTGGAATATGGGCACATATAAACAAACTATGCCCTGAATTTGGCCATAACACCCGTCATTTGGTCCGAAACCCTATTATGTTCGGAGGAGATAGCTTATTTTTATGAACACATTTTCAACACAACTATCGTATTCCAAGTATATTATTTTTTGTGGATAGTAGGACATATATAATGGCACCACGCGAAGGTCTTGCATCATTTTGGGTTGTTTTGAATTTTCTGGACTTTTCTCAACCGATTTCACGAGAAAATCAAGACGGCGGGTATGACCGTTCAATCTAGGGGTTGAATATTGAGGAGCTATTGTTGTATCTATGATGAAATAGGTAGTTGTGTATCTAAAAATGATTTTTGCCAAAAAATATGAGCAAACTATGAGGTAGCTGTAGTTCAAATTTGACCACTTGTGTTTTTCAAAAGAGGTGGATGGAAAGCTTTTCATAGGAAACAAATTGGTTATTTGTGCATATAATATGGTTTATTATTTTCAAAAAATGAATCTCACAAGTTTTGCAACATATTTGTGCTAGATACTTCACAAAAAAACCATTTTTGACACTCGGAAAATGGAAATGGTTTTTTTATTCAATGAAAAGAAAAACTTCCTCCGTCAATATTGTCTGTGCTTCAAAGATGCATGTTTGTGTGGAATATGGGCATATTTAAACAAACTATGCCATGGATTTGACCATAAAACTCGTCATTTGGCCCGAAACCCTATTATGTTCGGAGGAGATAGCTTATTTTTGTGAACAAATTATCAACACAACTGTCATATTCCAAGTTTATTATTTTTAGTGGATACTAGGACATATATAATGGCACCACGCGAAGGTCTTGCATCATTTTGGTTTGTTTTAAATTTTCTGGACTTTTCTAAGCCGGTTTCAGAAGAAAGTCAAGACGACGGGCATGACCGTTCGTATCTAGGGGTTGAGTATTGAGAAACTATTGTTGTATCTATGATGAAATAGGTAGTTGTGTATAAAAATGATTTTTGCCAAAAATTATGAGCAAACTATGTGGTACATGTAGTTCAAATTTGACCAGTTTTCAATTGAATCGGCAGAAACTTGTGTTTTTCAAAAGAGGTGGATGGAAACCTTTTCATAGGAAACAAATTGGTTATTTATGCATATAACATGGTCTAGTATTTTCAAAAAATGAACCTCCCAAGTTTTGCAACATGTTTGTGGTAGGTACTTCACAAAAAACTCATTTTTGACACCTAGTTTGGTTGGCTAACCATAGCCCATACACTAAACATCTCACTTAGTAAAATTCTATACATGATAAAAAATATATTATATCCATGTTATATTTGAATTTCTCTCATTTTTCTAATCGATATGGACATATTATTTGTCAAATTTCGCTTTACGGATTTATAGATATGAATTATTCAATATTAAATAGAAAAGTAAAAAATATTAATTATTAGTTAAATTCAAGATTATTTGAATTCAAGATTATTATTAATTATTACTTTTTATTTAAATAATTGTTTGAATTCATAAAATAAAATAGTGTGACATGATAGTACAATGGTTAACAGGATTGATTTGATACTATTGTCAGCAAAACATCTGCTGTTTCTAGGCAGCTCACAGGAAAGGAACTACGAAGTTAAGCGTGCTGGGGCTGAAGCAATCCAAGGATAGGTGACCGATCGAGAAGTGTTAGTACAAGGTAGTTTAGATTAAAATGAAAAATGCTTAGAGACAAGATAAATGTGTGTATAGTGTGATTAAGTGGTTAAACAAGTGAAATAAAAAAAATTGCAGAAAAAAATGTGGAATTTTTTTGAAAAAAATTAAAATATTCGGCCTCCTATACGCCGACGGCATTCCCGTCGGCGTAGCTCAGTTTACGCCGACGGCAACCAGGATACGCCGACATGGGTAGACGCCGACGGGAATCATCTATACGCCGACGGGGTCCGGCCGTCGGCGTATAGACCGTGTCCCGTAACATGCCGGCCCAATTAGATTTAACAAGTCTTAAATGGTCCTGCCATCTACAATGGTTCATAACCTTGGGCCGGCATGTTAACTACCAGTGGACCTGTTAGGTACAGTAGTGCGCGGCAGTTATTGTTGAAGGAGGCTCTCCTGCTACAGTCCTTGGACAAACCTGTTACTATTGAAGGGGTCGGCACGGTGATGGCGAAGGGGCCGGCTCATATAGTACATGTGTTGTCCTATTACGGTTAAGCGGGCTTTCCTATTCAACCTGATGGGCTAGGTTGTTAACGTACAATAGGTTGCCCATTAAGGTTACATGGGCCAGCCCTGTTTGCATTATTGGACTGGCTTTTTATTGTTCTTTAGGCTGTCCGTTTAAGGTAATATGGGCCGGCGTGTTTGCATTACTGGCCCGGTCTTTCAGTAGTTTGACCCGTTAAGCTTGCATGGGTCTTCCTTTTCATTAATTGGATGGCCGTTAAGATTGATGGTCTTTTACATTATTGGTTGTTAGTCATATGTGTAATACTTGGTGGGCTTTCCCATACTCTTACGTGGGCTGACCTGTATGGGCCGGCCATTTATCGTTTTGTGTGCCGGCTCATGATTTGGTGACGATAATTGCAGCCATATCAAATTGCGCTGCTACTATAACGATCATACACCATCGATCGGTATGAATCAACATGGGCATGATAATGCATAAACTAACTATAAAAATGAACTAAATATTACATACCCCTTAACAAATTAAATAGTAGCTAACTCGAGCATTTTACTCGACTCATCGAGGTTCCATCAACAGATGAACAAAGTCAACAATCCATCAAGATTTCTTTCATGAAGTTTCATTGCAAGAACATGAACAATGAGTATCTAGATAGGCATTATGGATGGAAGCAAGCAAGTGCCGGTGTTACGGCTTGTGTGGCCTCCATGCTTTCATAGATTTATTTGCAGTCTGAAACCAAAACATAAGACATTACATAAACATATGAGTGATTAAACGGTTTTTTTCCCTTATATATAAACTATCCTCGTCATTTCAATACGGATATTCTACAGATATAGACTGAGACAGGGCCATAGACTCATAAGCAATTGACGTATCATGTGGTTTATATAGCCAATCAGATCAGAATATAACATAGGACTTAAATTAGTAGCTCTCTGCTCAGTCTCACTACAGGTCATCTTCTTGTCCACAACTCCCAAAATATCTAATCCGAGGATAGTTAAATTATTATTGTCAGGTGTTCACGACTCGTTTGCAAATCATCAACAATGTCTCAACTTGGCCTCGTAGACTATATTTTTCATAAAAGCGCAAAATTTACCCTGACTTTTTAAAAGATGCATATTTCCTAAATCTATCTTTGCGTATCCTATAACTATGGGGCATTACAGCGACCAACAGTCGCACTCCTCGAGCTCGAGATGGCGCCTCCACCATCCGGCGCCACCTCCAGCAGCCATGTCGCCTCCAGCAGTCACGCCGTCTCCTCGTCCAATGTCGTGATCCTGGATGATGACGACGACGACTTCGACTGGAGCAATGCTGAGTAGCTAGGGTGAGGGTTAGGGTGCGCCGCCGGAGTTTGTAATTTCGTTGAAATTATGTAAAATATCTATAAAATTTAAATAAAATTGCAAATATGTGATAAATATTTGTGTGTGTTTTTTCTTGCTTGTGGGCGCCGCTGCGGGCGACACCTCCAATGCAGCGGACACATGTTTGGCGATTAAAAAAGACACAATCAAAGAGTGTCCATCATAAATTTAATGGATGCAGATGGAGATGCTCTAACACCGCAGTGCTGCTGTGAGTCTGAACTGTGTCACATAACTCAAGTGTGTTTCGTGTGTTGTCGAATGTTGTGGGCCTTGGGCCGTAGGTATGTGTTGGGCTGTGACCCATCGAGGGTGGATATATATCACTAGTAGAAAATAGGCCTTCCATACGCCCCCATTAGTCCGCAAAATAATCGAACCGCGACCATAGGGGTCTTTAGTCGCGGTTCGGGAGGAAGCCCGCGACCAACAGTCTGGGCCCAGCGCGCTCGGTCCACAGCTGGCGGACGGGAGGGGCTTTAGTCACGGTTGGCCTGGCCAACCGGGACTAAAAGGTCCTCAGGCTGGCCCGAAGGCCTTTAGTCGCGGTTGTCCAGGCCAACCGGGACTAAAAGACCATCCCTATATAGGACTCAGCTCGCTGCACTTAGCCACATTTGGTGTCACTTCTACTCACAATATTCACAAGGGGTGGTGCGTTTGCTTTTGGTTCCTCCTATGCACACAAGGTGTTCGATGAAATGCCCGAGAGCATGAAACACACATGATATGAAGTGTCCGAGCCGCACTTGAGCTTTGTCATTTATTTTTCCTCCGCGATCGCGGTTAGCAACTTGAACCTTTCATGATTTGTATTATTTCTAGCTAGTTAGTTTAACAAATGCATGATGGTTAATTATATACTTTATATAATAATAATGCAGATGAATCGGCAATGGATGTACGGTAACCGACTCTCCGGCGAGTTCACTACGGGTTTGAAAGATTTCCTCGTAGTGGCAAATGCGAACAAGCACCGAGGTTTTATTATCTGTCCATGTGCTGAATGTAAGAATCAGAAGGGTTACTCCTCCTCAAGAGTCGTTCACATGCACCTGCTTCGGCACGGTTTCATGCCAAGCTATAATTGTTGGACCAAGCATGGAGAAAGAGGGGTTAGAATGGAAGAAGATGAAGAAGAGGATGATATCGATGTCAACTATCATGAGGCTTTCGGTGATACTTTCATGGAGGATGATGCTGAAGGTGGGGAAGGGTTTGGTGAAGGTGAAGAAGAGGCACATGATGAGCCCGCTGATGATCTTGGTCGGACCATTGCTGATGCACGGAGACGCTGCGAAACTGACAAGGAGAGGGAGAATTTTGATCGCATGTTAGAGGATCACACAAAGTCGTTGTACCCAGGATGGGACAATAGTCAGAAAAAGCTGGTCTGCACACTGGATTTTCTGAAATGGAAGGCACGGGAAGGTGTAGCTGACTCATCATTTGAAAATTTGCTGAAAATGTTGAAGAATATGTTTCCGAAGAATAACGAGTTGCCCGCCAGTACGTACGAAGCAAAGAAGGTTGTCTGCCCTCTAGGTTTAGAGGTTCTGAAGATACATGCATGAATTAACGACTGCATCCTCTACTGTGGTGAATGCGAGAATTTGAATGAATTCCCTGTATGCACTGCATTGCGTTATAAGATCAGAGGCGATGACCCTGGTGACGATGTTGAGGGCGAGAAACCCAGGAAGAGGGTTCCCGCCAAGGTGATATGGTATGCTCCTATAATACCTCGGTTGAAACGTCTGTTCAGGAACAAAGAGCATGCCAAGTTGTTGCGATGGCACAAAGAGGACCGTAAGTCCGACGGGGAGTTGAGACACCCCGCTGATGGAACGTAATGGAGAAAGATCGACAGAGAGTTCAAAGATTTTGCAGCTGACGCAAGGAACATAAGATTTGGTCTAAGTATTGATGGTATGAATCCTTTTGGCGAGCAGAGCTCCAGCCATAGCACCTGGCCCGTGACTCTATGCATCTACAACCTTCCTCCTTGGTTGTGCATGAAGCGGAAGTTCATTATGATGCCAGTGCTCATCCAAGGTCCGAAGCAACCCGGCAACGACATCGATGTGTACCTAAGGCCATTAGTTAATGAACTTTTACAGTTGTGGGGCAGACCTGGTGTACCTGTGTGGGATGAGCACAAAGAAGAGGAATTTGACCTACGAGCGTTCCTTTTTGTAACCATCAACGATTGGCCTGCTCTCAGTAACCTTTCGGGACAGTCAAATAAGGGATACAAAGCATGCACGCACTGCTTACATGAGACTGAAAGTGTATTTTTGGATAATTGTAGGAAGAACGTGTACCTGGGTCATCGTCGATTTCTTCCCCGAAATCATAACGTAAGAAAGAAAGGCAAGCATTTCAACGGCAAGGCAGATCACCGGCCGAAGCCTGCGGAACGTACTGGAGCTGAGATATTTGATATGGTCAAGGATTTGAAAGTCATCTTTGGAAAGGGTCCTGGCGGACAATCAGTTCCGCTGGGAGTTGACGGGCACGTACCCATGTGGAAGAAGAAATCGATATTTTGGGAGCTACAGTATTGGAAAGTCCTAGATGTCCGCTCTGCAATCGACGTGATGCATGTTACGAAGAAAATTTGCGTGAACCTTCTAAGCTTCTTGGACGTGTATGGGAAGACAAATGATACAAAGGAAGCACGGCAGGACCAGCAACTTTTGAAAGACTTAGATGACCGGCATCCGGAATGGTTTCAAGGTCGTGCCAGCTACGCTCTTACCAAAGAAGAGAAGGTCATTTTTTTTTAATGCCTGAGCAGTATGAAGGTCCCGTCTGGCTTCTCGTCGAATATAAAGGGAATAATAAACATGGCGGACAAAAAGTTCCAAAACCTGAAGTCTCACGACTGCCATGTGATTATGACGCAATTGCTTCCGATTGCTTTGAGGGGGCTCCTACCGGAAAATGTTCGAGTAGCCATTGTGAAGCTATGTGCATTCCTCAATGCAATCTCTCAGAAGGTAATCAGTCCAGAAGATCTACCACGGTTACAGAACGATGTGTTCCAATGTCTTGTCAGTTTCGAGTTGGTGTTTCCACCATCCTTCTTCAATATTATGATGCACCTCTTGGTCCACCTAGTCGAAGAGATTTCCATTCTCGGTACTGTATTTCTACACAATATGTTCCCCTTTGAGAGTTTTATGGGAGTATTAAAGAAAGCATCGTAAAGGGCTATGGAAATGAGGAGGTAATTGAGTTCTGTATTGACTATGTTCCTGACCTTAAGCCGATTGGTATTCCTCAATCGCGGCACGAGGGGAGACTAAGTGGAAAAGGCACGATCGGAAGGAAATCAACGATATGTATGGACGGTCATTCTATGACTGAAGCACACCACACAGTTCTGCAAAATTCGAGCTTGGTGGCTCCGTACTTCGAGCAACACAAGAATATTTTACGCTCGGACAACCCGGGGAAGCCTGAATCATGGATTAGAAAGGCCCACATGGAGACTTTCGGCAGTTGGTTGCGAAAACATTTAATGAATGACAATGATGTTGGAGATCAGCTGTACATGTTGGCCAAGACACCATCTTCGACTATAACGACTTTCCAAGGGTACTAGATTAATGGGAATACATTTTACACGATCTCCCAAGATAAAAAGAGCTCCAACCAAAACAGTGGTGTCCGCTTTGATGCAGCAACCGAGAATGGGCAAAAGGTCACATATTATGGTTACATAGAGGAGATATGGGAACTTGACTATGGACCCTACTTTAAGGTCCCTTTGTTCCGGTGCAAATGGTTCAAGCTAACAGGAGGTGGGGTAAAGGTGGACGAGCAATACGGAATGACAATGGTGGATTTCAACAATCTTGGTTACCTTGACGAACCATTCGTCCTAGCCAAAGATGTCGCTCAGGTTTTTTATTTGAAGGACATGAGTAGCAAACCGAGGAAACGGAAACATAAGAAAACGATCAGTACATCATGCGATGATCCAAAGCGCCACATTGTTCTTTCAGGGAAAAGAAACATCGTGGGAGTGGAGGACAAGACAGACATGTCAGAAGATTATAATATGTTTGGTGAAATTTCGCCCTTCAAAGTGAACACTGACTCAAGCATTAAGTTAAATGATGAGGATGCTCCATGGATACGGCACAATCGTAAGAAAGCAGGGACACAAGGGAAGAATTGATGTGTAATAATTTATTGTACCAAACTTTGTTGAATGGATCATGTGAATTTGTTGGGAATATGCCCTAAAGGCAATCATAGATGATGTAATTCCCAATGTTTTCATAAAATTATTAAGTTGTCCTTTGGTTTGAACATCTGATATATGTCATTGAATATGTGATTCGATTGTGGAACTATGTATTCATGTTGTTCATACTAATTGTCCTTGGTCGTTAAGGTTGTGCTGGACACACACCCTAGACTAATGTGAGAGTTGGCTGATGACACGGTTCCACTTGTCATGGGCATGGTGATGCCATTCCAACGTTCACGGATTTGTCTAAAGAGTTTAGCAAGTCGGGCTGACCCACATTGAGATGCAACGATCAAGTCGTCATTTGCATGTCTCAATCAATGTAATCCTTAGACCTGAGGTTGTCGCACAATCCGAGTTGTGGATCACCGACTTAGGTTCTGTCAAACGTTGTTCTATGACAAGGCAACTATAAAGGCAGAGTTCGGGTCGAATGAGAAGCAAGCTGCGTGATGTGGATAATCAAGATGGGATTTTGCCCCTCCTAATGGAGAGATATTCTCTGGGCCCTCTCGAGTGATATGATTCAGGAAGCATGGCCATGCGCGACTCAGTTAAGTGTTAACTGTGTCGATTGACTAAAGAGTTAGTCAGATGAATCACATATCACGGATCGAGAAGAGAGTTGAACTATTAAAGGGATGACGATGAATCGCCTATAGTTCGACAAGGTATATCGTGAGGCAAAAGGGACTAAGATGAATATCACATTGAAAGGTATGTCGTCATGACTCAATGGGACTTGGGAGTCGGCACGTTCTGCTAGGAGCCGCTACCGATTGATCGATTGAGAGTAGGACTCTAATCGTGTCCAAGTCGCCATGAGCCTGCAGTGTCGCACACTTAAGAGCGGGAGCAAGTATTGGTCGGGTTGGACCCGAACCGGAAATGGACTGATTTTGTGAGTCGGACTCACAGAGGGAATGGGCCACAAGTGTTGTGAAGCCCATTACCATACGCTATATAAAGAGGGGCGCAGGTTGCCCAGTGGGCACGTTAGTCCACTCTCCCATGCGTTGGGAACCCTAGCCCACTCAGTCCAGCCGTCGCACCAGACCTAGCAGTCTGCCGTCGGAGCTCCTCCTCGTACGTGTGGATACCGGCAGAGGTGCTGTACGTTCAGCACTTCGACGTTCGAGGGATTGGATCGGCCGGACCGGATCGTGGGACTGCACTGCCCCGACGCGCTTCACCGATAATCCGCAACCGCGCGTCTAGTGGTAATCATCGTGGCCTTCTACCTTGGCTAGATCTTGGAAGTACCGCGTAGGAAAAAGTTTTCGTTTATCTCTACGCGTTCCAACAGTGGTATCAGAGCGGTAGCTTCTGGTATTAGGCCCGAGATCCGTACATATGTGATATGTAGTTAGCGTTAGATGTGATCTAATTGCTGTTTTGGTGGTCGGTCTATGAGATAGATCGGTTTTGTACAAGGTTGATTGGATCAATCGTACTCGGGGTTAATGGATGATCTGGTTTTCGTGATCATACTGCTAAGGTCGTGAAACCACTTACCCCTACCGGTCGGTTTCCGCCATCGGGGTATACCGTGACACATAAATCCAGTTGCGGTGATCAAAGATCAAAGAGTTTGATCGAATCGGAATACGGATCAGATTTGGGTAAAATCGTTTTATCCGATGAAGAAATCCATGATCGGAATGCAGATGAGATCTGCGTTTTCCAAAATCGTCGGGCGCTGCCCGCACCCGCCGGCTTCGCCCTGTCGTAGCGCCTTAGATGTCGTTGTGAGTTTCACAACGCCGGTAGATATCGTATCTATGCATAACTTGTTTTTGCAGGAAGTTGTGAATGGTATGGCTTATGTGCATGTGATGTGTGTAATCCATACATGATCTGCGTATCATGTTATGTCAGCCGGCTGGAGCCTAGGTGCTGTCATTTTATTGTATAACGACCTGCGTGTCGGATTCTCTATGTAAATTTTTCATTTACTAGCTAGTGTAGCTTGTTGGAGAACCCAGTGGCATGCAAGTCGATGTACAAGTCGGCTACATGGAGTAAGATGGCGCGTGACAAGAGTTGGCACGAGTCGACTTACAAGCTTCGTGGAGATGGAGATCACCATGAAGAGAGCCATACCATTTCACATTATAATTGCTTTATTTGTGTTATTGTTATGTCTCTATTTACCTCTATTTAGATAGTTGGTAGATTATTTAATCCCTCAAAGAAGGTATAGTCGGTCGCCCCGCCAGTGCTGCACCATCACAAGTCAGACATTCTTGGCAGTGGGCTCATAAAATTGAGGTGCTACCAATTCTTTCCGGTTAGGTGGGTTTGAGTCGGACTCTTACAAGCAGAAGCACTTGGTAATCTAGACGAGTCCATCACAACGGTTGTGGGGCTCGGGGCGAGGTAGGTTGGGAGCCAGGGCATGTGATGTCACCCAACTAACAAGAGTCGTATAGGGATATGATTGGCAAGGTGTTGCCTACGTAGATCACTTGACGGCTAGCGGTGATGCTAAAGCTCACTAGTCGGCTTGCTTATTTAGGATCTTGAATCACTTAGCAACCATCGGAGGGATGTTGGTTCTAGTGGGAGCATAAGTATTAAAGCGTTTAATATGCCTGCTCTTTTATGAATACATGTCTTAAGTGTTTTTGCATATTTTCTGTTGTAGATCAATGGCACCTAGCAACCTTCCTGAGTTGTCCACTTTTGCGTTGAGGTCAATCCTAGAGAAAGATAAGCTTAATGGAACTAATTTCACCAACTGGTATCGTAATCTGAGGATAGTCCTCAAGCATGACAAGAAAGAACATGTTCTAGAAACTCCACTTCCAGATGAGCCTGATGACGATGCGACTGTCGCTGTCATAAATGCCTACCGTAAGACTAGAGATGAGTCTACGGAAATCAGCTGTCTTATGCTTGCACACATGGAACCGGACTTGCAGCAGCAGTTCGAAAATGTTGAGGCCTACGATATGATCGAAAGCCTCAAAAGTATGTTCCAGGCTCAGGCAAAGACCGAGAGGTATCAAGTCTCTCAAGCTTTGCTGGGCTGTAAGCTGAAAGATGGCGATCCACTGAGTCCGCATGTAATCAAGATGATTGGTTACATTCAATCTTTGGATCGGCTGGGCGTCCCAATTAACGAAGAGTTCGCTACTGATATAATTCTGAACTCTCTTCCTAGTGCGTATGGTTCGTTCATCTCGAACTACCATATGCATGGTATGGATAAGAGTATCAGTGAATTACATGGGATGCTCAAAACGGCAGAGGCTGATCTCAAGAAAGGCGCCACTCAAGTGTTGATGGTGCAGAATAAGGCTAAGAAGATTTCTTGGACTAAGAAGAAGAAGGATAAGTCAGGAGGTAGCGCCCATGGCCCTGTCCAGAGTGCTCCCTCAAAGACTAAACCTTCTCCTACAGCCGGAGCCAACTGCTTCTATTGCAAGCAAGATGGCCACTGGAAGAGGAACTGCACCAAGTATTTGGCTGACAGAGCCAAGAGTGGAGGTGTGACTTCCAACTCAGGTACGCTTGTGTGCAATGTTATAGACATTTATCTTGCTGATGCGCCTAATAGTTCTTGGGTATATGATACCGGATCAGTTATTCACATATGCAACTCGTTGCCGGGACTGGTAAGAACTAGGAGCGTGGCAAGAGGAGAGGTTGACATTCGGGTCGGCAACAAGGCGAGAGTCGTTGCGTTGGAAGTCGGCACGATGCAACTTCATTTACCTTCAGGATTTTTATTGGAACTAAATAATTGTTATTATCTTCCAGCGCTTAGTCGAAACATTATTTCCGCCTCATGTTTGATGAGACAAGGTTATGAGTCAAATATTAAGAATAATGGTTGTTCTTTATATTTGAAAGATATGTTTCATGGCTTTGCACCCGTTCAGAATGGGTTATTTATTTAAAATCTTGATAGTGAATCGGTCTATAACATAAATGTTAAAAGGTTGAAACCAAATGATCTGAATATGACTTACTTTTGGCACTGTCGGCTTGGTCATATAAGTTGGAAGCGCATGAAGAAGCTCCATGATGATGGACTTCTAACTTCGTTTGACTTAGAGTCATTCGAGACATGCGAATCATGCCTACTAGGCAAGATGACCAAGACACCTTTTGCAAGGTGTTGTGAAAGGGCGTCCGACTTGTTGGAACGAATACATAGTGATGTATGTGGACCAATGAGCACGACAGTTAGAGGTGGTTATGAGTACTTCATTACCTTCACTGATGATTTGAGTAGGTATGGATATATCTATTTAATGAAACACAAGTCGGAAGCCTTTGAAAAGTTCAAGGAATTCCAGAGTGAGGTACAAAATCAACTCGGCAAGAAAATAAAGTTTCTACGGTCGGACCGTGGGGGCGAGTACATGAGCCATGAGTTTGATGACCATCTAAAGAGTTGTGGAATAGTTCCTCAACTAACTCCGCCGGGTACACCGCAGAGAAACGGTGTATCGGAACAGAGAAATCGGACCTTGTTGGACATGGTACGATCAATGATGAGTCGGACAGATCTACCTTTATCATTTTGGGGTTATTGTCTAGAAACTGCAGCTTTCACACTAAACAGAGTACCATCAAAGTCAGTAGAGAAGACACCACATGAGATGTGGACGGGCAAAAAGCCAAGTTTGTCTTTTCTTAAGATTTGGGGTTGTGAAGCATTTGTTAAGCGACTTCAGTCGGACAAGCTCACGCCCAAGTCGGATAAGTGTATTTTCGTGGGGTATCCGAGGGAAACCTTGGGGTACTACTTCTACAACCGGGAAGAGGGCAAAGTGTTTGTCGCTCGGAATGGTGTCTTCCTTGAGAAAGAGTTTCTCAGTCGGGAAGTCAGTGGGAGCACGGTGCAACTCGAAGAAATTCGAGAGGAACCAACTAGGGGCGAGTCGGCCATGGCCTTGGAGGCTGAGCCGGTCGTGGTACCTACACCGGTTACAGCACCTGAACCTCGGAGATCTGCCAGATTACAGAGTGCTCGAGATGTTTTACTGTTAGACAGTAATGAGCCGGCAACTTATTCGGAAGCGATGGTGGGATCTGATTCCGAGTCATGGCTTGGAGCCATGAGATCCGAGTTAAAGTCCATGGATGAAAACCAAGTTTGGAATTTGGTTGATCTGCCTGACGGTGCAAGACCCGTCGAGTGCAAATGGGTCTTTAAGAAGAAAATTGATATGGATGGAAATATTTCCGTCTATAAAGCACGACTTGTCGCGAAGGGGTTCCGACAGGTTCAAGGAGTTGACTACGACGAGACATTCTCGCCTGTAGCGATGCTTAAATCAATTCGGATCATGTTAGCCATAGCAGCCTATTTCGACTATGAGATATGGCAGATGGATGTCAAGACGGCTTTCCTTAATGGAAATTTAACTGAGGACGTGTATATGATACAGCCCGAAGGTTTTGTCGATCCAGCTAACGCTGACAAGGTATGCAAACTTCAAAAATCCATTTATGGGTTGAAGCAAGCATTTCGGAGTTGGAACATTCGCTTTGATGAGGTAGTCAAATCGTTTGGCTTCATCAAGAGCGATCATGATTCTTGTTTATACAAGAAGTTTAGTGGGAGTAAAGTGAACTTTCTAATCTTATATGTGGATGACATATTACTGATTGGAAATGATGTCATGATGTTGCAAGAAACCAAAGAGTCATTGGAAAGGAGTTTCTCAATGAAGGATTTGGGTGAGGCAACTTACATATTAGGAATCAGGATCTATAGAGATAGATCAAGGGGCTCATTGGATTGAGTCAGAGTACTTATCTCGACAAGGTTTTGAAGAAATTCAAAATGGAAGAGTCCAAGAAGGGATTCTTACCGATGTCCCATGGCATAAAACTTAGCAAGACTCAGTGTCCTTCGACAACTGATGAGCGAAGTCGGATGAGTGTGATCCCGTATGCTTCGGCAATCGGATCCATCATGTATGCCATGATTTGTACTAGGCCAGATGTTTCCTATGCTCTAAGTGTTACGAGCAGATACCAGGCTGACCCTGGCGAAGCCCACTGGGCAGCGGTTAAAAACATCCTTAAGTATTTGAGAAATACTAAGGAAATGTTCCTAGTTTATGGAGGTGATGAGGAATTCAGTGTAAAGGGTTACACCGATGCAAGTTATCTCACCGACTCAGATGATTCTCGTTCGCAATCTGGATACGTGTTCGTGATGAACGGAGGGGCTGTGAACTGGAAGAGTTCCAAGCAAGATACGGAGTCTGCATCTACAACAGAGGTTGAGTATATTGCTGCCTCAGAGGCGGCAAAGGAAGCTGTTTGGATCAGGAACCTCCTGATTGATCTTGGTGTGGTTCAGGGCGCGTCCAATCCTTTGGACGTATATTGTGACAACAATGGTGCTATAGCACAGGCCAAGGAACCTAGACAACACCAGAAGAACAAACATATACTCATGCGGTACCACCTCATTCGCCAGTTTGTCGAACAAGGTGATATCAAGTTATGCAAAGTACACACGGATGCAAACATTGCAGATCCGTTGACAAAGGCGCTACCACAGCCTAAGCATGAGGCGCACACGAGAGGCATGGGCATTCGATGCCTAGGCATATTATGCCAAGATGATTGACTCTAGTGCAAGTGGGAGACTGTTGGGAATATGCCCTAGAGGCAATCATAGATGATGTAATTCCCAATGTATTCATAAAATTATTAAGTTGTCCTTTGGTTTGAACATCTGATATATGTCATTGAATATGTGATTCGATTGTGGAACTATGTATTCATGTTGTTCATACTAATTGTCCTTGATCGTTAAGGTTGTGCTGGACACACACCCTAGACTAATGTGAGAGTTGGCTGATGACACGGTTCCACTTGTCATGGGCATGGTGATGCCATTCCAACGTTCACGGATTTGGCTAAAGAGTTTAGCAAGTCGGACTGACCCACATTGAGATGCAACGATCAAGTCGTCATTTGCATGTCTCAATCAATGTAATCCTTAGACCTGAGGTTGTCGCACAATCCGAGTTGTGGATCACCGACTTAGGTTCTGTCAAACGTTGTTCTGTGACAAGGCAACTATAAAGCCAGAGTTCGGGTCGAATGAGAAGCAAGCTGCGTGATGTGGATAATCAAGATGGGATTTTGCCCCTCCTAATGGAGAGATATTCTCTGGGCCCTCTCGAGTGATATGATTCAGGAAGCATGGCCATGCGCGACTCAGTTAAGTGTTAATTGTGTCGACTGACTAAAGAGTTAGTCAGATGAATCACATATCACGGATCGAGAAGAGAGTTGAACTATTAAAGGGATGACGATGAATCGCCTATAGTTCGACAAGGTATATCGTGAGGCAAAAGGGACTAAGATGAATATCACATTGAAAGGTATGTCGTCATGACTCAATGGGACTTGGGAGTCGGCACGTTCTGCTAGGAGCCGCTACCGATTGATCGATTGAGAGTAGGACTCTAATCGTGTCCAAGTCGCCATGAGCCTGCAGGGTCGCACACTTAAGAGCGGGAGCAAGTATTGGTCGGGTTGGACCCGAACCGGAAATGGACTGATTTTGTGAGTCGGACTCACAGAGGGAATGGGCCACAAGTGTTGTGAAGCCCATTACCATACGCTATATAAAGAGGGGGCGCAGGTTTCCCAGCGGGCACGTTAGTCCACTCTCCCATGCGTTGGGAACCCTAGCCCACTCAGTCCAGCCGTCGCACCAGACCTAGCAGTCTGCCGTCGGAGCTCCTCCTCGTACGTGTGGATACCGGCAGAGGTGCTGTACGTTCAGCACTTCGACGTTCGAGGGATTAGATCGGCCGGACCGGATCGTGGGACTGCACTGCCCCGACGCGCTTCACCGATAATCCGCAACCGCGCGTCTAGTGGTAATCATCGTGGCCTTCTACCTCGGCTAGATCTTGGAAGTACCGCGTAGGAAAAAGTTTTCGTTTATCTCTACGCGTTCCAACAGAATTATATTATCTGTGATGTGTTTAAGACTAACTCCTTTGCAAAATATTTGAGAAAACGAGTGGAAAACATGGAAAACAGAAGGTTACTTAAATGTCTCAAAACCTTGTGAGATAAAATATCTAATTTCATAACTTGTATTAAAAACAGAAATCAGACGCGCTAGCGCGCCGCAGTGTCGCCGAAATACAAATTCTTTTATTAAAAACAGAAAACAGACGAACACTACTCCTCGTCGTCGTCGTCGGGGAACTCGTCGGTGACCTCCTCCGGGTCATCTTCGTCGCCGAACTCGTCGGTGACCTCCTCGTCGTCTTCGGAGGTGCATGATGGTATGTCCGAGATAGGCCCCCACCTCGGATCGTCGGAGGCCCAGACTTCGCCGGCGTGGTCGGCCCGACGAAGCTCTTGCAGCGTCTTCGTCCTCGCCTCCCGAGCGGCATCTAACGCGAGGTGGCGTTCGAGGCGGCGCTCCGCCCGCTCAGCCGCGCGGGGCTGCCAGAGCTCCTCGTCGGAGCTCTCCTCCCCGGGGTTGTTCCGGTAATACTCGCGGACGACGCGGTCGTCCCTGGCGTCGACTAGGCCCTGAAACGCGCGGTGGCGGAGGTGGAGGTGGTCGGCGGCAGTGACGATCTGCGGCTTCGGCGCCCTGGCCTCCGCTTCCTAGACGGTGTGACAGTCGTTGAAGTTCATCAGCGACCGCGGGCGGTTGAGGCGCCAGGCCGCCGCGTCCCAGGCGCGGGCGGCCTCCGCCGCCGTCGCAAAGGAGCCGAGGGCGATGCGATCGTCCCCCCAGCGGATATCTACGCTGAACATTCCGTTCTGCCGTGCTCGGACGCCGCGGAAGCCGGTGGTGCTGTTCCTCCTCGGAGGCATGGTGGAAGCGCGACGGTACGTGGAGAGGAGTGGGCGCGTGGAGAGGAGAAGACGCGCTCGAGGCGCGGCAGTTTATACCGCCCCCTCCTGGCCACGCGTCACAACTCCCGCGCCACGCGCCACCCTAACACAACCAAGCAAATAGTTGCACATTACTACCCACTCCGAGCTCAAAGTGAACACTGACCCAAGCATGGATTGATGTGTTAAAGAGGGGGTGTAGAACAAAACAATCGGTATCACCATCATACAGCCCTACCGTGGCTACTGGGTGCAATATGCATACCAAATGCACGACAGGACGTATGATGGCGAATCCGGATGTTTTGTATTTGCTCGATGAACTGAATATATGATGTATCAAACCTTAAAGGGGGATGTAGAACAAAACAATCGGTATCGCCATCATACAGCCCCACCGTGGCTACTCGGTGCATATATGCATACCAAATGCACGGCAAGACGTATGATGGCGAATCCAGATGTTTTGTATTTGGTCGATGAACTGACCGGTGTATGAAGGTGGGCTATATATAGGGTCCTCTGACTCACAAAGTGTTGTGCTAGGATTTTGATCCAACGGTTAAGAAACACCCTGATCCAACGGCTCACAACAGCTCGAAAGAAACACACCGTAGCCCTGATCGAACGACTAACAACAGCTCGAAAGAAACACACCCCGGATCCAACGACTCACAAGCGCTTGAAAGAAACACACGATCTGTGTGATTCTATCCGATTGGTCCAACGAAACACGAACCATTTAGTCCCGGTTGGTGTCCCCAACCGGGACTAAAGGGATATGTTTTCTTCTCGCTATATATATGTATGCATTGCCACACCATTGGCATAAACACATACAAACTCACCACTCTCTCATGGCTTCTACCGTACCCACTCTAACCTTCATCCAGGCGGAGGCTCTTTCCGCCTCGAACTACCCCTGCCCGCCCGGCTACAGCGTTCCCGCCGGTTGGATGCTGAGCGCCGGAGGAGTGCCGGTCCCTCCTCTTCCTCAAGGTGTGGCGCGTCGGGCGGCCATCACGAACCACTACTACCACGAGCTCACGCCGGAGCAGCGGAGGAATCCCAGTTGGAATCCTGACTACCACCCTACTTGGGACGCCTTCTTCATTAATCGGCGTGAGAGTGCGCTCGACAGGTACGTGGAGAACGGTCCGCCTCCTTCGAACTTCAACGAGGCCGGTCGTCGGCTGTGGTGGGGCGGCGGACGGACTCTTCAGAGCGTCATGAACTACACCAGGGCTGGCGATAACCCCCGCCTGCGCTACCCTCACGCCCAGTCCTGGAGTCGTGATCCTCCGAGGGAGTCCAGCGCACCGTCTGACGATAGTGACGACGACTACGAGTCGGAGTATTATAGGCCTAGGCAGGAGTATGACTAGCTAGTAGATCGATGCACTCTGGCCATTATGTACTGCCTTGTTTATTTAGATCTATGCTCTCCATTTAGATTTAGATCCAATCTTGCCATTATGTGTATTGTGCTTTGTTTATCTATCGAAAAGCATTTTAAAATGAATTAGTTTTATTTTTCTGAATTTTTTGACATATTATTTGTATTTTTAAAATTTTAAAATGAATTATTTTTTATTTTTCTGAATTTTTTGATATATTATTTGTATTTTTAAGATTTTAAAATGAATTAGTTTTATTTCTCTGAATTGTTTGACATATTATTTGTATTTTTAAGATTTTAAAACGAAAAGTATTTTGAAAAAGCACCTTTAGTCGCGGTTCGTGACACTACCCGCGACTAAAGGCTCTTTCCGCGCGGGAACGAAAACGCCGCGAAAAAACCTTTAGTCACGGTTCGTGACACCAACCGCGACTAAAGGTACCCCTTTAGTCCCGGTTGGGGACACGGACCGCGACTAAAGGCCCGCGGAGGATACCCGGAGGGGACCTTTAGTCGCGGTTGGTGTCCCCAACCGGGACTAAAGGCTGGCCCTATATATTCTCCACGCCGCGAAAAACTTCTAAGGAGACCAAACGCGCCGCAGAGACAGAGATCGGACCGCGCCGTCGCCGTCGTCGCCGTCGCCCGCGCCCTTCGTCGCCGTCGCGGTTACTTAGACCCCGCGTGTGGTTGCACCTTCTCCCTCTCCCCTCGCTCGCTTGCCCTCGCCTCTCTTCCTCTCTGTAAGTACACGGGGAGAAACCATCCTCTCCTCCACTGCCGGCAGAGGGCCGCCGCCCCCGATACTCCGTTGTCCGGCGCCACCTCGCCTCTCCGTCCACCTCAACGGCTTCGTGGTGAGCCCAGGGTCCTCCCGGACCCCTCCAACTCCCCCCCCCTCTGGTTCGTCGAGGAGCCGTGCGCCTCCGCTTGCCATCACGCAGGTGGTCGCCAGAGCTCCTTTGGTGACCATTTGGTCACCCGCCGACATCTTCTGGTCGCCGGGACGACACAGAGTCGAACGAGCCCTCTCGCGCTCGCTCCCGCGGCCAGAATCGCCGCCGGCGAGCACCACAGTGCTGCCCCAGCCCGTCGCTGACGTCATGATGATGTCATGCTGACATTGGCGTGGGGCCTGGCTATCAGCCCCTCTTTTTATTTGAATTATTCCCTGAAAAGAAACAGTCACTGACACGTGGGCCCTCTCCTTTTTAAATTACAGAAAATGATAAAATCTTTAAAAATGAATAACTTTTATTTATTAATCAGAAAAATATAAAAAGTATATAGAAATGATCAGAAAACTAAACTTGCAAAATTTCACAAACTTGAATTCTGTTAACCCCAAATTGAGCAAACTTGAGCTCTAAAATTTTGTCCTTAACAAAATATACACAATGGTATTTTATTTTGGGAATAATTGTATAAATTGACCAAAAAACATCAATTTTCTGTTTTGGTCATAAAAGAAAAGAGAAAATTAAAATGGCATAAACTAATTAAAATAATTATCCACAGTTATGTTTAATACCTCAAATGTTCAGTGAAACATTTGGCACATGTTTTCAACCTCTATAATGCAGTTTGACATCTAAAGTATTTCTGTTTTTGTTGTTTTCCAAAAATGGCTGAAATGAAAGCAAAAAATTTCATGCATGTTGACAAATTAATTATTACTACATGCAGGAGTGACATATGGCGGACGATAAAGCCTTGCCGCTTACGGATCAGGAGGCTGAAGGTTATATAATGGGCATCATAAACAACGAGATCACTTATGTGACGGGCCTAGAAGATGAGCAAGAAGAGGATGTAGTCTCTTCTTTTCTGAACCTTGACGATCAAGAAGGTGAAGAAATGGACATTGTCGATGATCAAGAGGGCGAAGGAACGGACATTGTCGATGGAGGTCAACCGTCGATAAACGACGATCTCGAATTGCAAAGACCAACCACCTCCGGCGAGGTATATATATATATACAATGATCCTCTCGTGATACAAACTTACTGAAATATGAATACATATGCATTAACGCGCGCGATTCTCTTTCTTATTTTATCCCTCGGCCGGATCGAGTACGACAAAGCGTGGCAAATCCAAGGCGATGAAACCAGGAGAAATATATACCATCGAATTAGTCGGTGAAACCGGCAAGCCCCTATAGCACACCACAAAGTTTATAAACCAATGCGGAGTCATTGTTAGAGACAACGTCCCGATCACCGTCCAGGAATGGAAGGAGCCAAAGAAGGCACGTCTTGGTTTCAGTTTTGTCGACAAGCGAACGAAAAGGGATTGCTGGAGAAAGCTTATGGTACATTTCATTCTACCTCCGGAATACAACAAAGTCGATGAATTCGGTAACGAGGTTCCGGGTGGACGTCAGAGGAGGAGGCTAGTCAAAGAGTTCGCTCTTCAGAAGATGGCCGAAGCATTCCGGAACTTCAAGAAAAATTTAACCCGTGAATATGTCAACAAGGGCAAAACTCCGATTTCCACTGGACAAAATGAGAAAATGAAAGATGATTGGCCAGAATTTGTGAGGCAAAAAAAATCGGAGCATTTCAAGGAAATATCGAAAAAAATAAGGCTAATACGGATAAGAAACACTACCATCATGTTATGGGGCCAGGAGGATACCGCCTTTCGGCGCCTAAGTGGCAGAAGATGGAGGACGGCCTGAGGGCGCGAGGAATCCCTCTAGGTACAGAGGGATGGGACGAAAGAGCCAAAATGTGGTGGTACGGGCATGGGGGATCGCTAGACCCGGAGACAGGGGCATGTGTTCATCGGCAGAAAACGTTTGCTCCCACAAAAGCCCTTATTGACGCAATGACCCAAGCTCAACAGGGCTTGATCACGTTCAACAGAGAGAAATACGCACTGAAAATAGCCCTCGAGAATGCTGAACACGGAGGACATGTACGAGGCAAAGGCAGAATGCCGTGGAAAGTAGGGTTTTCCCAGGAAAATGACCCGTACTGTTACAAAAGCCGTAAGAGAAAGACGGACCGGGATGCAGATCTTTTAGCGAAGGTTGCATCGGAACTTAGTGAGTTGAAGCAGACCGTGCATGGAATACTTGTGAAAGAAAGATCGGCGCCTGCAGGGCCGCATGAAGATCATGAAGCAGATCTCGGAAGCCAACATCAGCGGAGAAGCAGCATGGCTTCCATGGAGGCCCCGCCTGCAGGTGCTAATGCACCGACGATCGAGATTCGTGCACCGGAGCCTCACTACCCCGTGGATGATGTAAAGGAGATGAAAGAATGTGATCTGCATTATCCCATGGGTAACATTTCCACGAAGGTAGCTACCGGCAGTGCTTTACCCTGTACACCTGGAGCACTCCACCACAACAACCCCATTCCATATGGCTATGCTCGTGTCACGGTGGAAGACATAGTCCAAGTGTTTGAGGACCTGGAGATTGACATAGCTACACCCGAAGGGGAGAGAAGACTTGGAGATGTCAAGCGCCAGTTCATTCTATGGAAAAAGAAGTACATAGTGTTTACAGGCGAGGCGCCAAGGCTAACAAGTCCACCCCCCTCCGATGGTGGTGGTGGTGGTGGTGCTGGTGCTGGTGCTGGTGCTGGTTCACCTACACCTCCTTCACTCCATTCGACGCCGTCCCCCGATCTACAATCTCCGGCGGGTAAGTAGGCGTCGCCCCCCCCCATCCTCCTCTGGCGGGTAAGCAGGCGTCGCCCCCCAATCCTCCTTTGGCGGGTAAGCAGCCGTCGCCCCCCAATCCCCCTCTGGCGGATAAGAAGTCGTCGCCCCCCATTCCTCCTCCGGCGAAGAAGCAGAAGCAGGCGGACAGCAAGGAAACCCGCTCTTGGACTATTAACCCGGAGCCTTATGTACCTAAGACCACACGGGTACCGGAGCCATCACTGAATCCTATCCCCCCAAGGCCTTGGGAACTTAGTGAAGCTGAAACCAAATTGGCCGCAAATGCTGAGTATGAGAAATGGAAGGCCGATCAGAAGGCGCTAAGGGAGCCTAAGCCCAAGGAAGTATACCCTCCGAAGGTAAAGAAGTGGGCTACGAGTTTTTTGACGACACCGTCCCAAGCCGAGCTGAATATGCCTGACGACTATGGAAGTGAACTTCGTAGGCAAGCAGAAATATTGAAGGAGAAGAAAGAAGAAAGGAAAAAAAGCGGGAAACAAGTTGACCAGCTCGGGATGCAGAGTAAACAATCGATCCCCCCGCTCATAGTGAAAGCCGGTCCGGAATAGGACCCCGAGGTCAGAGCAGCTACGGTAGCAATTGGATTGACTGTAGAGAGTGCCATGACAAATGCGCCCGAGATGGGTTTGACTCTTCGTGCCTCGTTAGGCCTTGACGATGCGCCAGTAGGTGAGGTAACATTTCAATATGTGAAGAATGGGCCTCTCGTCGAGCCTACGCAGGAAAAGAGTCTACCACCACAAATGCGAAATCTGCTACATTGGTACAATAATTTCATATCATGGGCCGACAAAGAATATGTTTATGTGGATGTTACAGAGCAGCATCACACCAAACGGTACTCTGTAACAGTTGAAATGGGTGAATTGTTCCAGCTGTTCAATCTGCGCGAGCTCGACAAATTTATCCTGAGTTGCTACGTTCTGTAAGTGATTTATTTCTACCCCATCTCGTTCTTCATTCCTTGCACTATATATATATATATATATATATATATATATATATATTGTCCTAACTATATTGTTGCGTACTCTATTATGCAGATTGAAGATTTGGGAATGCAAAATAAGAAACATCCATGATGTTGGGTTCATTGACCCACAAATCATTAATGGATATGTGTTACAACGTCACCCCGAAGACGTGGAGAAAGACTTGTACAAGTTTCTTAAAAAGCATCAACTCAAAAGTCATATTCTATTTCCTTACCATTTTGGGTGAGTGTTTCTCTCTTGTGCCCATTCTCTTTTGTTTACTCCATGCATGGTATGTCTAATCGATAAGTTATGCATGACTGTGCATGTATAACGTGTCCGCAGGTTCCACTGGATGCTGCTAAAAATTGAACTTCACACCTCCATAGTTTATATCATGGACTCTATGGATTCAGATGTAAAGCTTTGGGCCGACATGAGAAAAATGTTGCAAAAGTAATTATTTTCAATCATTTGCGCTCTATATCGATCGTTCTCTTTTGTTCATTTCCTAATATGCAGTAGCTAATAACTCCCTTGTTCATTTAATTTTCTTTGCACTGTAGAGTTTGGAGACGGTTCTCAGGAGAAATTGTCGGTGAATTCAAACATAAGCTAGATTTTAGAAAGTTAGTTAATGTGGATAAGCAGCCACCGGGGACCAATCTATGTGGATACAATGTTTGTGAGAACATCCGGAGAGAAACCTCTGAGAAGAAGATGTCGGATAGCTTGCGGAAGGCGACGGATAATTTGCGGAGGACGCTTAGTCCAGAAGCTCGCTTCCGACTAATTCTAGAGGAATTAGCAGGATTTTTCCTTAGGCATGTCATCGATTATAAAGGAGAACACTATACGCCCGACGACGACCAATTCAAGATGACTTAGCAGGATTTTTCCTTATGCATCTCCTAGATTGAAACTTGTTCGAAGTTGTGTATGGTCATCCATCGTAATTGTGCATGGATCGCGGAAACTTGTTCGAAGTTGTATATGGTCACCCGAGATTGAATATATATATATTATATATTCCTATTGAATTCTTCTTGTTTGAAATTTCATATGCATGTATATAGTAGCGTAGAATATATATGTGTACTGAAACTTCATCAAAATTAAAATAAAACACAAAATAAAATATAAAAGAAATAAAACAAAACAAATTAAAAAGAAACCAGGTTTAGGGGGGCTAAAACCCTAAACCTGCGGAGGAGGCCTTTAGTCCCGGTCAGCCACGAGAACCGGGACTAAAGCTCATCCGCCCCAACGGACTCCTGCCGCCCACGTGGACGGGCCTTTAGTCCCGGTCCGTAAGAGGCGCGACTAAAGGGGGGGGCTTTAGTCGCGCATACTTAGTCCCAGTTGCGCGACCGGGAATAATGGCCTTTGCGAACCGGGACTAAAGGCCTATTTTCTACCAGTGTATCTTGGTCACTCGTGTATGTTACGTAACCATCCATGAATTCCCGAATCCTCTTGGTGTGACCGAAATCGTACGTCGGGCATCGGCTATGGGTATTATGTTGGCCCAGGCGCCATCCTCTCCACGATCCTGACCGCGACCACGGTACTCCTCATAGTCGCGACCGTCACGGCCACGGCTGTTGCTTCTGTAGTAGTTGTTGTTGTAGGTGTCGCGACGATCTCGGCGCGCGATGTTGGCGGAGCTGTCGAATACCTTCTAGCCGCCGCCAGACAGCCGTGATTGCCGCATGTCGTAGGCCGATATCATGGCGTTAAGCTCGCTAACGGAGCAGCTGGCCATGACATTAACCGAGGACACCAGGGAGGTGTACTCGTCATCGAGCCCGTTGAGGATGAATTCCACCAGTTCGTCTTCGTCGATGGTGCGGCCTGCTGCCACCAGCTCGGTGGCGAATCCTCTCATCTTGTCGATGTACTGATCGGCGGACAGGTTCTCCTTCTTGGTGTTTGCAAGCTCTCCACGAAGATGCGCGGCGTTGGCCTTGGAGCGCGAGGAGAAGATCGATGTGATCAGCTCCTATACCTCTGACACGTGATCTAACCCAACAATTTGGGCCAGAATCCCCACCGACAGAGAGTTGAGCAGGTAGCTAAAGACTTGCTGGTCTCGTAGGAGCCAGATGTCGTAGGACGGGTTAGGGACAATGGTGTCCTTTTCATCCTTCTTCTTGGTGATGAACTCCGGTGGCGCCGGCTCCTTTCCTTCCAGCAGGCCGAGCGCCCGCACACCGCGCAGGGTCGGCATGACCTGGGCCTTCCATAGGAGGTAGTTCCTTCTCTTGAGCTTCTCTGCAGGGGGAGTGCCGAGGGGTTGTGGAGCACTTGAGGTGGATGATGATGCCATGGTCGTGGTGATCATGATGGGTTCTTTAGGTTTTGGGTGTTCGGTAGATTGGTTTTTCTGGGTACTGGTTGTTTCGGTATTAGTGTTCTAGGGTTTGATGTCAAGCACCGGCGGAGCTCAGTTAAGGCCCACCTGGGCCATGGCCCGCCCAGGTTTTCTGCTAAAAAAAATGCAGCTAGTAGTATGCCGCAAAGAGACTCAGCCCATCTGCGCACCAAAGCCCACATCCAATACCTCGAGTGACACAGCCTGGGCGTCTCCTCCAGAGCGTAGCCTGGGTGAGACAGACAGACAGAACCATGGCTGGGAATCAGATCGGAGAAGAAAAGAAATAGAATAGGAGGGGATCGGAGGAGGGGAAGAAGGGGTGTTGCGTCGCCGCCCGCAGCTTTCGGGGCGGCCACTAGGCATCGCCTCACGGCCTCACAGGCGGGGAACGCACGCACGCGCACGGCGCACCGGCCGGAGATCCGGCGGCCGGCAATCGACGCCGCGACTGAATCGAGCCCCGTTCTAGTCCAATTTCCTATGCTCAGGTACTTCTCTTTTCTTTCCCCAAATTTTTGTTAGTATAAATTGATAGGGCTGGATTCGTTACAGAATTTCTTGTTCTGTTTTTCACAGCCATAGGAAATCCAAATCAGAGAAGAATTGATTTTGTCTTGAAAAGAAAAATAGATGACAATAGTGAAGTTGAAGATCTTTTAGCACCTGTAGATGATCCATTGCCCTTACTCGAATTGGAACAACAACAACAACAGAATCATGGCGAAGGTCTTCGCACAAATGAACAGGTTATGTTTCGAGGTGTCGAGTTCTTGCAGCGAGACCCAGGACTGCGACCTCAGATTTGGCAATATCCACCTGATCAAAGAGATAGTGTGAGAAGAGCATATTTGTTGTTAGGCCCTATGCAGCGCCATCTACAAAACTATAAACTTTCGGGTGAACAAGGGCATCGACGCCGCTTCCAATATAACTGGTTTGGTCTCTTTCCATCATGGCTTGAGTACTCTGAGGACAACCATTGTGCATATTGTCTATTTTGCTTTGTGTCCAACAACAAGGAGAATACACGAGGTGGTTCTCATGTCTTCACGGTAGATGGATTTAACAGTTGGAAAAAGATAAATAGTGGTAAAAATTGTGCATTCTTGACTCACATTGGTTCTGGACCATGCTCACCGCACAACAATGCAGCCACTAGTTGTCATGCTTTAATGCATCAACCATGCCACATAGAGAATGTTATAGCAGTGAAGGGCAAGGAAAAAGTTGAAAGAAACCGCTTGCGGCTAAAAGTCTCAGTTGCTAGTGTCAAGTGGCTTGCATCTCAAGCTTGTGCTTTTAGAGGGCACGATGAAAGTTCTCTGTCAAAGAATAAAGGCAACTTTCTTGAAATGGTGGATCTTCTTGCAGAATTCAACCCCGAGATTGCCAAAGTTGTGAGGGGAAATGCTCCATACCATTCAAAATATACATCTCCTGATATTCAGAAGGAGATCTTGAGTATATATGCATGCAAAATCCGGAAGCATATCCGTGAGGAAATTGGGGATTATAAATTCTCTATTTTAGTAGATGAAACATGTGATGTGGCAAAGAGAGAGCAGATGGCTTTGATTCTGAGATTTGTTGATAAAGATGGTATTTTGCAAGAGAGATTCTTTGACTTGATACATGTGGCGAACACAAGGTCTTTGACACTTAAGCACGAGCTGACCTCTGTTTTATTGAACCATGGTTTCGATATTCAGAATCTTCGAGGACAAGGTTATGATGGGGCTAGTAACATGAGAGGTGAGTTGAATGGACTGCAAGCTCTCTTTCTCAAAGAATGTCCATATGCTTATTATGTCCATTGTTATGCACATCGCTTGCAACTTGCTCTAGTTGATGCATCCAAAGAAGTGGTTCCTATTTCCCAGTTTTTTCAGAAATTGATCTTTGTCATAAACACGGTTGATTCCTCTTCAAAGCGCCACGATGAGCTTCATCATGCCCAAGTAGTTGAACTAGAAAATGGGATCGCTAATGGTAGCATCGAGACAGGTCAAGGGGCAAATCAGATTAGGGCACTTAAACGGCCGGGAGACACAAGATGGGGTTCTCATTTTGCTTCAGTTTATAGCCTAATGAAGATGTTTGGCATTGTTTATTCTCTTATCCAAGATATGGCTGCCGATGGGTCACTTGGGTCAATACGTGCAGATGCAGACACTTCTTTTGGCTACTTGTCATCCTTTGAGTTCATATTGATCTTATGTTTGATGAAGGAAATATTTGAGATAACCGAAGTACTTGGCCAAGCTTTTCAAAAGAAGTCACAAGATATTGTAAATGTTGTTCGCCTAGTATCCTCAACAAAGGAGTGTCTTCAAGAGCTAAGATCAGATGATGGGTACCAAAAATTTATTGACATGGTTATTGAATTTTGTGTCAATCACTCCATTGAAATTCTTGACTTTCGGGAAACATACATTCTGCGTGGTGGTCGTGCACGTCATCAGCTTGATAAGCTTACCAAGGAGCATTACTTTCGAGTGGAAATTTTTCGTGCAACATTGGACACTCAACTATTTGAAATAAATCGAAGGTTTAATGAGAAGGTAATGGATCTTCTATCTACTAGTGCTACTCTGATTCCTAGAAATAAATTCAAAGGTTCAAAGCTGGTGATATTTGTGAGATGGTGAAGAAGTACTATCCAGCTGATTTTCCCCAAGATATCTATGGACTACAACAACAACTAAAACATTTTGTTTCGGATGCTTCCAAAGATGAAGAGTTGAAGAATATATCAACCTTGATTGATCTTTGTCGATGCCTTGTGGAGACGGGAAGACATACTATTTACAATTTGATTGAAAGGTTACTTGGCTTGCTCATTACCCTTCCGGTTTCTACGGCGAGTGCTGAACGTGCATTTTCTGGCATGAAGATTATTAAAACAAGGTTGCGTAATAAGATGGAAGATGACTATCTTGCGAACAACTTGTTAGTTCATATAGAGAGTGGTATTTTGGAGAAATACAGCTATGATGACATCATTGCAGATTTTAGCAAGATCAAGGATCGGAGTGCTGATTTGTAGTATGCAACTCCATGCCTACACCTCCGATGTGTAGGTTCTTTTGGTATAGCTTCTGATGTCTAGTAGTAATTATATAAATATGTACGTATCTTCTGGTCTCATAACCAAATCAGAGTAATAAACTAATGACTAATATGAAGTGCTATGGTTTAGAGCATCTTTTTGTGCTTTTTTGTAGCTTGGCCCGCCCAACATTTTTTCTCGAGCTCCGCCACTGATGTCAAGGAAGAGGTTTTGGCTCTAATACCATATCAATCGGTATAGGCAGGGAACAAATGCTTGGCCTCGCATCGATTGCGTGTTAATATATAGAGGCATAAGCCTAACCGAATACAGAGAGAGATCAGGGGGATAACTATCTAGCCGAACCACCTCATTTGAGTGTATCCGGTTTACAATGATAAGGACAAATCCTAACAACATGGGCATGCTGTCAAAGCCAGTAATTCATTCAAAATGTGACACGATCTTTATGTGAGCAGCAATTTCTAAAACACACCGTTGACGCAAAAAAAAGCGATGAGCCACTTCTTGTGTACTACTACTAGATAACAAATTATTTCGAAACCCAAATGTAAGCTGCCATGGGCTTTGTTGTGGCATAGCGATCTCAGACTCCTTGTAATATTTCTCGTGAATTTGCCATGGGAAAGCACCACGTGTGCAGAGTTTTGGATTGTGATAAGGTATTGACTCGTTGTGATAGCTGAATTATCAACCATAAATTATGGAAATGATTTCAGTTACTCCTGTAAAGAAAAAGCTTCCAATTTTTTTATTAGTTTGTTTAGTATTCTATCTGTCATGCGTTGTTGAAATGCTCACCGTTCCAACTTCTAGTCTGCAGAGGTAGAAACCAACGGAAATAGCAAACACATCTGCCCATATAAATACATAATGTACTCCTAGTGTTAAAGATATTAAGGAAAATTTGGAAAGTTAGTTTCACTACGGGAAACAGCACAGACGCCGACGGCCGCCAGAGACGCCGACGGCCAAATGTCGGCCCCCTCGGCGTAGGGGGGTCGACAGGATTGGCACGCGACGTGCCCCTCGGCGTCTGTACGCCCCTCGGCGTATGCCATCTTCCCCGAGGGCCACCGTCGGCGTAGCTACCCCCCTCGGCGTAGGTGACGCTCCGTTACGGCGTCCGAGCGCGGCCCGTTACGTGCTGGCTTACGCCGAGGGGGTGCCGTCGGCGTTGATTTCCTTTTTTTTTTCCCCTCCCGACGCGTTACGTGCTGTGTATACACGCGTTGCGTGTTTTTTTTAAAAAAACTTCAATACCTACGCCGACGGCTTGCCGTCGGCTTAGGTAGTTTTTCTTTTTTCTTTTGCTCGATCGCGATATTCTTGCAAGTCATTGCTCTGATATTCTGTTCAGGAACCACTTTTATCATGAAATTTTTTACTGCAAGTTAATATGATTGTGTCATCGACTCATTATCAACATACTCATCGCAACAACAACAAATTAAATAGTAGTGAAGATAGAGTAATATGGACGAAAACCGGAGGGGGGCTACGGAGCGTCCGGAACCTTTCACAAGCTAGAGGGTGCCATGCCATGTTATTATATGTGTGTTGTGGTCTTTGGATGGCAAATATTGCACTCCGGGGTGTGACCCGCTTCACCGACGTCCGTTTCTCCCTCGTGAGTTTACATGCGCTTATAGGGTGAAACTCCCTTATCGGACGAAACGTCGGGAATCTTCCGAAGAGTTGGGTTCTACCAACTTGTTTTATGTTCCTATGGGCTACCCTAACACAAACAAGCAGCTGGTTCCACAATGCTACCCCCTTTCGACGCAGTTACCGCGTGTATCCGTATAAGTCCGGTATTTCTCCTGCGGGTCTAGGTTTTCACCGGAGGGGGGCTACGGAGCGTCCGGAACCTTTCACAAGCTAGAGGGTGCCATGCCATGTTATTATATGTGTGTTGTGGTCTTTGGATGGCAAATATTGCACTCCGGGGTGTGACCCGCTTCACCGACGTCCGTTTCTCCCTCGTGAGTTTACATGCGCTTATAGGGTGAAACTCCCTTATCGGACGAAACGTCGGGAATCTTCCGAAGAGTTGGGTTCTACCAACTTGTTTTATGTTCCTATGGGCTACCCTAACACAAACAAGCAGCTGGTTCCACAATGCTACCCCCTTTCGACGCCGTTACCGCGTGTATCCGTATAAGTCCGGTATTTCTCCTGCGGGTCTAGGTTTTCACCGGAGGGGGGCTACGGAGCGTCCGGAACCTTTCACAAGCTAGAGGGTGCCATGCCATGTTATTATATGTGTGTTGTGGTATTTGGATGGCAAATATTGCACTCCGGGGTGTGACCCGCTTCACCGACGTCCGTTTCTCCCTCGTGAGTTTACATGCGCTTATAGGGTGAAACTCCCTTATCGGACGAAACGTCGGGAATCTTCGGAAGAGTTGGGTTCTACCAACTTGTTTTATGTTCCTATGGGCTACCCTAACACAAACAAGCAGCTGGTTCCACAATGCTACCCCCTTTCGACGCCGTTACCGCGTGTATCCGTATAAGTCCGGTATTTCTCCTGCGGGTCTAGGTTTTCACCGGAGGGGGGCTACGGAGCGTCCGGAACCTTTCACAAGCTAGAGGGTGCCATGCCATGTTATTATATGTGTGTTGTGGTCTTTGGATGGCAAATATTGCACTCCGGGGTGTGACCCGCTTCACCGACGTCCGTTTCTCCCTCGTGAGTTTACATGCGCTTATAGGGTGAAACTCCCTTATCGGACGAAACGTCGGGAATCTTCCGAAGAGTTGGGTTCTACCAACTTGTTTTATGTTCCTATGGGCTACCCTAACACAAACAAGCAGCTGGTTCCACAATGCTACCCCCTTTCGACGCCGTTACCGCGTGTATCCGTATAAGTCCGGTATTTCTCCTGCGGGTCTAGGTTTTCACCGGAGGGGGGCTACGGAGCGTCCGGAACCTTTCACAAGCTAGAGGGTGCCATGCCATGTTATTATATGTGTGTTGTGGTCTTTGGATGGCAAATATTGCACTCCGGGGTGTGACCCGCTTCACCGACGTCCGTTTCTCCCTCGTGAGTTTACATGCGCTTATAGGGTGAAACTCCCTTATCGGACGAAACGTCGGGAATCTTCCGAAGAGTTGGGTTCTACCAACTTGTTTTATGTTCCTATGGGCTACCCTAACACAAACAAGCAGCTGGTTCCACAATGCTACCCCCTTTCGACGCCGTTACCGCGTGTATCCGTATAAGTCCGGTATTTCTCCTGCGGGTCTAGGTTTTCACCGGAGGGGGGCTACGGAGCGTCCGGAACCTTTCACAAGCTAGAGGGTGCCATGCCATGTTATTATATGTGTGTTGTGGTCTTTGGATGGCAAATATTGCACTCCGGGGTGTGACCCGCTTCACCGACGTCCGTTTCTCCCTCGTGAGTTTACATGCGCTTATAGGGTCTGTGATATCTCCCTAATCTACTGGTGGAATTATTTGTGGTGGATTATTAAGTGCTTGCTGTTATTACTAGAGCTGAGTAGCTCGAGCTGAAACAGGGGAAAGTGTGGTTGCTTTCTTTCACCCACGGCTGGTGTGCTATTTATCTGTCTCCTTCAGCGTTGACAACACAGAGGCTTGCCTCTGAGTGTGCTATGTGCGTGCTTCCCTGCGGCTAGGATCTTTTGCCTGCTCTGGTGGTTGTCTTATCCGGGCAGTTACAATTGTTTTCACCTGCCAGTTGTATTTCCTCGGATCTGCCTATGATGCTGGTCCGAGGCTAAGCTTTATTTGATCAGATACTACACAAGTTTGCTGAACCCAGTGATGAGTTTAGCAGTGCATCTCACTGCTTATCCGAGGGTACTAATTCCCCACTCACCCCTCTGTTTGATTCTTTGTTTATTTTGCAGGTTCAGAAGATGACTATAAGATTAGATTATCTACTTTGAAATAGTTTAGGGAATTAATCTTGTATTATTTCCTTTGTAATAAATCCTTGTAATATTCTGTTTTAAGAAATATTGTAATGACTTTGTAACATTGTGATTAATCAATAAACTTTAATCTTTTATTTTTCTAATTCTCTATTTAACTAGAATTGTATAATAATTATCATTACTTAAATGTTATTATATGCTTGTTGAGATGGTAGTATTTTTTACCCTAGAAAAAAAAAACAGTTCCACCTAAGCCGACGGCATGCCGTCGGCGTATCTATCCACCACCTAAGCCGACGGCATGCCGTCGGCGTATCTACGCAGGTTTTTTTTTTGCGCTGGACCCTATCCGCTAACTCACGCACGCACGCACACCACACACACACACACCACACAAACGCACGCACGCGAACCCGCTGCTCTCGCGCCGCCGCCGGGCTCACCTCGCGCCGCCGCCACCGCGCTGCCCCTCCCGTCCCCGCCCCCGCCCCCGCCTCACCTCCCGCCGCCGGCCCCGCTCCCCTCCCGCCCCCGCCCCCTCCGTCCCCGTCCCTCCCCTCCGGCCATCCCGCCCCCGCTTCCCTCCCCTCCGGCGACCCACTCCCCTCCCGCCGGCTCCCCTACTCTCTCCGGCCGCCGGCCCCGCTCCCCTCCCGCCCCTGCCCCCGCCCCGTCCGCCTCCCCCGTCTGCCTCCCCTCCGACCCACTGCACCATCGGCCGGCGCCCCTCCGCCCCCTGCCGCGCCACCCTCGACCCCGTGCCACGCCGCCACCTCCACCCCCTCCGGCCGGCTGTTAGTAGCTAGGATGTGTGCTGTTAGTAGCTAGGTAATTTTTTTTTTGTGTGCTGTTAGTAGCTAGGATGTGTGTACTGTTAGTAGCTAGATTAGAAAATTAGTTAATTAGGTAGTGTTGTTAGTAGGTTAGAAAGTTAGTAGAAATTAGGTGTACTGTTAGAAATTATAGATTTTAATTTGTAGGATGTGTGTACTGTTAGTAGCTAGATTAGAAAATTAGTTAATTAGGTAGTGTTGTTAGTAGGTTAGAAAGTTAGTAGAAATTAGGTGTACTGTTAGAAATTATAGATTTTAATTTTTTTAATTCGCATATTATCTGCTACAGGTTAGGTGCCGCCACGACACGCCATCGATCCCGACCCCGCCGCCGCTGTCTGGAGCCGCCATGACACGCCATTGATCCTCGACCCCGCCACACCATCGATCCTCGACCCCATCACGCCGTTGTTCGACTACGTCCTCTACCGCCGCGGGTGAGCTAGAACTCTGTCTTCTCCCTCGCATTTTTTTTGTCGCGTCACCTAGGTGTCATTTCCCGTCCGCAAGCGTTACGAAGATAAATATGCAATAGTGGTAGGCATATTTTGAACCGTAACGCTTGCGGCATTTACGGGACAGTCGGCGGATGCGTAGTTGGGTACGTTTTCCATGTTCTGCTCCGGTCTGGGTCAGGATTTCGGTAGCGCTTCCCCGTTGTTCTCCTTATGCACATTCTCTCGGCTTTTTGCCGAGACGTGTATCGGGAGAGCAGCGGGGAGGTGCTGCCGAAATTCTGTCTCGGATCGGGGTAGAGCATGGAAAACGTACTCAATCTACGGATCCGGCGGCTGCTAGGACCCTTGACCTATTAGATATGTAGGTTTTTCCGCTAGGAAATAAAAATATCATGCATTTAATTTCATGCTATTATTTGAGATGATTACAGCAGATTATTTGACCTGTCTCGAATACAATATGTGTTGTTTGCCTCGCAATACAGCAGATTATGGCTGATAATGGTTGGATGTTCACTGGCCGAAAAGATGCGATGGAAAGAACAGATGAGTGGGTATGGAAGACTAATTTCTTAGTGAGGGAGTTAGGGCGTGGTTCAAAGTCGGGCATCCGTCCAGGTTGCCCTTGCGCTCGATGCAAGCTGCGTCTTCGTAAGGGAAAGCAAGATATGACTAAACACCTATGGTCTTATGGGTATTGGGCGGAGTACACCACGACGATCGACTTTGCTGAGTACGAACGTGAAAATGGTAGGGTGATGCGGCAGCGGATCAATGGCATTGAGGATGATGGGATAAGAAACTTCCTAGAAGATCTCCGTGATGCCGACATACCAGATTCGCCACCTTCACGGGAGGAACCATCCGAACCGAGTGAACCACAGGAACCGGAGCCAACTGCACAGTCCTATTTTCGTATGATGTCCTCGGGTCAGAGGCCTCTGTACGATGGTGCAAAAATTTGTCAGCTCGATGCCATCTCCCAAGCCCTAGCCGAAAAGCTGAAGCACGGCAATACCCGTTCATGCTTTGAATCTCATCTGCAAACATATGGTAACATGCTGCCTGAAGGACATTGTTTGCCTAAAAGCATGTACGAAACAAAGAAAATCCTGCGAGAGCTGAACATGGATTATGAGAAGATAGATTGCTGTCCTAAAGGCTGCGTTTTGTTTCGGCAACAGTTTGCGGAAGACAAGTACTGTATCAAGTGTGGGGCCTCTAGGTATCATGAGGTAAATGGACGTGATGGTCAGAAGAGGCAGACAAAAGTCCCCATGAAGATTCTTCGTTACCTCCCGTTCATAAAAAGAATCCAGCGGCTTTACATGAATAAGGAGTCTGCCACCCAGATGACCTGGCACAAGAATGGGAAGAGATACGAGGACGAGCACGGACGGATAAAGATGGGACATCCATCAGATGGTATGGCATGGAAGAATTTCGATGCAAAATACCCTGAGCAGGCAGCCGAGGCTCGGAACGTCCGAATTGCGATAGCAACCGATGGTTTCAATCCGTATGGTATGTCGACTGCCTCGTACAGCTGCTGGCCCGTGTTTGTTATTCCGCTCAACCTCCCTCCCGGAGTCCTAATGCAAAGGAAGACCATATTCCTGTCATTGATCATTCCAGGGCCTGAATACCCTGGAAAGAATTTGAGTGTCTATTTGCAGCCGCTTGTGGATGATCTAAACCACTCTTGGCACCACGGTACCTTCACATACGACCGTGCATCGAAGAGGAACTTTTTGATGAAAGTTTGGTTCCAGTATTCCATGCACGACATGCCGGGGTACGCCCTATTCTGCGGATGGTGTACAGCTGGTAAGTGGCCATGCCCAGTGTGCAGGAACCGGCTTGAGTTTCTTTGGCTAAGCGCGGGTAAGAAGTATTCCGCGTTTGACACGCATCGAAAGTTTCTCAAAAGAAGACATTCGGTTTAGAGATGACGAAAAGAACTTTAAGAAGGGCAGAGTTGAGTGTGTAGAGGCAGAGATACCAACTTTCGATGGTGCAGTTGTTGATGCCGAGCTAAGTGCTCTCGTGCTTGCTCAGGGAAATGGCCCACGATATTCGGGATATGGTGTGGACCACAACTGGACTCACGTGGCAAGCATTACGCAACTCCCATATTACAAGGACCTCGATCTTCCCCATAACATCGATGTGATGCACACCGAGAAGAATGTCGGAGAGTCTCTGTTTCACACTGTCCTGAACATTCCTGAGAAGTCAAAGGACAATGTGAAGGCTAGAGTCGATGTTCAGAAGCTCTGTGATAGGGAGAGATTACACATGCAGGAACCTGAGGGCCGTCGAAAAAACTGGTTCAAGCCGCATGCCTTCTACTGCCTTAATAGTATCCAGAAGAAAGAGGCGTTCATGTGGCTCAAATACGTCGTGATGTTCCCTGATGGGTATTGTTCAAATATAAGTAGGGGAGTCAATCTTTCAACGGGAAAAGTCAACGGGCTCAAGAGTCACGACTATCATATATGGATTGAGCGGCTGATGCCGGTGATGGTTCGAGGGTATCTCCCCGAACGTGTCTGGCGTGTGCTCGCGGAGTTGAGCCATTTCTTCCGCACGCTTTGTGCTAAGCAGATATGTCCCCTGATGATTAAGAAGCTGCATGAGCTAGTGCCGGAGTTGCTATGCAACTTAGAGATGATATTTCCGCCTGGCTTCTTTACTCCGATGGCACATCTTGTTGTGCATCTCGCGAACGAGGCACTATTGGGTGGACCGGTGCAATTTCGTTGGCAGTTTTGTATTGAGAGAGAGTTTAAGTATATTCGAACCAAGTGTGGAAACAAAAATAAGATTGAAGCATGCATAGCTGAGGCAACTATCCTCCAGAGATGGCAGACGCCAGGCTAACCTACTTTCCCGATGATGTTCCCACTATGCATAACCAGGCCTCTCGGTACAATGTTGATGAGCCCAAGCAAGACCCCAAGCTCCTCCTCTTCCAGTTTCCCGGTGGCAAGGCCGGTGGCGCAAAGAAGTATAACTTGACCTTCGAAGAGCAGGAGTGCATAATGCTCTATGTGCTTCAAAACATGAAAGAAGTGACCCGCGACGAGCAAAATGAGGCGGGCAGTTTCCTTAGGTAAAATGGTGAACAAAGTATCTTTGAACTAGTATCTTGGTTTTGGTCTAATACGTATTTTGTCCTTTTAGGCAATTCACCGATGAAATGTGGCCGGGGAACTGTGGACCCCGATGAAGCCGAGCTGGACACTCTTATGAAAGAGGGTGCCCCCGGAAAGAAAAATTTCACGGCTTGGTTTAGGGAAAAGGTAAACTCTAACCTGTCCCTCCTACCTTGCAATCCGTGTCTTGTCCATCTTATTACACGTAACTAATGCACAGAACAATTTGTACCAAACTTGTAGGGAGGTGATCCCACTATTGTGATGTCGGATGAGTTGAGATGTGTCTCCCAAGGTTGTAATCGTAAAGTTGAGATGTATGAGAAGTATGACGTGAATGGGTTTCGCTTCCATACAGAGTCTCACCAGAACAGTCGGCCCAATGCAAAAACTATAAATACCGGGGTCTTCACCAAAGGAGCCGGAGAGTTTGATTACTATGGGAGGTTACAAAACGTATACGAGGTGACGTACAATAATACGAACATAGAACTCAAGCTCGTCGTGTTCAGATGCCACTGGTTTGACCCAACGGAGCATGGACTGAGAAAAACCCCTTCCATTGGGTTAGTTGAAGTTAAGCCTTCAACCACCTATAGTCGATCCGATGTCTTTGTTGTGGCTCACCAAGCGAAGCAGGTTTATTATTTGCCCTACCCATGCAAGAAAGATGGACTCAATGGATGGGAAGTCGTGTTCCATGTATCACCACATGGTAAGCTACCCATGCCCTCGGACGATGATTACAACAACATCGACCCTAAAACATATGAGGGGATTTTCTACCAAGAGCAAGAGAGCTTTGGGGACTTTGGCATACAAGATCTTGTGGACCTCGAGAACGAATCACAAACAGGCGGTGAGGCAGTGATGGATCTAAAGGACATAGATATGCTCAACAAGTTTCATTCGGACATTGCCAATGATGAGCCTCCACCGTGCGATGAGCATCCACCGTACTACTCACGTGATAGTGATTCTGATAGTGACAATGAGAACACAAGATTTAACTATGAGAGTGATGGTGAGGGTCTTTTATGTTTATGCTTAGTATTTAATTTCTCTCATGTAGTTAGCTTAATACTTATTTTCCTTGCATTCTTTATTATGCTTACTATATATTTTTGAACATGCTTATTAATTGTTTACCCTTTGTCAATGCAGGTGATTGAGCAATATGAGCGGCAAGGAATCCTCGGCCACCTTGAGCAAGTCGCAGCGCCGGCGGTTTGCGAACCCGCGTTACACTCAGGAGGGGGGTGAGAGAGGAGGTGCACGACGAGGTGGAGGGGTAGCTTCTGATGCACTTCCCCAGAGGGGACGCCGAGGTGGAGGCCGAGGTGGAGGACGAGCTGGAGGACGACTAGGTGGACGGGCACGAGTGGAGGAGTCTCCTGAGGCCGAGGCGGAGGAGCAGTCTCGAGACGAGGAGGTGGAGGCCGAGGTGGAGGCCGAGGTGGAGGCCGAGGTGGAGGACGAGGATTCTGGAGAGGAGAACCCCGAGGCTCCGAAGAAGCTAAAGTTACGTGGGGAATCCGGGGTACCTGATGAGTCACAGGAACCTGCACCGGAGGCGAGAACCCTCATTAAGGGCAACGGCAAAAGGTAAATGACTACCCATTTTGAACACGGTAATTTCATGTTGACGTGTATTAATGTTTCATTATTGTGCAGCACTTGGATTTTTGCACCGGGGATCAAGCGTACTCCTAACAGCCTGGTTGGATCTCTGCTTAGGAAGTATTGGCCGGGCTATTACTCTCCCGTCCCCGGTGGCGAGAGGATTCTAGCCAGCAGTTGGCACGACTATCAGGCCGCCCCTTGGGTTGGCTACGAGTCAGCTGCTGACGCTGTTATCACCAGGTTTTGGGTAAGACAAACTCTTCAAATTTCTTTCATAGTTGATAGTTGATGACTCCACCATGCTACCTCATGACTCTCACAATTATTTTTTTGCCTAATTTACAAAGATTCTTTAGGGTGCTTCCGGAGGATCAGGACAGGGCGGACAAGACTTTGCAGGGGGCTTGTAAGAAATTGGTGCCGCAACAGTTCTATAATCAAAAGAATACGTCCATGAACTTATTCAGTTCTGAGAAGTTGGGCAAGAGGGCGCCGAAGCACGAGAATGTGGAGAATCCACCTGACATGACCCTGGATGATTACATGTTGGTAAGTAAATTGTCAAAAAGTTCATATGTTGCTGCTAAGGTGCATTTGCAATTTCTGTGCTTCAAATGAGTATCGATTTTTCAGGTTCGACCCTCGTGGACCTTAGGTAGGGAAGACGCATGGGAAGCGGTGGCGACAAAGTGGCTCGGGCAAGACGCCGAGTTCAAAGCCGTGAGCGACCGAAACAAGGCAAACCGTGGCCACGTCGGGACACACCGTGCGGGTGCCTGCGGCCTTGCCAACTTCAAGGAAAAGATGGTATACATGGAACAACCTGCATCTATTTCGTGTTGTTTTCCTACTTGATGAACATAGCATTTCCTCTTGTGTTCCTACTTGATACGCAGGCGCAATCTACTGGAGTGTTTGTTTCGGACGTGAAAGCATGGGAAACAATAAAGCTTAAGAAGCCCGATCCATCCAAGCCTCCTCCCGAGGTTCCCGAGTACTACGGCAACGCAAAGGACAAGTTGGATTTGTACTGCTCGACTTTCCAGACTTTCCATCCGCATGTGGAAAACCCTTTGGAGCACGAGACCGATATGAGAGCGTTGGTCGTGGCGGGAGGTGGCAGGGAGCATGGGCGTTACTTCCTAGCTGATACGGTGACCCCGCACATGCCTGAGTTGAGCTTGACGCGTGTCAAGTCTACCCTCACCGCCGATGACCCAAAGGTCACGCGTCATCGCCGGCCTTCCCGAGCTGACCACGATGTAAGTTGTCTCAATTTCATCCTATTTTCGACATTCGTTCCTGAGGTGACTGTTCACGAGATTCAATTTTCTTGGGATTGTAGCCTGCTTTCGAGGCGGCCTACGCAGCCGCTTTTGCGGAGTATGAGACAGCGTATAACGAGTGGCTGCAGGTCTCACAGCCATACGCCGAGTATAGAGAGATGCTCGATACTGTAAGTTACAACCTGTTGTTTCTACAAAATATTACAAGTCTCATTTCCCGTGGTTTGAACCTTCATATCTACAACGCCTAACATCTACCCTATCTTGCAGGCGACCCGCATGTTTCTTATCACTGGTGAGAGGCCGACGTCGCTACCAGAGGCACCAGCGAACCCGGGGCCGGCGCCACGGGCCCCGTCGAAGGATATGTTCGCTCTTGGATACTACTCATCGACTCCGGTAAGTAATTTGGCAAACTAGTTGTGATCGATATCATGTGCATTCTAACTTGCTAACTTTTGCTCACACATGCATGTAGGGCTCGGGATGCTCCACGCATCGACCCTTTGGTCGTCCTGATGCCTCGCCCACGGGTTCCCGAGAGATCACAGCCTCGCCGAGTTCGTCTCGTCAGACCACACCGGTTCATGGCGGTGCCGGTGGTGCTGCCTCGCCGAGTTCCGGGGTTGGTTCGACGGCGGCTACCCAGCGCCAGGCGTCGCCGATTTTCACGAGGTCGGAGATGGGTACCTCGAGTGACGAGGCCGTGTAGCTAGGAGATGGTTGTGCTTGTAAGCACGGTTGAATAGTGTCGTTGGATCATGTATGCACGATGGTTGGATGATTATGTATGCACGGTTGGATCATGTTTTTGTGATGTTATATGATGTTTGGATTGATATGTACTATTTGTGTGAAGTCTATGATGTTTCTGTGATGTTATATGATGTGAATTGATATTGTACAGGAAAAAACAGCAACAATTCGAAAAAAGCAGCAAAAATGCCAGGGGCTACGCCGAGGGGAACCCCGTCGGCGAAGGCATTTGCCCCAGCCCAGGAAGGGGGCTACGCCGAGGGGGAGGCCGTCGGGGTAGGCCTTTGCCCAGCCCAGCTCGCCCCAGACGCCGAGGGGGTGGCCGTCGGCGTACGCAGCTGCGCTGCGTCAGCTGCCGCCACGTGCCCCAGACGCGGAGGGGGTGGCCGTCGGCGTACGCAGCTGCGCTGCGTCAGCTGCCGCCACGTGCCCCAGACGCCGAGGGGCGTGGCCGTCGGCGTACCGGGGACGTAACGGATCCGTCCTGGCACGTCTGTGGGGCCCACCAAACTGGACGCCGAGGGGAAACTATACGCCGACGGCCAGAAGGGCTTCGCCGACGGACTTGTACGCCGAGGGGGCTACGCCGAGGGTGGCCGTCGGCGTATGGTTACGCCGAGGGGGAACTGGGAGACGCCGAGGGTGGCCGGCCGTCGGCGTACCGTCGCGTTCCTGTAGTGTTTCGCAGATTAGGGCCGTAGGAAAGTAGTTCAGTTATAAGTAGGCGTGTTCAAGAATGAAATAGATCAAATTCAGTTATTCCCTAGTGCATGCTAGAAAGAAATTCAGTTATAAGTAGAAGTACTAGTGATTGCGCCCAATACACAATAATTATTTTTACTGGAAATCCGTTTGTTTCCCAGTACACAATAACTGGCCACGCCCAGCGCACCCCTGTGTCCACTCTCCACAGTGTAATCAATGGTCCAATTCCGTCGATGGTTGATAATTCAGGGGAAACGCTGCTAATCCCCCGGAGGATCATCCTCCGGGTCGCGCAAATGCCACGCGTCCAGCTACGTGGCGCGTCTCCCCCTTATCTTCTCCCGTATCCTCTCCTCCCCCGTCCACTAGTTCCTTCTTCTTTCTTAGGATCCCCCTTCCAGCGCTGCTTCGCCCTACTATTTCCGTCCACCGCCTCCGGCTATCGTCCTCCTCGCCCGAGCTACAGCACTCTCCACCCCCGTTCCACCTTGCCCCCATCTCCTCCCAACGACCTTGGCGAGTTCACGCCATGTGGTTCCGCTGCCTCCGCCATGGCGCCATGGACGAGCTGGCGTGGTGCCAGGGACGGGCCGTCTCCGCTATGGCCAGAGCGACGACGGCGGCCCGCACTCCTGCAACCTCCTGCTCGTCAATCGCGGCGACTAGGCTGCAGGCCGGCACGTTGCTCCCATGCGTGGATGGCGGTGCTCCCGTGGTTCAACGGCGACGCTCCACGGGGTTGGTCATGTGCTACTGAAGGCCACCGGCGTTGCTCCCACGGGCGGGCGGCGTTGCTCCCCATGGGCGACAGCGGTGCTCCCATAGGACGGTTTCGGTGCTCCCCAAGGCCAGCGGCGGTGCTCCAATAGGCCGGTGGCGGTGCTCCCCAAGGCGACGGTGTTGCTCTCATAGGCGGGCCACGTTGCTCCCATGCGTGGACGGCGGTGCTCCCACGGGCGGGCGAAGTTGCTCCCACAGGCTAGTGGCGGCGCTCCCCAAGGCCGGTGACGGTGCTCCCCAAGGCCAGCGGCGGTGCTCCCATAGGCCGGCGTCGGTGCTCCCCAAGGCCGACGACGTTGCTCCCATAGGCGGGAGGCGGTGCTCCCATAGGTTGTTGGTGGTGCTCCCATAGGTCGGTGGTGGTGCTCCCCAAGGACCGGCGGCGTTCTCTGAGCGGCGGCGTGTTAGAATACGGAAAGTATACGTGTAGGGATAGACTAGGACTCCTAGATCAACTTATAGTCCAAGTCTCTCTCCCCCTTGTACCTCCTGTATATACCCTCGTATGAGGGACAAATCAATACAACAGATTATTAGGGTTTCACAAAATTCCACATGGTATCAGAGCGGTTTGCCTCACGGCGCCGATCCTAGGTTTCTCCACCACTTCCGCAGCGCGCCGCCCCCGGGGAGATCTCTCCTCGGGGGCGCGGCACCCGGTCTCGATCAATGATCGGATCGGTTCTTTAGATTAGATTTAGAAAAATTTCGAAATTTCAGTTGCATAGATTAGATCTAGTTTAGCCACCAAATAAATCCCTAAATTTCTACAATCCTCGCCTTGCATCGCCGCAGCCTCCCGCGCCATACAAGTCCTTATCCACTACCCTCAAAGTTCCTCAACGTCGACGTCGCGTCAGATCCGGCAAGGCCCGCAGCTCGCAGCACACGAGGCGCTACAGTTCCATGTGCGAGCACCGAGCTCTCAAGCAAACGACGGAACCAGACGGAAGCACCATCGGGAAGGCTGATACGTGCCCGTTGGGCCAAGCAAGCAGACGCACGCAGGACCAGAGGCGGACCGGCCAAGGACTCTGCAACGCATGCAACCAGAGCGGGCGGAATCCAACTCTGGTCCGTGCATGTGCATGTCCAAGCAACGGAGGGCCATGTGCATGCATGCCATGAATACCTAGGAGACAACTTACGCATGGTGCTTGGTGTCGCTGCCTGCATACAAGCTGTCGATCTTCGAAAAATTAGAGCATGACGCGAGGGTCGTGCAAGCCAATACAGGAGACGTGGGCCAGCCGGCGGGCCGCGCCAATACAAGATGCATGCAGAACCCTGGTGCAGGAGCAGCAGCACGTCACGCACGACACCAGGGGCCAGCGACGCGAACGCACGCGCAGCTCCAGATTCACGACTCACGCGTGGTTCCGCGCCGAGTGCGTGGGCATACCGTTTCGTAATGATCTGAGAATATCGACAAGCTGTACGACTACGACTACGCCGGGCTACGAGCCAAGTTCACCGTCGAGTACACCTACGAGAAACAACATCAACCACACGCAGGCCGATGTGGAACACGACTTCTCCAACGGCAAGACATCAATATCACCATCGCTACGAGGGACGCCTCCAAGCGACGGACTACATCACGCCTTTATCGCCGACACCACAGCCAAGGTCTACATCAACGTGGTCTTCATCGACAACCTCGTCAACACACTGCCGCTGCCGCTACAACTACGACGTCCACAAGGCTGGACACGCGTCCTCTGACAGTACAACTGCAAGACGCCACGACACCGACGACGGCATTGACCACGTCCGACGGCTAAGACTGCATCGACAACCCGGCATCACTACGGTGAAAGCCCCTACAACCGCGCACACGGTTCTAGCAAAACCATGTGTGCTTGGTGAGTTTCTCCCGGTCCTGGCAAAACTGGTGGACTCACTTATGACCTACGACCGCGTCCTTTGACGCCCGCGACGGTACCTCTCAAGGTGCGAAACGTCGTTAAAAAAAACACAACTGCAGCACCGTCATACACATTGCGCAATTTTTTGCGCCTCCGGCATTGCGGCTACAACAACTACGACGAGTACTACATCGACCACTACTACCTCGACTACGGCTACATCATGATCAACTACCTCGACATCGACATCACGGGCTACGTCTACAGCAACACATCGGCAACAACTCCAGTCAACAGCGTCCGCGTCGTCATTTGCGTCCACGCCACTCCCGCTGTGACTGCGGGAGGGAAGAGAGGAGATACCATCAGAGATGCAGTTGATGATGCAGAGGGGAGGAGATGACAGAAGCGAACGACTTTAAGTCCAGTCGCAAGCGTCCGTTTTTTTTTAGACTAAATAAAAAAAAAATTAGACTAATGCAAGCGTCCGTTTCACTCCCGCTACGGCTGAGGGGGGATGTTAGACTACGTACGTGTACAACTAGAGTTAGACTAGGAGTCGTCTTGTATTCCAAGTCTTAAACTTCTTGCCCTCCAAATTTGTACTCATATATATATCCCCACGAGGGTCCAAAGCAATATACAACGAATATTAGGGTTTCAATATTTTCCACACGGCGGAGGTGCTACGCCGGCGTTGCTACCATGGGTGTCCAATGGCGGTTCCATATAACGACGAGGGTGCTGCTAATATATCCATTGGCGGTGGCGCTACTGTCAGCGGGGAAGCTGTACTGCTCGCCGGAGTAGGCGCGCCGCCGGCGGTGGCCGGACGGCGAGGGGAGGCAGGGGGACCGATGTTGCTCGGGTTCCTTGGCAGAGAAACGCGAAGAAGATGGGATGCATGGTCCCGACAGATGTGTGCGTAAGGCAGTCCCGTGGTGCGCTCGTTGACCGGTTCGTGTGTGTGGTCCTGTGGACACGTGTCAACCATAGGAGGCGGCGGATGGGATGTTTCGATCCCCCGGGGGACGCCCAGCACGCCCCTTCAGTGGTTGATCGGGATCGGGATGGGTACCTCTTACTCGATGTCGGTGGTTGGATCCGTTTCGTCTCTTAATTACAGAATAATTGACTGCACGCAGATCGCACTAAGTCCTGCTTATATATTTTTTTACTGGCAAATCCAAACAGTCAGGCCGTATAGAGCAGAGGCTACTTAAGCCAGGGAATGGTTTGCAACCTACACAATCCACTGTCTCTTCGACCCTTCCTCAGCTCAGTACAAGCAAAAATGGGTATGTGTGAGGTGAAGGTAGTGGAGTCGTGCATGGTGACGCCCACCGAGGAGACGCCTAGGAAAAGCCTGTGGCTTTCCCCATTCGACCTCGCGTTCGCCGGCAGAGGCCACACCCCTCTCGTCTACTTCTACCGCTCCTCCGCCGTCGCCGGCGACACCTTCTTCGACGTGGGTAGGCTCAAGGCGGCACTGGCCAGGGCTCTAGTGCTCTTTTACCCTTTGGCCGGCCGTCTCAGCGTCGACAGCGACGGCCGGCTGCAGGTCGACTGCGCCGAGCAGGGTGTGCCCTTTGTCGTCGCGCATTCCGACCTTACGGTTGACGACTTCAGCAATTTCAAGCCATCGTCGAAGCTTCGGAAACTCTTTGTTCCCCTTCTACAAGACTCGCCTTCCGTCGTGTGCGCCTCCCAGGTGACCTTCTTGAGCTGCGGTGGGGTGGCCTTAGGGGTGGCGGTGCACCACGGCGTCGTGGACGGCATCAGCACATTCCAATTCGTCCGGATGTGGTCAGCCTTCTGCTCCCGGGACGGCGCAGCCACATCTGCTTCGGAGCTCCCGTGCCACGACCGCACCCTCCTCCGCGGCCGCTCCCCACCGTTTGTCCACCCCGATGCTCTCTCGGTGCTCTGCCCCAAGCTAAGCCTATCTGAGCTGTCAGGCGCCGTGGCCAATGAGATTTTTGTCATATCCAAGGAGCAGGTCGCCGCTCTTAAGCGTGTATGCGGCCTTGACGTAAGCACCTTCTGCACCCTGAGCTCCCACGTGTGGCGGTGCCTGTGCGCCACCCGCCGGCTGCCTCCGGACGCCACGACGCGTCTCAGCTTCCCGGCCAACGTCCGACGCAGCCTGAACCCGCCGCTCCCTGACAGCTACTTCGGCAACGGGATTATCGGGCTGTGCGTGACCGGCAAGGTGCGGGACATTGCCTCGGAGGAGCAGCTGGCCACAGTCGCTGGCCAGATCAGTGGCGCCATCCACCGGATGGACGACGAACTGGTGCGCTCAGCCATCGACTACTTGGAGCTGGACATGGCCGCCAGGCAGCCAGCCACAACGCCTGCGGGCAGCATGCCCGAGACTGAGCTGAGAGTGGTCAGCTGGCTAGGCATGCCGGTGTACGAGGCCGATTTCGGGTGGGGAAAGCCACTGGTGATGCACCGCGCAGTACAGCCGCGAGCCGGGCTCCTCTACCTCATGGATGGCCCCGGCGGCAGCGTGCGGATCCTCGTGTCCTTGGAGCCTGCGCTTCTCAACGACTTCCGGCGCGTGCTATATCACACCACGGCCAAGCTCTAGCCGGGTTTTTGTTACTAGTAGTCACTCTTGTTGCCTTTGGGACGTTTGTTTTGTTCTTGTCAAAGTGAAAGAAAAATGTCGCCGGGCGATGGTGCCGATTGGTAGTGTTTGTGCACGGTCAGAAACTTGACGTGTTAGCAGAGAATATTATGCATAACGTGCCTACGGACGTGCCAGCCCAGGGAGTGCCACCACCTACTCGCTGCTCTTCGTGCGGATGTGCCCGGACGCGTACAGCGCATGGCTACTCCAATGATGATAGCACGATCGAGCACAGGAGACGACTCCGGCCACTACAGGAATGGCTCAATGTGCCGACGGCCAAAAAATGTGCCGACGGCCAAATGTCGGGCACCTTCGGCACAGGGGGTCAGAGCCCCAGCCTGCGCCAGAGGCCGTCGGCACGAATTTGGCCGTCGGCACAACACCAAGAAGGCCGACGGTGGCCCTCGGCACCACTTTAGCCGTCGGCACAGCCTGAAAGAGGCCGACGGTGGCCCTCGGCAGCCGAAACGCCGTCGGCACTGGTTACTGCGCCGTACTGCGCCGTCTGGCTGGGGCCTACCCAGTACTATGCCGACGGCTTTGCCGTCGGCACAGGTGAACTTTTTTCTTTTTCGTATTTTGTGCATGCATGTGTATTTATTAGTTACTATAAATTGATAAAATTAATATGTTAATATTTTATGTTTAAAATATAGAAATTCACAACCGTTACCATGTATCGAGAGATCTAAGTCGATTTCATTTATTCATACTACACCGACACCACTATCGAGTGGGTTTTCACACACTAAGTCTATTTTATTTGTGTTTTATGTTTGTATGGCCTACCCTAACACAACCAAGCGCCTAGTTCCACATTGCTACCCCCTTTCGACGCCGTTACCGCGTGTTTCCGTATAAGTCCGGTATTTCTCCTGCGGGTCTAGGGTTTCACCGGAGTGGGGGCTCCGGAGCGTCTGGACCCCAACACAAGCAAGTTTATGCCATAGCATGTTATTATAGGTGTGTTGTGTGCTTTTGATGCCAAATATTTCACTCCGGGGTGTGGGCCGCTTCACCGGCATCCACTTCTCTCTCGTGAGTTTACACGCGCTTATAGGGTGAAACCCCCGTATCGGACGAAACGTCGTGAATCTTCCGAAGAGGTGGGTTCTACCTTGTTGTTTTATGTTTGTATGGCCTACCCTAACACAACAAAGCACCTAGTTCCACAATGCTACCCCCTTTCGACGCCGTTACCGCGTGTTTCCGTATAAGTCCGGTATTTCTCCAGCGGGTCTAGGGTTTCACCGGAGGGGGGCTCCGGATCTTCTGGACCACAACACAAGCAAGTTTGTGCCATAGCATGTCATTATAGGTGTGTTGTGTGCTTTTGATGGCAAAGATTTCACTCCGGGGTGTGGGCCGCTTCACCGGCATCCACTTCTCTCTCGTGAGTTTACACGCGCTTATAGGGTGAAACCCCCGTATCGGACGAAACGTCATGAATCTTCCGAAGAGGTGGGTTCTACCTTGTTGTTTTATGTTCCTATGTCCTACCCTAACACAACCAAGCACCTAGTTCCACAATGCTACCCCCTTTCGACGCCGTTACCGCGTGTTTCCGTATAAGTCCGGTATTTCTCCAGCGGGTCTAGGGTTTCACCGGGGGGGGGGGGCTCCGGGTCTTCTGGACCCCAACACAAGCAAGTTTATGCCATAGCATGTTATTATAGGTGTGTTGTGTGCTTTTGATGGCAAAGATTTCACTCCGGGGTGTGGGCCGCTTCACCGGCATCCACTTCTGTCTCGTGAGTTTACACGCGCTTATAGGGTGAAACCCCCGTATCGGACGAAACGTCGTGAATCTTCCGAAGAGGTGGGTTCTACCTTGTTGTTTTATGTTACTATGGCCTACCCTAACACAACCAAGCACCTAGTTCCACAATGCTACCCCCTTTCGACGCCGTTACCGCGTGTTTCCGTATAAGTCTGGTATTTCTCCTGCGGGTCTAGGGTTTCACCGGAGGGGGGGCTCCGGGTCTTCTGGACCCCAACACAAACAAGTTTCTGCCATAGCATGTTATTATAGGTGTGTTGTGTGCTTTTGATGGCAAAGATTTCACTCCGGGGTGTGGGCCGCTTCACTGGCATCCACTTCTCTCTCGTGAGTTTACACGCGCTTATAGGGTGAAACCCCCGTATCGGACGAAACGTCGTGAATCTTCCGAAGAGGTGGGTTCTACCTTGTTTTTTTATGTTCCTATGGCCTACCCTAACACAACCAAGCACCTAGTTCCACAATGCTACCCCTTTTCGACGCCGTTACCGCGTGTTTCCGTATAAGTCCGGTATTTCTCCTACGGGTCTAGGGTTTCACCGGAGGGGGCTCCGGGTCTTCTGGACCCCAACACAAGCAAGTTTGTGCCATAGCATGTTATTATAGGTGTGTTGTGTGCTTTTGATGGCAAAGATTTCACTCCGGGGTGTGGGCCACTTCACCGGCATCCACTTCTCTCTCGTGAGTTTACACACGCTTATAGGGTGAAACCCCCGTATCGGACGAAACGTCGTGAATCTTCCGAAGAGGTGGGTTCTACCTTGTTGTTTTATGTTCCTATGGCCTACCCTAACACAACCAAGCACCTAGTTCCACAATGCTACCCCCTTTCGACGCCGTTACCGCGTGTTTCCGTATAAGTCCGGTATTTCTCCTGCGGGTCTAGGGTTTCACCGGAGGGGGGGCTCCGGGTCTTCTCGACCCCAACACAAGCAAGTTTGTGCCATAGCATGTTATTATAGGTGTGTTGTGTGCTTTTGATGGCAAAGATTTCACTCCGGGGTGTGGGCCGCTTCACCGGCATCCACTTCTCTATCGTGAGTTTACACGCGCTTATAGGGTGAAACCCCCGTATCGGACGAAACGTCGTGAATCTTACGAAGAGGTGGGTTCTACCTTGTTGTTTTATGTTCCTATGGCCTACCCTAACACAACCAAGCACCTAGTTCCACAATGCTACCCCCTTTCGACGCCGTTACCGCGTGTTTCCGTATAAGTCCGGTATTTCTCCAGCGGGTCTAGGGTTTCACCGGAGGGGGGGCTCCGGGTCTTCTGGACCCCAACACAAGCAAGTTTATGCCATAGAATGTTATTATAGGTGTGTTGTGTGCTTTTGATGGCAAAGATTTCACTCCGGGGTGTGGGCCGCTTCACCGGCATCCACTTCTCTCTCGTGAGTTTACACGCGCTTATAGGGTGAAACCCCCGTATCGGACGAAACGTCGTGAATCTTCCGAATAGGTGGGTTCTACCTTGTTGTTTTATGTTCCTATGGCCTACCCTAACACAACCAAGCACCTAGTTCCACAATGCTACCCTCTTTCGACGCCGTTACCGCGTGTTTCCGTATAAGTCCGGTATTTCTCCTGCGGGTCTAGGGTTTCACCTGAGGGGGGGCTCCGGGTCTTCTGGACCCCAACACAAGCAAGTTTGTGCCATAGCATGTTATTATAGGTGTGTTGTGTGCTTTTGATGCAAAAGATTTCACTCCGGGGTGTGGGCCGCTTCACCGGCATCCACTTCTCTCTCGTGAGTTTACACGCGCTTATAGGGTGAAACCCCCGTATCGGACGAAACGTCGTGAATCTTCTGAAGAGGTGGGTTCTACCTTGTTGTTTTATGTTCCTATGGCCTACCCTAACACAACCAAGCACCTAGTTCCACAATGCTACCCCCTTTCGACGCCGTTACCGCGTGTTTCCGTATAAGTCCGGTATTTCTCCAGCGGGTCTAGGGTTTCACCGGAGGGGGGGCCCCCGGGTCTTCTGGACCCCAACACAAGCAAGTTTATGCCATAGCATGTTATTATAGGTGTGTTGTGTGCTTTTGATGGCAAAGATTTCACTCCGGGGTGTGGGCCGCTTCACCGGCATCCACTTCTCTCTCGTGAGTTTACACGCGCTTATAGGGTGAAACCCCCGTATCGGACGAAACGTCGTGAATCTTCCGAAGAGGTGGGCTCTACCTTGTTGTTTTATGTTCCTATGGCCTACCCTAACACAACCAAGCACCTAGTTCCACAATGCTACCCACTTTCGATGCCGTTACCGCGTGTTTTCGTATAAGTCCGGTATTTCTCCAGCGGGTCTAGGGTTTCACCGGAGGGGGGGCTCCGGGTCTTCTGGACCCCAACACAAGCAAGTTTATGCCATAGCATGTTATTATAGGTGTGTTGTGTGCTTTTGATGGCAAAGATTTCACTCCGGGGTGTGGGCCGCTTCACCGGCATCCACTTCTCTCTCGTGAGTTTACACGCGCTTATAGGGTGAAACCCCCGTATCGGACGAAACGTCGTGAATCTTCCGAAGAGGTGGGTTATACCTTGTTGTTTTATGTTCCTATGGCCTACCCTAACACAACCAAGCACCTAGTTCCACAATTCTACCCCCTTTCGACGCCGTTACCGCGTGTTTCCGTATAAGTCCGGTATTTCTCCTGCGGGTCTAGGGTTTCACCGGAGGGGGGCTCCGGGTCTTCTGGACCCCAACACAAACAAGTTTGTGCCATAGCATGTTATTATAGGTGTGTTGTGTGCTTTTGATGGCAAATATTTCACTCCGGGGTGTGGGCCGCTTCACCGGCATCCACTTCTCTCTCGTGAGTTTACACGCGCTTATAGGGTGAAACCCCCATATCGGACGAAACGTCGTGAATCTTCCGAAGAGGTGGGTTCTACCTTGTTGTTTTATGTTCCTATGGCCTACCCTAACACAACCAAGCACCTAGTTCCACAATGCTCCCCCCCTTTCGACGCCGTTACCGCGTGTTTCCTTATAAGTCCGGTATTTCTCCTTCGGGTCTAGGGTTTCACTGGAGGGGGGCTCCGGGTCTTCTGGACCCCAACACAAGCAAGTTTGTGCCATAGCATGTTATTATAGGTGTGTTGTGTGCTTTTGATGGCAAAGATTTCACTCCGGGGTGTGGGCCACTTCACCGGCATCCACTTCTCTCTCGTGAGTTTACACGCGCTTATAGGGTGAAACCCCCGTATCGGACGAAACGTCGTGAATCTTCCGAAGAGGTGGGTTCTACCTTGTTGTTTTATGTTCCTATGGCCTACCCTAACACAACCAAGCACCTAGTTCCACAATGCTACCCCCTTTCGACGCCGTTACCGCGTGTTTCCGTATAAGTCCGGTATTTCTCCTGCGGGTCTAGGGTTTCACCGGAGGGGAGGCTCCGGGTCTTCTCGACCCCAACACAAGCAAGTTTGTGCAATAGCATGTTATTATAGGTGTGTTGTGTGCTTTTGATGGCAAAGATTTCACTCCGGGGTGTGGGCCGCTTCACCGGCATCCACTTCTCTCTCGTGAGTTTACACGCGCTTATAGGGTGAAACCCCCGTATCGGCGAAACGTCGTGAATCTTACGAAGAGGTGGGTTCTACCTTGTTGTTTTATGTTCCTATGGCCTACCCTAACACAACCAAGCACCTAGTTCCACAATGCTACCCCCTTTCGACGCCGTTACCGCGTGTTTCCGTATAAGTCCGGTATTTCTCCAGCGGGTCTAGGGTTTCACCGGAGGGGGGGCTCCGGGTCTTCTGGACCCCAACACAAGCAAGTTTATGCCATAGCATGTTATTATAGGTGTGTTGTGTGCTTTTGATGGCAAAGATTTCACTCCGGGGTGTGGGCCGCTTCACCGGCATCCACTTCTCTCTCGTGAGTTTACACGCGCTTATAGGGTGAAACCCCCGTATCGGACGAAACGTCGTGAATCTTCTGAAGAGGTGGGTTCTACCTTGTTGTTTTATGTTCCTATGGCCTACCCTAACACAACCAAGCACCTAGTTCCACAATGCTACCCCCTTTCGACGCCGTTACCGCGTGTTTCCGTATAAGTCCGGTATTTCTCCTGCGGGTCTAGGGTTTCACCTGAGGGGGGGGCTCCGGGTCTTCTGGACCCCAACACAAGAAAGTTTGTGCCATAGCATGTTATTATAGGTGTGTTGTGTGCTTTTCATGCAAAAGATTTCACTCCGGGGTGTGGGCCGCTTCACCGGCATCCACTTCTCTCTCGTGAGTTTACACGCGCTTATAGGGTGAAACCCCCGTATCGGACGAAACGTCGTGAATCTTCTGAAGAGGTGGGTTCTACCTTGTTGTTTTATGTTCCTATGGCCTACTCTAACACAACCAAGCACCTAGTTCCACAATGCTACCCCCTTTCGACGCCGTTACCCGCGTGTTTCCGTATAAGTCCGGTATTTCTCCAGCGGGTCTAGGGTTTCACCGGAGGGGGGGGGCTCCGGGTCTTCTGGACCCCAACACAAGCAAGTTTATGCCATAGCATGTTATTATAGGTGTGTTGTGTGCTTTTGATGGCAAAGATTTCACTCCGGGGTGTGGGCCGCTTCACCGGCATCCACTTCTCTCTCGTGAGTTTACACGCGCTTATAGGGTGAAACCCCCGTATCGGACGAAACGTCGTGAATCTTCCGAAGAGGTGGGTTATACCTTGTTGTTTTATGTTCCTATGGCCTACCCTAACACAACCAAGCACCTAGTTCCACAATTATACCCCCCTTTCGACGCCGTTACCGCGTGTTTCCGTATAAGTCCGGTATTTCTCCTGCGGGTCTAGGGTTTCACCGGAGGGGGGCTCCGGGTCTTCTGGACCCCAACACAAACAAGTTTGTGCCATAGCATGTTATTATAGGTGTGTTGTGTGCTTTTGATGCAAAGATTTCACTCCGGGGTGTGGGCCGCTTCACCGGCATCCACTTCTCTCTCGTGAGTTACACGCGCTTATAGGGTGAAACCCCCATATCGGACGAAACGTCGTGAATCTTCCGAAGAGGGTGGGTTCTACCTTGTTGTTTTATGTTCCTATGGCCTACCCTAACACAACCAAGCACCTAGTTCCACAATGCTCCCCCCTTTCGACGCCGTTACCCGCGTGTTTCCGTATAAGTCCGGTATTTCTCCTTCGGGTCTAGGGTTTCACTGGAGGGGGGGGCTCCGGGTCTTCTGGACCCCAACACAAGCAAGTTTGTGCCATAGCATGTTATTATAGGTGTGTTGTGTGCTTTTGATGGCAAAGATTTCACTCCGGGGTGTGGGCCACTTCACCGGCATCCACTTCTCTCTCGTGAGTTTACACGCGCTTATAGGGTGAAACCCCCGTATCGGACGAAACGTCGTGAATCTTCCGAAGAGGTGGGTTCTACCTTGTTGTTTTATGTTCCTATGGCCTACCCTAACACAACCAAGCACCTAGTTCCACAATGCTACCCCCTTTCGACGCCGTTACCGCGTGTTTCCGTATAAGTCCGGTATTTCTCCTGCGGGTCTAGGGTTTCACCTGAGGGGGGGCTCCGGATCTTCTGGACCCCAACACAAGCAAGTTTGTGCCATAGCATGTTATTATAGGTGTGTTGTGTGCTTTTGATGGCAAAGATTTCACTCCGGGGTGTGGGCCGCTTCACCGGCATCCACTTCTCTCTCGTGAGTTTACACGCGCTTATAGGGTGAAACCCCCGTATCGGACGAAACGTCGTGAATCTTCCGAAGAGGTGGGTTCTACCTTGTTGTTTTATGTTCCTATGGCCTACCCTAACACAACCAAGCACCTAGTTCCACAATGCTACCCCCTTTCGACGCCGTTACCGCGTGTTTCCGTATAAGTCCGGTATTTCTCCAGCGGGTCTAGGGTTTCACCGGAGGGGGGGCTCCGGGTCTTCTGGACCCCAACACAAGCAAGTTTATTCCATAGCATGTTATTATAGGTGTGTTGTGTGCTTTTGATGGCAAAGATTTCACTCCGGGGTGTGGGCCGCTTCACCGGCATCCACTTCTCTCTCGTGAGTTTACACGCGCTTATAGGGTGAAACCCCCGTATCGGACGAAACGTCGTGAATCTTCCGAAGAGGTGGGTTCTACCTTGTTGTTTTATGTTCCTATGGCCTACCCTAACACAACCAAGCACCTAGTTCCACAATGCTACCCCCTTTCGACGCCGTTACCGCGTGTTTCCGTATAAGTCCGGTATTTCTCCTGCGGGTCTAGGGTTTCACCTGAGGGGGGGCTCCGGATCTTCTGGACCCCAACACAAGCAAGTTTGTGCCATAGCATGTTATTATAGGTGTGTTGTGTGCTTTTGATGGCAAAGATTTCACTCCGGGGTGTGGGCCGCTTCACCGGCATCCACTTCTCTCTCGTGAGTTTACACGCGCTTATAGGGTGAAACCCCCGTATCGGACGAAACGTCGTGAATCTTCCGAAGAGGTGGGTTCTACCTTGTTGTTTTATGTTCCTATGGCCTACCTAACACAACCAAGCACCTAGTTCCACAATGCTACCCCCTTTCGACGCCGTTACCGCGTGTTTCCGTATAAGTCCGGTATTTCTCCTGCGGGTCTAGGGTTTCACCTGAGGGGGGGCTCCGGATCTTCTGGACCCCAACACAAGCAAGTTTGTGCCATAGCATGTTATTATAGGTGTGTTGTGTGCTTTTGATGGCAAAGATTTCACTCCGGGGTGTGGGCCGCATCACCGGCATCCACTTCTCTCTCGTGAGTTTACACGCGCTTATAGGGTGAAACCCCCGTATCGGACGAAACGTCGTGAATCTTCCGAAGAGGTGGGTTCTACCTTGTTGTTTTATGTTCCTATGGCCTACCCTAACACAACCAAGCACCTAGTTCCACAATGCTACCCCCTTTCGACGCCGTTACCGCGTGTTTCCGTATAAGTCCGGTATTTCTCCAGCGGGTCTAGGGTTTCACCGGAGGGGGGCTCCGGGTCTTCTGGACCCCAACACAAGCAAGTTTATGCCATAGCATGTTATTATAGGTGTGTTGTGTGCTTTTGATGGCAAAGATTTCACTCCGGGGTGTGGGCCGCTTCACCGGCATCCACTTCTCTCTCGTGAGTTTACACGCGCTTATAGGATGAAACCCCCGTATCGGACGAAACGTCGTGAATCTTCCGAAGAGGTGGGTTCTACCTTGTTGTTTTATGTTCCTATGGCCTACCCTAAGCAAACCAAGCACCTAGTTCCACAATGCTACCCCCTTTCGACGTCGTTACCGCGTGTTTCCGTATAAGTCCGGTATTTCTCCTGCGGGTCTAGGGTTTCACCTGAGGGGGGCTCCGGATCTTCTGGACCCCAACACAAGAAAGTTTGTGCCATAGAATGTTATTATAGGTGTGTTGTGTGCTTTTGATGGCAAAGATTTCACTCCGGGGTGTGGGCCGCTTCACCGGCATCCACTTCTCTCTCGTGAGTTTACACGCGCTTATAGGGTGAAACCCCCGTATCGGACGAAACGTCGTGAATCTTCCGAAGAGGTGGGTTCTGCCTTGTTGTTTTATGTTCCTATGGCCTACCCTAACACAACCAAGCACCTAGTTCCACAATGCTACCCCCTTTCGACGCCGTTACCGCTTGTTTCCGTATAAGTCCGGTATTTCTCCTGCGGGTCTAGGGTTTCACCTGAGGGGGGGCTCCGGATCTTCTGGACCCCAACACAAGCAAGTTTGTGCCATAGCATGTTATTATAGGTGTGTTGTGTGCTTTTGATGGCAAATATTTCACTCCGGGGTGTGGGCCGCTTCACCGGCATCCACTTCTCTCTCGTGAGTTTACACGCGCTTATAGGGTGAAACCCCCGTATCGGACGAAACGTCGTGAATCTTCCGAAGAGGTGGGTTTTGCCTTGTTGTTTTATGTTCCTATGGCCTACCCTAACACAACCAAGCACCTAGTTCCACAATGCTACCCCCTTTCGACGCCGTTACCGCGTGTTTCCGTATAAGTCCGGTATTTCTCCAGCGGGTCTAGGGTTTCACCGGAGGGGGGGCTCCGGGTCTTCTGGACCCTAACACAAGCAAGTTTATGCCATAGAATGTTATTATAGGTGTGTTTTGTGCTTTTGATGGCAAAGATTTCACTCCGGGGTGTGGGCCGCTTCACCGGCATCCACTTCTCTCTCGTGAGTTTACACGCGCTTATAGGGTGAAACCCCCGTATCGGACGAAACGTCGTGCATCTTCCGAAGAGGTGGGTTCTACCTTGTTGTTTTATGTTCCTATGGCCTACCCTAACACAACCAAGCACCTAGTTCCACAATGCTACCCCCTTTCGACGTCGTTACCACGTGTTTCCGTATAAGTCCGGTATTTCTCCTGCGGGTCTAGGGTTTCACCCGAGGGGGGCTCCGGATCTTCTGGACCCCAACACAAGCCAGTTTGTGCCATAGCATGTTATTATAGGTGTGTTGTGTGCTTTTGATGGCAAATATTTCACTCCGGGGTGTGGGCCGCTTCACCGGCATCCACTTCTCTCTCGTGAGTTTACACGCGCTTATAGGGTGAAACCCCCGTATCAGACGAAACGTCGTGAATCTTCCGAAGAGGTGGGTTCTACCTTGTTGTTTTATGTTCCTATGGCCTACCATAACACAACCAAGCACCTAGTTCCACAATGCTACCCCCTTTCGACGCCGTTACCGCGTGTTTCCGTATAAGTCCGGTATTTCTCCTGCGGGTCTAGGGTTTCACCTGAGGGGGGGCTCCGGATCTTCTAAACCCCAACACAAGCAAGTTTGTGCCATAGCATGTTATTATAGGTGTGTTGTGTGCTTTTGATGGCAAAGATTTCACTCCGGGGTGTGGGCCGCTTCACCGGCATCCACTTCTCTCTCGTGAGTTCACACGCGCTTATAGGGTGAAACCCCCGTATCGGACGAAACGTCGTGAATCTTCCGAAGAGGTGGGTTCTACCTTGTTGTTTTATGTTCCTATGGCCTACCCTAACACAACCAAGCACCTAGTTCCACAATTCTACCCCCTTTCGACGCCGTTACCGCGTGTTTCCGTATAAGTCCGGTATTTTCTCCAGCGGGTCTAGGGTTTCACCGGAGGGGGGCTCCGGGTCTTCTGGACCCCAATACAAGCAAGTTTGTGCCATAGCATGTTATTATAGGTGTGTTGTGTGCTTTTGATGGCAAAGATTTCACTCCGGGTGTGGGCCGCTTCACCGGCATCCACTTCTCTCTCGTGAGTTTACACGCGCTTATAGGCTGAAACTCCCGTATCGGACGAAACGTCGTGAATCTTCCGAAGAGGTGGGTTCTACCTTGTTGTTTTATGTTCCTATGGCCTACCCTAACACAACCAAGCACCTAGTTCCACAATGCTACCCCCTTTCGACGCGCCGTTACCGCGTGTTTCCGTATAGGTCCGGTATTTCTCCAGCGGGTCTAGGGTTTCACCGGAGGCATGGGGTCAACCGCGGCGTGCTCTGCCTCTGAGTGCTTCTGCTTTACCACGACGTGAGCCTAATAACACCTGAATGCGCAGCTATTAAACTACGATGGTATGCAAGATTTAGCTGATCGTAGTAGTAAAGAGGATAAATTTAATAGATATAAAATAAATTTAATAGACATAAAATATATGTGTATCTTTCAGTTTAAATATCGTTATCAGGGTGTACCAGTTTGGTTTCATAAAATAAGTGTGCTGACGGAGAAACAAAATTATCGAGAATAATGAATGGAATAGTTCAAATAAAATTATTACACGGAACAATTTTTATCTTTTCTTGAAAGCACCGAGAAATATTACAGAAATTATGTTTTATTTTATGAATAAATAAAATATATTAGTATTAATATTACACGGTACAATACAGTAGTTGGAAAATTAAAAAAAAAAACAAATTGTTGTGCCGACGGCAATGCCGTCGGCATAGCCTGCGCGTTTTTTTTTTGGTTGCCTGTGCCGACGGCAATGCCGTCGGCACAGGACTGGAGGGTTATGTTGGTCAACGCCTCCCGCCCGCGCCCGCATCTCGCACAGACCTAACCCGCGCGCCCCTCTCCTCCTCACGCTGCGCCGCAGCCGGCGAATCTTCTGCGCGCCGCCGCGGAACGCCGCCCGCCCCTCCGCCCCCGCTCTCTCCGCCCCGCCCTCCGCCCCTCCGCCCCCGCCCTCCGCCCTCGCACGCCGCGCGCCCCACCTTGCCCCGCTCGCAGTCGCCGCCGCCGGTCCCCTCCGCCCCTGCCCCGCTCGCCCGTCGCCGCCGCCGGTCCCCTCCGCCCCTGCCCCGTTCGCCCGTCGCCGCCGGTCCCATCCTCCTCCACCGAGCTCCTCCCGGGTGCGCCCCCCACCGAGCTCCACCCCCACCGGAGTTGAGGTGAGCTCCCCCTCCATTTTTTTTCTCTATTTTTCAATTTGATTAGCTGTTAGATGTTAGTTAGTTTTTAGGTTAGATGTTAGTTAGTTTTTAGGTTAGTGGTGATGTTCGAGAATTTAGGTTAGATGTTAGATGATTTAGGTGATGTTAGATAAATTAGGCGATGTCGGGCGCGGACCGGTGGTCGGTAGCGAGTGTGTGCGCCGGTGGTCGTTGGCGAGGGCGACCACCGGTGTCGGTGGCGCGCCCCGGTGGTCGGTGTCGATGGCGCGCCCCGGTTGTCAATGGCGAGGGCGGGTACTGGTGTCGGTGGCGCGTCCCGGTGGTCGGTGTCGATGGCGCGCCCCGGTTGTCAATGGCGAGGGCGGGTACCGGTGTCGGTGGCGCGCCCCGGTGGTCGGTGTCGATGGCGCGCCCCGGTTGTCAATGGCGAGGGCGGGTACCGGTGTCGGTGGCGCGCCCCGGTGGTCGGTGTCGATGGCGCGCCCCGGTTGTCAATGGCGAGGGCGGGTACCGGTGTCGGTGGCGCGCCCCGGTGGTCGGTCTCGATGGCGCGCCCCGGTTGTCAATGGCGAGCGCGGGTACCGGTGTCGGTGGCGCGCACCGGTGGTAGGTGTCGATGGCGCGCCCCGGTTGTCAATGGCGAGGGCGGGTACCGGTGTCGGTGGCGCGCACCGGTGGTCGGTGTCGATGGCGCGCCCCGGTTGTCAATGGCGAGGGCGGGTACCGGTGTCGGTGGCGCGCACCGGTGGTCGGTGTCGATGGCGCGCCCCGTTTGTCAATGGCGAGGCGGCCCTACAATTTGAAAATTTTACTGCAATTTCGTCAAAATTGATGCAATTTGTTAATGGATGTTCATTGTGTGTTTTCAGATGGCGTAGGTCCAGCCACTCACCATCGTGGTCTCATCGAGCTTCTTCAGCGGGTCCAGGGCGGCGCGTCATCGACATTTTTCTCCCTTGCTGCTTCGACCACTTACGGCTTCGCACCTACGCTCTAGGTGAGCTACATTTCCATCACCTCCAGCTTTCCACCCCTTGCTCTGCCCCGGCCTTCGAGCCGATGACACATTTACATTCATGTCTAGTCGCGTAACCGTAGGCGTCTCCCGTCCGGGAGAGTTGCAAATTTATAAATATGCAGGACTGTCCGTCTCTGCATATTTATAACCGTAGCTCTTCCGGATTGTCCACGTTTTGGACAGCTCGGGTATGTGTAGTTCGGTTCGTGTCCCATGTTCTGCTCCTTCCTGAGACGGATTTCGGCAGCACCCCCCGTTGTTCTTCGGATGCACACCCTCTCGGCTTGAAAAGTTCGAGACGTGTATTCTGAAGAACAGCGGGGAGGTGCTGCCGAAATTCCGTCTCGGGTCGGGGTAGAACATGGGACACGAACCGATCTACACATATCCGGGTGGGATTAGGCCCCTACCCATTAGACATGTAGGTGAACCGTTGCATGCTGTAAAATATAAAATTTTGTCGTAATTAATCCGATGACATTGTAAAAAAATATTATAACTTGCTGCATTTTAAGAAATGCGTTGTTGTTTGTCTCCCAATAAAGCAGAGGATGTCTGGTAATGAGTGGATGTACATCGGCCGTATTTCTGTGACTGAAAGAACAGATGAGTGGGAATGGAAGACCAACATGTTAGTGAAAGAGTTAGCGCGTGGTTCAAAGTCAGCGGTTCGCCCATTATGCCCTTGCTCTAATTGTCGGAGGCGGCATCGTCATGGAAAGGTTGAAATGACTAAACACCTGTGGTTGCATGGATATATGCAGAACTACGTGACGACTGTCGACTTTGCTCAGTACGAGCGTGATAGAGGAGAGGTGATGCGCCAGCGGATCAATGGCATTGAGTACGATGGGATTAGGAACTTGTTAGATGATTTCCGTGATGCCGACATGCCTGATTCGCCACCTCAAGTGGAGGAACAGCCCGAACCGGAGGACCCGGATGAACCCGAGCCCACAGCGAAGGCCTTCTTTGAAATGATGGGCTCGGCTAAGAGGCCGCTATACGAGGGTGCAAAGATTTCTCAACTCGATGCCATCTCTCAAGCACTAGCCGACAAGGCCCGGTACTCCACCACCCGTGCTGGATTTGAAGCTAATCTGAAAACCTATGGTAACATGTTGCCCGAGGGGCATTGTCTGCCTAAAAGCATGCACGAAGCGAAGAAAGTCTTGAAAGGGCTCAACATGGATTATACAAAGATAGATTCTTGTCCAAAAGGCTGCATTCTGTTTTGGAAACAGTTTGCGGATGACAAGTACTGTAGCATTTGTAAGGCGTCTAGGTATCATGAGGTAAAGGGAGCCGATGGTCAGTTGAAGCAGACGAAAGTCGCTATGAAGATTCTTCGGTATCTCCCATTCATTAAAAGAATCCAGCGGCTGTATTGGTCCGAGGAGACTGCCAAACAGATGACTTGGCACAAGATGGGGAAGAGATACACAGACGAGCACGGACGGGAAAAGATGGGACATCCATCTGATGGTCAGGCATGGAAGAATTTCGATGCAAAATACCCCGATGAGGCAAAAGAGGCTCGAAATGTCAGGATTGCGATAGCAACAGATGGATTCAATCCATATGGTATGTCGACTGCCTCATACAGCTGCTGGCCCGTGTTTGTTATTCCGCTCAATCTCCCTCCTGGAGTCTTAATGCAAAGGAATACCATATTTCTGTCGCTGATCATTCCAGGGCCAGAATACCCGGGAAAGAATCTGAGTGTCTACATGCAGCCGCTTGTGGATGATTTGGACCACTCTTGGCACCACGGGACGTTCACATACGACCGGGCATCAAAGAAAAACTTCTTAATGAAAATTTGGTTCCAATACTCCATGCACGACCTTCCAGGGTACGCTCTATTCTGTGGATGGTGTACCGCTGGTAAGTGGCCATGCCCAGTGTGCAGGAACCGATTGGAGTTCCTCTGGTTAAGCGCGGGTAAGAAGTATTCCTCGTTTGACATGCATCGACAGTTCCTCAAAAGAAGGCATCGATTTAGAGAAGACAAAAAGAACTTCAAGAAGGGCAGAGTTGAGCGTGTAGAAAAAAAGATACCAACATTCGATGGTGCAGCTGTTGATGCCGAGCTACGTGCTCTTGTTCCCGCTGGGGGAAATGGCCCACGATACGTCGGATATGGTAAAACACACAACTGGACTCACGTGGCAGGCTTGACGCAGCTTGATTATTACAAGGATCTCGAACTTCCCCATAACATCGATGTGATGCACACCGAAAAGAATGTCGGAGAGTCACTCTTTCACACAATCCTGAACATTCCTGAGAAGTCGAAGGATAATGTGAAGGCTAGAGTCGATGTCCAGAAACTCTGTGATAGAAAGAGATTACATATGCAGCCTCCTGACCGCCGGCGAAAAAATTGGTTTAAACCGCTCGCCGACTACTGCCTTGACAGTATTCAAAAGAAGGAGGTATTCAAGTGGCTCAAATTCATTGTCATGTTTCCTGATGGTTATTGTTCGAATATAAGCAAGGGGGTCAATCTTTTAACGGGAAAAGTCAACGGGCTCAAGAGTCACGACTATCATATATGGCTTGAGCGTCTGATGCCGGTGATGGTTCGAGGGTATCTACCCGAGCGTGTCTGGCGAGTGCTCGCGGAGTTGAGCCATTTCTTCCGCACGCTTTGTGCTAAGCAGATATGTCCTGTGATTATTCAGAAGCTGCATGATCTAGTGCCGGAGTTGCTATGCAACTTAGAGATGATATTTCCGCCAGGCTTCTTTACTCCGATGGCACATCTCGTTGTGCATCTCGCGAACGAGGCACTTTTGGGTGGACCGGTGCAGTTTCGTTGGCAGTTTTGTATTGAGAGAGAGTTCAAGTACATTAGAAACAGAAACTGGAAATAAAGCTAAGATTGAAGCATGCATAGCTGAGGGAGTATGTCTTGAGGAGATGGCAGACGCCGCGACAACGTACTATCCTGCTGAAGTTCCCACTATGCATAACCAGGCATCTCGGTACAATATCGACGAGCCCAAGCATGACCCCCAGCTCCTCCTCTTCCAATGTCCCGGTGGCAAGTCAGGTGGCCGAGAAAAATATACCTTGACCAAGGAAGAGCAAGATTGCATAATGCTCTATGTGCTTACGAACATGAAGGAAGTGGTCGATTATATCAGGTAAAATGGTGGTACAAATTACTTTCCAACTAGTAACCCTGTTTCGATCTAATACGTATTCTCTTCTTTTAGAGAATTCACGGATGAAATGTGGTCTGGAGCGGAGGAACCATCTATCGGAGAGCTGGACACTCTTCTAAAAGAGGGTGCTCCCGGACAGAAAAAATTTGTGTCTTGGTTCATGGAAAAAGTAATTTCTAACCTCTCCCTATTACCTTGCAATCTGTGGCTTGTCCCTTTCGTTACACCTATCTAATGCACAAAACAATTTGTATCGTATTTGTAGGGAGCTAATCCCAACGTTCAGATGACGGATGAGTTGAGATGTGTTTCCCAAGGTTTTACCCGTAGCGTCATGAAATATGAGAAGTATGATGTGAATGGGTATCGCTTCCATACGGAGGATCACCAGAAGAGTCGGCCGAATGCAAAAACGGTAAATACCGGGGTCTTCACCCGAGGCGCCGATTCCATAGACTACTACGGAACGTTAGAGAAGGTATACGAGCTGACGTTCAATCGCACCAACGTAGAACTCAAGCTCGTTGTGTTCAAATGCCACTGGTTCGACCCCGTCCATGGATACAAAAGTACCCCTTCCATTGGGTTAGTTGAAGTTAGGCCTTCAACCACCTATAGCGGAGCCGATGTCTTTATTGTGGCTCACCAAGCTAAGCAAGTTTATTATTTGCCTTACCCATGCCAGAAAGAGGCACTCAAGGGTTGGGAGGTCGCGTTCAGGGTATCGCCACATGGTAAACTACCCATGCCGTCCGACGACGATTATAACAACATTGACCCGAAAACGTACCAAGGAATTTTCTATCAAGAGCAAGAGGACTTCGGGGACTTTGACTTACAAATGGGTGGTTTTGAGGACCTCGAGAACAATGCGGAAACTCGTGGTGAGTCAGTGGTGGATCTAAAGGACATAGACATGCTCACCAAGCTACATACAGACAATGAAGACGATGATGAGCCACCACCGTTCGAAGATCCTCTAATTTACTACTCACGTGATAGTGATACGGATAGTGAGAACGAGAACCCACCTAATTATGAGAGTGATGATTCTAGGTGATGTCTTTATACTTAGTATTTTATCTTAGCATTTTTATGCAAGTTTCACCATTTTATACTTAGTATTTTTTCTTTTGAACATGCCTAGTGATGCTCTACATTTTATGCCAAGTTTCACCATTTTATGCTAAGTGCCTACATTTCACCATTTTATGCTAAGTGCCTATATTTTTACTATGTATATGTGATTTAATTGTTTTCTATTTCTCGATGCAGGTGATTGGACAATATGAGCCAAGGCAAGGAATCGTCGTCGTCCTTGCTCAAGAAGATTACACGGAGTGGTAGATCCTTGATTCGCAATCGGCGCTACCCCGTGGACGACGATGCGGTTGGAGGACGAGGGCGCCGGGCACGAGGTGGAGGACGAGGACGAGGACGAGGTGGAGGTGGCGGGGGAGGTGTAGACTTGGAGCCTCCACCCTCCGCGTCTGGTGACGTGGCTTCCCAGCTGCAGATAGAGTATAGGGAGGAGGGGGAGACGGAGTCCAGACGGGAGGAGGAGGAGGAGTACAGACCGGAGGAGGAGGAGGAGGACGAGGACGAGGAGGTGGAGGTGGAGATGGAGGGGGAGGTGGAGGGAGGAGGAGGGGCACCGAAGAAGCTGCGAGTTCGCGGGGAAGCGGGAGTCCCCGGTTTGGATAAGCAGCCTGCCACGGAGGAGGAGAAGACTCTTATTTGTCCAAATAAGAAGGAGTAAGTTTACTAATTTTGTAATTTTAAATATGTAGTTTCATTTTTGGCATATGTACTAATGTTTGATTATTATGCAGCAATTGGACATATGCTGAAGGGAGCCGCCAGCCTTCGAGCTTGATTGGAGCTCTGATCCGGCTTTATTGGCCGGGCTTTTACACCACGGCTGTGGATGGCGAGCCGAAGTTGGCGACTTCTTGGCTGGACTACGAGGCTGCCGATTACCCGCCATTCGGGAAGGCTTCTGACGCCGTGATCACCAAGTTTTGGGTAAGTTATATTTTCTTGAGTTTCGTTCGTAGTTGATGACACCACCGTTCTAACTCGCTATTTTCTTCATGCATGATTGAAGTGCTTTTTCCGGGTGCTTGAGGAGGATAGAGCCGCGGCGGTTCGGGTTCTCCGCAAGGCGTGCGTGAGGTTGACCCGCCAGGTGTGGTACAACCAGAAGCACACCGCCATCAGCGCGTTCATGGCCGAGAAGGGCAAAAGGGCCAAGAAGAAGGACAATGTCGCGGACCCGCCCAAGATGACAGTCGAGGATTTCATGAGGGTAAGTAAACTATCTATGTCATTCTACATTTCAGTTAATTTGCCATTGCATTGCCTCCTATTTACTTCACTATTGCATTCTCAGGTCATTCCACACTGGGCCGAAAGACACGAGGACGCATGGGCGGTGCTGGCTAGGAGGTGGGCCGGGGAAGACCCCGAATTCGATGCCGTGAGCAAGCGGAACAGGAGGAACCGAGGCCACGGGGGCACCCACAGTGGAGGAAGCCTCAACACCGACCGCTTCAAGAAGAGGATGGTATGTACATACATGGAAAAGATGGTTTATTTTCTATCATGCATGTTTCTACTTGATACACATAACGTTTACTTTTGCGATGCAGGAGAAGCAGAGTGGGGTGCCAGCTACTTACTTGGCGGCGTGGAAGACGATGAGGCGGAAGAAGTCCGTTTCGGACGCCGCCACGTCCTCGGCTCCTGAGTACTACGGCAGAACCGAGGAGGACATGCGGTCTTACACCTCGGCGTTCCAGATTCTGCACCCGCAGGTCGAGGACCCCTTCGAGCACGAGTACGACGAGACGGCGTTGATGCTAGCGGGGAACGGGAGGGAGCACGGCCGTCTGAGAATCCTTGATAAGGTGGCCACGCCTACCGCGAGCCTCACTCGTATCAAGGCTACCCTCCCCGTCGACGCCGTCCCTGTCCAGCCTCGTCGACGGCGTGCTGGAGCTGCCTCTGCCTCTGCCGATGTAAGCTGTCCTCTCATTCTCATCATGTTTTCTGACATTCCCCTCTGCATTGCTAAGTTGTCGATATTAACTTGTTTCCTAAATTGTAGCCGGAGTTCGATGCGGCCTATGCCGCCGCTTATGCGAAGTACAAGGAGGACCTACAGGCGTGGCAGCAGAGGACCGACGTCCTCACTGCGTACAATAGCGCGGTATCGAGGGTAAGTTTTCAATCCATATTTCTGCAAAATATGACAAGTCTAAATCATCTTGGCAACACATGACATCTAAACCATCTTGTAGGCGATGGTGAGGTGGATGACCACCGGAGAGAGAGGATCGCCTCCAGGAGAGCCTCCTGAAGCGCCAGGGCCGGTCCCGATATTCACATCGAGGGAAGAGTTTGCCCTCACATACTACGCAGAGACCCCGGTATGTGTTCTTTTCCACACGTCGATTACTGATTTACTTTGCCTCTAAAGTGTCTAACTCGTGCTCGAACATGTAGGGTACTGGAGCTTCGGAGAACACGGCTTTTGGCCGGGCTTCTCCTAGTGGCTCCCCGGGTTCGCGCCAGACGACGCCGATTCACGGCCGTGCTTCGGCCACTCCTGGTACCTCGCCTGGTGGCTCCGGAGCTGGTTCGACGGACGCGACACATGATCGTCCCGTTTTCACGAGGGGAGACTTGGGCTTCACCCCTTCTCCTCCGGACCGTCTGTAGCTAGCTAGCTAGGGATACTCTGGATCGATGTATGGATGTATCTGGATCGATGGATGCATGTGGATCGATGTATGACATTAAACGATGTTTGTATGGATGTTTTGATGGTCAATAATGATAGTACTGTGCTTCTAGATGTCTCTGTTTCATTGAATTATTATTTATGCAATTTCTGTGGATTTTGGAACCAAAACAGCAAAAAAAAAATCTGGGGCAGAGGCTATGCCGACGGCAATGCCTTCGGCACAGGCCCTGCGCTGACCAAATGGTCAGGCTTGTGCCGACGGCATTGCCGTCGGCATAGCCTCTGCCCCAGATGCCACTACCGAGCTCCACGTGTCAGGCTTGTGCCGACGGCATTGCCGTCGACATAGCCTCTGCCCCAGATGCCACCAGCGAGCTCCACGTGTCCCCTGTTGTGCCGACGGTGGCCGTCGGCACAGCGGTCACCACCAGACCAACGCGCTGACAACGTGGGGCCCGCTGTCAGACCAAGGTGGGGCCCACCACATACCTGTGCCGACGGCGTTTGCTTGTGCCGACGGCCCACGTACCTGCGCCGACGAGCCGTGTGCCGACGGCAAGGTGCCGACGGCCACCGTCGGCACAGCCTGTGCCGACGGGATTCTGACCTGTGCCGACGGCTTTTTGCCGTCGGCCTATGGACAGATTCCTGTAGTGGGCCGCTTGTACCACATGTGGGACACCGACTCCCACATGGTTGGATTTCTCGCCAGGTTGGATTGTCTCCAAGAAACTGAAAAAAAAACACACGCATGATTGGAAACATACTATTGAAGATGCGCGTATCTCCGTCGGCACACATAATTAATCTCACCACAACTCCGTCATCACACATGGCTACACATAGTTAATCTGACCACAACGCAAAGGTAAACCCGGGTACAACCACACACAAAAAAAACTGACCTGAACAACGGAGGCATAGAAGAGAGCCACTGCTGCTATGGTTGTGACGCAATGAACTCGACACCATCGACACCATCGAGGACAGTGGTGAAGGAAGTAGTAAAAGACGAGGGTCAGATAGGCCTACAACTGCGCATGAGGCACAGGAGGCCGCGGCCAGCACAGCCGGAGCCTGAATGGACGGGTCACACCGAACCGCATAGCCGATTGGCGTGGGAGGCGGGTCGTGCAGAGCCTCGCGAGGATGGGATGCGTCGTCCCCGACGCGGACCTTCACCCTTTCCTGCATCATACTAAGCAGAACATGACATCATGACAGAAAAAAAACAGTATTAAGATGTTCACTACCAATACTACCAATTGCATAGAAATCACTTCACTATAGTAGCCTAAAAAATATCAAATATAACTAAAATGAGGATATTGCCAGAATATTGTAGGCTGCATGTAAGAAAATCAAACATAATTCTAACATCGCGGAATCGAGATAACAATATAGTGAATGTTGTTAACAGGAAATAATTCATATCATGCATTTAGACTTTCAAGATTAAACAAAAGTATATATAGAAGGTTCAGGCAGTGCAATTCCACTTTAAGATGCTCAACTCGACATAAAAACAACAAATAAATGACCACCTATTGTTCTTCTAAACAAAGTAGTGAATATTGATCACGTAAGCACCAAAATTGGGTTATTTACACTACACATAAACTTTCATGGAGAAATTATTTAAAAACATAAGTGAGGATTAAGGCATGGACCCGGCATATATAAATACTACTTGCCAATTCATTTTGAGCAACTACACATGTAAATTTCTGTACTATATCACAGCATGCATGCACCTTTGGATGCCTATGTCGACGAGCTCCTGCACGGCTGCGTCAAGGTCGCCATGTTGGGCCCTGGAGAGGAGCAGCTTGACACTGCCTGCATACAGCAATACACTCAATTTAGAACCTACTTTCTGTATGCAATAATATATGATGTTACACATTAAAGGCCTCCCATATTTGACAATTGAGAATTTAGACACATACAAGCATCATGGGTCGTTGCAATTAGAGCATTACAAGCTAGATATAGACAACACAATAATATCCCAATTCTGAAAAATTGCATGGTCGCACCAAGAAACAAGTATACTATAGTGCACAACAAGGTTGGGCAAGAAAATTACAAACCAGTCCAATCCCTCTATCACACTGGGAAGCAAGCATAATTAAAAATTGAGTTGTGGTGAGATTAATTATATATGCCAGATACATATAAGAAGACTATGTGAACAAGATTGCAAGGCTTGCCCCAAATTACTTTTCATATACAAATGGCATAGATGTAATAGATTATTAAACCTTCTGTTTGTTTGTGTATGACACTCAATTGTTTGAGTATACAAAAGTGATCTGTTAACAAGGTCTAGAAACTTGTTACCAAACTACTTCTATATGAGACTAACATTGGAGCATCACACTATTTCAAGAGGAGTTAATAAGATCAGATCAGGATATAAGAGTTTCCAAATACTCTTATAGTAGATTGAGGTGGCACTTCTAGAATACTCTAATTAATCCTTCTGAAGATCTTCCTCTGGTAGTCCCTCTTTGCTTGTGGGTTTCTTCTCTTGCAGAATAGTTCAGAGAAGATTGAAAAACAAGATAATCTAGATAAAGTAGAAATATCTTGATTAAGACTTAGTTAAGCTTTTATTCTTCTTCAATATACTTGTTATTTTTTTTCCCATAAGATATGTTCTTATATCATACATGATTGGTTTACTTAGTTTCCAATTTAATTCCTCTAATAGAGGTTATAACTTGTTGTTATTCCTTAGTTGTATCTAGGGATACTTTAGTTGTTGAATGATCATTTGGATAGAAATGTGGAGTGTTTGTGGAATGATGACTTAAGATAGTAAGTTTATCAAATGGTTCATTGATGTGTTGAGATCTTATATTCTCACTCGTATAAGATGAGAAAGACAATGAGCATGAGAAGATTATTGGGATTTAATGACTTATGTCATAGTTGCTAGTTGTTTTTCTTAGGTGTCATGTTGTTACTTTATACTCTTCTCTTTATTACCTTTATCATTCATAATGCAGATATAGAGGTTTGGGAATATCATATGTAATGATCAAGGTTTAATAGTAGTTTAAGAAGATTTAATTCTTCTTTTAAGTACTTCTTTTATGATTGATGAGATATGTACATATTCGATAAATATATTAATACAATTATTATGTCATTTCCCACTTGTGGGTTTTGAGTTAACACGTGTTTGTATCTTTTGTGTTCTATTGAACCTTTGTTATTTACCTTTGAATGTTCACTTAGTTGTTACTAAATAATTTGGAAAGATGTTGTGACGCCCCGAGATCGGGCACTATGCAGATTTCAGCATTCCCGCCAAAATCCACATAATAACCGATTCCGGGTTGCCACTTGTGATAACATTACAACGGTTCACGAATAATCCACAACAACAACAGAAAAGATATATACAAGATGACTCAAACGAGTCAAAGATACAACTGATACAATACAAAGATCCAAATAACAGCGGAAGAAACAATATAGTGTCCGACTACGGACAAGATACAACTTGGACTAAGAGTCCTGAAGATAACCGATGGCGTCCAATCCCTGCCCAGGCCAAGCCGGAGGGATTCCCAAGCTAACGTCGTCAGACTTCAAACCTGTTGACTGCAATTTGGAATATGCAGCCACGAAAGGGATTCGTGGGTCAGTACGGTTAAGTACTGGCAAGTGGATAAACCATACTCACAAGATACCAGCGTAACCAATCATCACAAGATACCAATACTTTGGATACAATGGAAAGGAAGGGATTATTGCAAAGAAGCGGCAACGGGCTGCACTAACTAACTACAGAAACACGCTACAACATCCGGCTAAAAGAAAGGGATAAGATAGCGTATCAGAACCAACTACAACTACTCACCAGACAATACCATCCAATGTTACCCCCTACTAAGGAAGCAACCCAAGGAAACTCACACTGTTGATTAAAGTGACATTCATTGTTATGGTGAAGGTAATCTATATTACTAGTCAAGTTATCGTCGTTAAGTGTAAGTTGTCTGAGTACTTGTTAGCCAGCACTTTCACCAAGTCATCCATAACCGCGGACAACACGGCTTCTCGAGAAGATTTAACCCTGCAGGGATGCACCAATTTGGCCGTACACGTAAGAATGACCCGCCAGATGGAAATGCACTTCCACCAAGCGAGGCACTCAACACAACCCAACTCTTCTTCGCATCAAGCCCAAAGAACCCCGTGCAATTGAGCGCACGGCTAATCAAGCCCCACGAAGAAAAGAGGACCCTCATAGCACTCTAAGAACGTGTCTCCCTAAATGCCGACTACAAAAGTTCCACCCTGGCGCCAAGGGTTCGCACCTGCATATGCATGCGGCAAATGGAAAACCCGAACTAAATGAGGCGATTTGGATGAGATGCGAATCAAATCAGAATTGCGGGGGGCGCCCATACTCGCTTCCCACATGCGGTTAGTGCGCTCATCATGGATCAGTAGACAAGACCCTTGTCCTAATTAAGTTCGACACTAGCAGGCCTCAAAACCACGCCGGGCCTCCTGCCGGTGCCTTATCATCAAATTATTATTACCCAAAACATTAACATGTTGTTGATTGAATTGAAACCCAACTATCAAACTAAACAGGTGATAAGACGGACAACAAGACTTGAGCGCAAACAACACTAAGCATGCAACTACGACACGAGGGCCAACAAGGTAAACAAGCAACAGCTAATAGGAAGTGGAAGGAAAGGCTATATCATGGCTGCAAGGTAAACATATGATAGGATCGAGACACAAGCATCGAATCATAAGGCTAGAATAAGAACAACGGAAAGAATTGGTAACAAGTGATGAAAGGCAGCCATAGGTAGCAAGTGAGTATACTTGCCTGGAATCCAGCAAGTAGAGGTACATCCGCAGAACTTGTCGTTGCTCACATCATCTCAACGTCCTATCCGCGAAGAAGCAACGAACCTCGAACAAACACCGGATGCAACAATTACTACTACGGCAAAAGATCCAACGTGATCAAGATATGGATGCATGACAAGTTTAAGGACGCATCAAAGATAAACTAGTTGACATGGTAAACATATTTAAATGGGCCCATATGCAATTTGGATTGTATATGGAAAAGCCCATGAATTAATGTTGAATTAAATGATCTACAAATAACCATCATGTGGCAGTTGATTAGAATGATGCATGGATGATGAAAACAATGAGAAAACAACAATAGCTTCAATTTGATATGTTATTTACCAAGTTTGGAATTTTATTTATTAAGTTATGAAATTTGGCTTCTTAAATGAGTTACACAAGCATTTGTTGTTTTCACCCATTTTAATTGTTCAAAACAGATAACAAAATTTATATTTGGAAAGAACACAAAATTTTAGATGGAAAACATATTTCATTTATTGAATTTGGATTTAAAATGAGCAAGTTATTAATTTGACAATTTTAAATGCATTAAATTAGAAATAGTTGTTTTCAGCAATTTAAATTATTCAAAACAGAAAACAAAGTTGTTATTCAAGTGTCGCATTTCATTTTGGATGGATTTCATGTTTTGGGTTTTCAATTTGGAGCAAACATGTGAAAGTTATCAATTAGGACTTTTAATTAATTAATTAAGGCATTTTTAAATGACATCAATTTTAATTGTTCAAATTGAAAACAAAGTTGATATTCAGAAAGGTGGTTTCATTTTGAGTGGAAAACATATTTTATTTGTTAAAATTGGATTTTAATTGAGCAAGTTATGGATTTCACCATTTAAATGATTTAATTAAAGTATTAAGTAATTGCATTAATTTTATTTATCCAAAACAGAAAACAAATGTTATATTTGGAAAGAGAATGGAATTTTGGATGGAAAACATATTTTATATGTTCAAAAAGAATTTACTTTGACCAAGTTATGAATTTAGCAATTTTAAATGATTTAAACAAGGTTTAAATTATTTAACCAATTTTAATTATTCAAAACATGAAACAAGGTTTATATTTGTAAAGGTGGTTTAATTTGGCATGGAAAACACATTTTATATGTGGCATTTGAATTAAATTTGAATTAGTTATGTAATTAACCAAATTTGTAATGAGGTGTTTGAATTTGAATTTTGAAAATATTTGGGGTGTTCAAAACAGTAAACAAATGATTTAAACAGATAGAGAATTAAATTTGGTTTGGAAAACATGTTTTATTTATTCCATTTGGATTTGATTTGAGGGATTTGTGATGGTTTGAATTTCAGGGACAAATCTGTGATTTTACAGGGACCTTTGTGTGGAAGAAAAGGATAGCAGAAAGATCCCTGGGCTTTTCCCACTCAACGCGGTTCAACACCGTGACACTGACCCGTGGGGTCAGCGCCAAGTTGGCGCCAGCGTGGTGCGGGTGAGAGATGAGGTGGCCTCCAGGGCCAATGATCAGTGGGCCCTGGGGTTGCGATGAGTAAATCACAAAAAGGGGGGGCAGTGCACCCGCGGGGATTCGACCCTGGGTCGCCAAGCGTGCGTAGCGGGGTGCTACCACTGCGCTGCTGCTGCTTCGACGTTCAGAGTACCGACGCGGTGGTTTTCAGATAAAAGACATGGCCTTGTGCCAGCCTGACGAAACTGAAACTGTATTCAGTTAGTAGGCACGGAGGGGAATTGCAGCGACACGTCGATGATCGCCGGTGCTCACAGCAGCCCTGACGCGCGAGAGGAAACGAAGATGGCAGGGAGGCGTAAGGGGACAGGGAGCTCACAGTGGGGTCCTGACGCAGCCGGAGCGGATGGCGAGGACGGGGAACGACGAGAAGACGACGGCGAGGTGCGCAGCTGCGACATTGGCGACCTTGGCGTCACCAACCCGGAGCAGCGGCGGCTCCGATTACCCCACGAGGCGACGAGGATCGAGTGTAGGTGCCGTTCCTGCGACCGTCTTGGCTCGACAGTGGCCATGGCGGCGGGGCGACGGCGACCTGCCACTGCCTCTCTCCCTCTCGATACAGCACAGAGGGAAGGGAACAGAGAGGTGGGAGGAAGAGAGAAGAATTGGCGGCGCCGTGGAGGGGAGAGGAGAGGGGGGAAAGTAGGGCACGAGGGAGAGGGGGATGGCGGTGCTTTATGGAGGCGGAGAATGGAGCAGTGGCCGTCAATCCTTCACCGTGCCGACGTGTACCTCCTCGATGCAGTGCCGTACGAGGAAGAAGGAGTAGGCGGGCCTAGGTGGTGTGGTGGGCTGGGAGAAGAGGGGAATGGGTTGTGGGTGGTAGGTGGGCCACTTGGCCTGCCTCCCCACAGCTCAAAGGGTTTTTTTTTGTTCTCTCTCTTTTTTTTGTAGGGAAGGAAAGGAGGGGAAAATAGAATTAGAGGTTAGGGTTTTAGTTTTATGAAGTATTTTTATTTGATTTACAAAACAGCAATATCAAGGTATGTTAACTTATTTTCAACAATTTGAAAATGCCAATTAGTTTGAAATTGCTAGTTGAAATTCAAATAGGTTTTCATATAGGTTTTGATTTTTGAAATAAACAATGGTTATTCAATAACTCAAACAATTATGAAAACTTATTGAATTTAATTGTTTGCAAAATTTTAATTTTTAAACCCACATTTGGAACATGCCAAGTATGGAGGGATTTGATTTGAATTTTGAATTTACCACTAGGGTGTTAATAGAAAGGGTTTTATTATCAAGCATTTTTTTTATTTGATTCAAATTCAAACTATTGGAAACATTTTGAGTTGTTTAGTTGGCAACTTTTAATTGGAAATTTTGGACATGTTAGAAAGTTTAAATTGGTTTGAATTTTTGAGTTGTTTTGAAAACAAGGTGCAATGCATATGATGCATGTGATGCAAAGCAAAAAGAAAAACAACCAACTTTCTAACTTAGGGGGGACACCCCAGGTGTTACAGACGACACCACTAACAAGGGATTGCGCCCTCGCAATCCACCTGCTAACCCGGGAGGGAAAGAAGTTCGACTATCGATTCTTCATGCTTCCAGCTGATCTCCTCGACACCACTAACAAGGGTTGCTCGACACCACTAACAAGAGATTCTTGCTCAGGCTGATGACGATGTTCTTCCACCAGGAATCTTCCGATGATCGAACCTATTAGGTTAAAGGCTCAGAAAACGTCCACCCACGTAGGATCCTAACACTTTGAAAGATAGACAAGGGGGGAAAACTCCAAAACAAATAAGATGGGAGGGGAAATAGAATAGAGATAAGGAGAAAGCAAGAATCCTATTGAGATGTTTCCAAAATAGTTTAGCAGAACTAGTTTTTGACACTCTAGAAACAACGACCATTAGCGAGGTTATCCTATAGGCTTTGCGGACCCGTTGCTTCGATAACCATTCGTATCGAAACAATATCGGGAATCGGAAACCTGGCTCTAATACCATTTGTGACGCCCCGAGATCGGGCACTATGCAGATTTCAGCATTCCCGCCAAAATCCACATAATAACCGATTCTGGGTTGCCACTTGTGATAACATTACAACAGTTCACGAATAATCCACAACAACAGAAAAGATATATACAAGATGACTCAAACGAGTCAAAGATACAACTGATACAATACAAAGATCCAAATAACAGCGGAAGAAACAACACAGTGTCCGACTACGGACAAGATACAACTTGGACTAAGAGTCCTGAAGATAACCGATGGCGTCCAATCCCTGCCCAGGCCAAGCCGGAGGGATTCCCAAGCTAACGTCGTCAGACTTCAAACCTGTTGACTGCAATTTGGAATATGCAGCCACGAAAGGGATTCGTGGGTCAGTACGGTTAAGTACTGGCAAGTGGATAAACCATACTCACAAGATACCAGCGTAACCAATCATCACAAGATACCAATACTTTGGGTACAACGGAAAGGAAGGGATTATTGCAAAGAAGCGGCAGCGGGCTGCACTAACTAACTACAGAAACACGCTACAACATCCGGCTAAAAGATAGGGATAAGATAGTGTATCAGAACCAACTACAACTACTCACCAGACAATACCCATCCAATGTTACCCCCTACTAAGGAAGCAACCCAAGGAAACTCACACTGTTGATTAAAGTGACATTCATTGTTATGGTGAAGGTAATCTATATTACTAGTCAAGTTATTGTCGTTAAGTGTAAGTTGTCTGAGTACTTGTTAGCCAGCACTTTCACCAAGTCATCCATAACCGCGGACAACACGGCTTCTCGAGAAGATTTAACCCTGCAGGGATGCACCAATTTGGCCGTACACGTAAGAATGACCCGCCAGATGGAAATGCACTTCCACCAAGCGAGGCACTCAACACAACCCAACTCTTCTTCGCATCAAGCCCAAAGAACCCCGTGCAATTGAGCGCACGGCTAATCAAGCCCCACGAAGAAAAGGGGACCCTCATAGCACTCTAAGAACGTGTCTCCCTAAATGCCGACTACAAAAGTTCCACCCTGGCGCCAAGGGTTCGCACCTGCATATGCATGCGGCAAATGGAAAACCCGAACTAAATGAGGCGATTTGGACGAGATGCGAATCGAATCAGAATTGCGGGGGGCGCCCATACTCGCTTCCCACATGCGGTTAGTGCGCTCATCATGGATCAGTAGACAAGACCCTTGTCCTAATTAAGTTCGACACTAGCAGGCCTCAAAACCACGCCGGGCCTCCTACCGGTGCCTTATCATCAAATTATTATTACCCAAAACATTAACATGTTGTTGATTGAATTGAAACCCAACTATCAAACTAAACAGGTGATAAGACGGACAACAAGACTTGAGCGCAAACAACACTAAGCATGCAACTACGACACGAGGGCCAACAAGGTAAACAAGCAACAGCTAATAACAAGTGGAAGGAAAGGCTATATCATGGCTGCAAGGTAAAAATATGATAGGATCGAGACACAAGCATCGAATCATAAGGCTAGAATAAGAACAACGGAATGAATTGGTAACAAGTGATGAAAGGCAGCCATAGGTAGCAAGTGAGTATACTTGCCTGGAATCCAGCAAGTAGAGGTACATCCGCAGAACTTGTCGTTGCTCACATCATCTCAACGTCCTATCCGCGAAGAAGCAACGAACCTCGAACAAACACCGGATGCAACAATTACTACTACGGCAAAAGATCCAGCATGATCAAGATATGGATGCATGACAAGTTTAAGGATGCATCAAAGATAAACTAGTTGACATGGTAAACATATTTAAATGGGCCCATATGCAATTTGGATTGCATATGGAAAAGCCCATGAATTAATGTTGAATTAAATGGTCTACAAATAACCATCATGTGGCAGTTGATTAGAATGATGCATGGATGATGAAAACAATGAGAAAACAACAATAGCTTCAATTTGATATGTTATTTACCAAGTTTGGAATTTTATTTATTAAGTTATGAAATTTGGCTTCTTAAATGAGTTACACAAGCATTTGTTGTTTTCACCCATTTTAATTGTTCAAAACAGATAACAAAATTTATATTTGGAAAGAACACAAAATTTTAGATGGAAAACATATTTCATTTATTGAATTTGGATTTAAAATGAGCAAGTTATTAATTTGACAATTTTAAATGCATTAAATTAGAAATAGTTGTTTTCAGCAATTTAAATTATTCAAAACAGAAAACAAAGTTGTTATTCAAGTGTAGCATTTCATTTTGGATGGATTTCATGTTTTGGGTTTTCAATTTGGAGCAAGCATGTGAAAGTTATCAATTAGGACTTTTAATTAATTAATTAAGGCATTTTTAAATGACATCAATTTTAATTGTTCAAATTGCAAAACAAAGTTGATATTCAGAAAGGTGGTTTCATTTTGAGTGGAAAACATATTTTATTTGTTAAAATTGGATTTTAATTGAGAGAGTTATGGATTTCACCATTTAAATGATTTAATTAAAGCATTAAGTAATTGCATTAATTTTATTTATCCAAACCAGAAAACAGATGTTATATTTGGAAAGATCATGGAATTTTGGATGGAAAACATATTTTATATGTTCAAAAAGAATTTACTTTGACCAAGTTATGAATTTAGCAATTTTAAATGATTTAAACAAGGTTTAAATTATTTAACCAATTTTAATTATTCAAAACATGAAACAAGGTTTATATTTGGAAAGGTGGTTTAATTTGGCATGGAAAACACATTTTGTATGTGGCATTTGAATTAAATTTGAATTAGTTATGTAATTAACCAAATTTGTAATGAGGTGTTTGAATTTGAATTTTGAAAACATTTGGGGTGTTCAAAACAGTAAACAAATGATTTAAACAGATAGAGAATTAAATTTGGTTTGGAAAACATGTTTTATTTATTCCATTTGGATTTGATTTGAGGGATTTGTGATGGTTTGAATTTCAGGGACCAATCTGTGATTTTACAGGGACCTTTATGTGGAAGAAAAGGATAGCAGAAAGATCCCTGGGCTTTTCCCACTCAACGCGGTTCAACACCGTGACACTGACCCGTGGGGTCAGCGCCAAGTTGGCGCCAGCGTGGTGCGGGTGAGAGATGAGGTGGCCTCCAGGGCCAATGACCAGTGGGCCCTGGGGTTGCGATGAGTAAATCACAAAAAGGGGGGGCAGTGCGCCCGCGGGGATTCGACCCTGGGTCGCCCAGCGTGCGTAGCGGGGTGCTACCACTGCGCTGCTGCTGCTTCGACGTTCAGAGTACCGACGCGGTGGTTTTCAGATAAAAGACATGGCCTTGTGCCAGCCTGACGAAACTGAAACTGTATTCAGTTAGCAGGCACGGAGGGGAATTGCAGCGACGCGTCGATGATCGCCGGTGCTCACAGCAGCCCTGACGCGCGAGAGGAAACGAAGATGGCAGGGAGGCGTAAGGGGACAGGGAGCTCACAGTGGGGTCCTGACGCAGCCGGAGCGGATGGCGAGGACGGGGAACGACGAGAAGACGACGGCGAGGTGCGCAGCTGCGACATTGGCGACCTTGGCGTCACCAACCCAGAGCAGCGGCGGCTCCGATTACCCCACGAGGCGACGAGGATCGAGTGTAGGTGCCGTTCCTGCGACCGTCTTGGCTCGACAGTGGCCATGGCGGCGGGGCGACGGCAACCTGCCACTGCCTCTCTCCCTCTCGGTACAGCACAGAGGGAAGGGAACAGAGAGGTGGGAGGAAGAGAGAAGAATTGGCGGCGCCGTGGAGGGGAGAGGAGAGGGGGGAAACTAGGGCACGAGGGAGAGGGGGATGGCAGTGCTTTATGGAGGCGGAGGATGGAGCAGTGGCCGTCAATCCTTCACCGTGCCGACGTGTACCTCCTCGATGCAGTGCCGTACGAGGAAGAAGGAGTAGGCGGGCCTAGGTGGTGTGGTGGGCTGGGAGAAGAGGGGAATGGGCTGTGGGTGGTAGGTGGGCCACTTGGCCTGCCTCCCCACAGCTCAAAGGGTTTTCTTTTTATTTTTTTTTGTGCTCTCTCTTTTTTTTTGTAGGGAAGGAAAGGAGGGAAAAATAGAATTAGAGGTTAGGGTTTTAGTTTTATGAAATATTTTTATTTGGTTTACAAAACAGCAATATCAAGGTATGTTAACTTATTTTCAACAATTTGAAAATGCCAATTAGTTTGAAATTGCTAGTTGAAATTCAAATAGGGTTTCATATAGGTTTTGATTTTTGAAATAAACAATGGTTATTCAATAACTCAAACAATTATGAAAACTTATTGAATTTAATTGTTTGCAAAATTTTAATTTTTAAACCCACATTTGGAACATGCCAAGTATGGAGGGATTTGATTTGAATTTTGAATTTACCACTAGGGTGTTAATAGAAAGGGTTTTATTATCAAGCATTTTTTTATTTGATTCAAATTCAAACTATTGGAAACATTTTGAGTTGTTTAGTTGGCAACTTTTAATTGGAAATTTTGGACATGTTAGAAAGTTTAAATTGGTTTGAATTTTTGAGTTGTTTTGAAAACAAGGTGCAATGCATATGATGCATGTGATGCAAAGCAAAAAGAAAAACAACCAACTTTCTAACTTAGGGGGAACACCCCAGGTGTTACAGATGTTGTGTGAATGGTTCATATCTTAAAGAGTTATTGTTTGAGAGGACATAACATCTCTGTTTGATGAGATAGTTCAATTGTGTATTACTCATTGGTGGAAGTATGATCATCAGATATGTGATTTGGATACTCACCTCTCTTTGAGTTCTATATACCTAGTGAATTATCCCAAGTCACATAAAGACTTTGTGGTTAAGCTTGTTGAGAGTTTGTGTTGGTCACAGCCAATTATGGTTTGTGTAATCAAATGATTTGGTTTCTTAAGATACTTGTTATAAAGAGCACTCCAAATGTACTCTTGACTAGATGAACTAGACCTATTTCATCATGTCAAGTGAAACATTGGTCACTTTGATTCGTTTAAACTTTCACGCCAAAATTTTCCCGTATTTGGAGATGCATGATTTGCAAATGCACATATTATATTTAGATCCTTATAACCTCCCAAACACTGGGATGTTACAGCCGGGCCATCTCGATATCCAACCCTAGCTGGATACGGGGAGTCGGCAACATCCTCACACATAGGCTTGTGCGTGAGGGTCTTGTACATGCTTCCATGACATCGTCATCGACACCTCTTCCGCTACTATGGTACCTGGTACACGATCTCGGAAACTTGATCTTGGAATCTATATTCACTTGTATGTGCATAGCAAGGTCTTGGTTGTTGCGTAGCATGCTTGGCAAACAATTTAAATTCCCGTTGTGCAACCCAGTAGTAAAGCCTTACAAAACCATGGTATATAGGCAGAAGTGATCCCAAGTGCTCACGAGTCATTGGAAAACCAACATCTCTGATCCTTCTTTCCAAAGGGATCATTCGAATTTCAAATAACGTTATGGGTTCACCCAACGCGAGTCGACTATTCATGAGTTCTCTGGTCAGATTGTAATGCTCAGTGCGCACTTGATGCGTGGATAGAGCTTTCAGTTCTTCTACCAAATGATAAGGGTGCCGCTTACGAAACCGATCAACCATCTCAACATCAATACATGTGTGCAAGAGCTCCTTGACAATGCACACACAAAATTAGAGGTGAGGTCCTTCATGAACCTCATGTCCAGGCATATGATCCACAAAGTCATCCGTATTGTGTTCCTGAGAACCACCATCAGAGCATGAACGCATTCTCCAAAATTGTTTCCATTTGGAGCCAAAGGTTCATGACTTATCATCAGATTAAAATGATATATTTCAGAGGGATCTATCTCTACAATAAACAAGTTTATTTAACTCTTTAGTTAAAAAATAATTTTCACTACTTAATTTAATAAAACTGAAATTAAGATATGATCCCACTGAAACTGATATTACTCAAAATCAACTTTCAGGGATACGAGATCAAAAATAACTTACGACAAGAAGGATGGATACATATCAACCAATGATAACCTAAAGGGTAGGGTACCTTGACAATCGCTGCATGTGATTCCCGCTCATATTTCTATGAATGTATTCCGAGCTTATAACTAGTTATGCCTGAATGTCAAGACAACCAACTCACACCGCATGTACAGAAAAATCCTTGGGTACAAGTCAACAATCCATACCCACCTTCTAACAGTAATAACACCATGACCCTTGGATACAAGTGATGAACGTGAACCCAAACCTGGTTTGACGGTTGCTACAGTATGGGAGAACACGATCAACCTTGATATTTTTAACTAAGGAATCACCTTAATAAACGACTACTGCACAATCAAAGTGAACAAAAAAGGATAAACATCACATGTAATTCATAATTCGTGTTATCCGGTATATCGTTTGTTCTCCGGGGATTCTTGATGCATCTCCAAGGAGGATCCTTCATCTCCGTTATTCTCACAATAGTAGAAAATCCGACGAAATTCCGTTGCCGTGTTTCTTCAAGACTTTCCACGACAAAGCAATTACCACTTCCCTTGTCATGTACTTACTCCCGAGGTCCACGATGAACGCCTCATTGTCGAAGTTGAACAATGACAATCCATTAGCATTGGCCATCATGTCAAAACATAGTAATAAGATAGCTATACCAAACCACACACTCACCCTGCAAAACCAAGTTAGATGCTTCTAAAGCTTTGTATTCAAGTTTTAGCGTGGCTGTAGGTTCTGCAAAAAACTATCGTCATAACCTACAAATATCAAGGTATGTTTATTCTAATTTCTAGATTGACATTGCGGGGTGACTGAAACACATCCATTACGAAAACGTCTAGAGCCTCAATCTAAAATTATTCATAACCATGACCCCCCCCCCCCCGGGTGGATAGAATCCACATGCCCTTTCCACCATGCCGTTGTATGAAACCAACTATGGTGCAACCCAAAACTACTAAAGCACTTCTTCCAACGAAGTGAGATATGCCACGAGAAACTCGAACGTCCTAGGATTGTCAGAAGTTTGTAGAAAGTCACACCATGCAGTCGGAAACAAAACAAACACAACTTATTGTGAAGCAATGAACATAAACTTAATATTGAACTTTCTAATATACTTTCACAAGGTTATCCAATACCCTAAACAATATTGTGCTCTAGATCAGATCGCATCTGCGCATAGAATACTCTAATACCAGTACTGGTGTATGCTGCAGAATTTTAAAATATTCCCTACGTAAGCACCAATATCACTACGGAGATAACAATGCATGCCCATACATGCAATGATCTAGTACCACGATTCACGGACGCGGAAGATCGTTGTAGTCGTAGTAGATTCGGAACAATCGTACGTCCTCACAACTAGGCCTAGTTGCAAGAATGTTGCTAAGCTTCGATCATCAAGAATCGCGCGTCTAATCTCTCTTATGGTGTGAACACGTACGCTCGTGTCAACTTACCAGCATTCCATTGTCCAAGACTCGGCACCGACGAAGAGAGACAACTTTTCGGTGTTGCTAATTGGTAGATCTGATCAATTATGATCGAACCTATATGATTCTGTAAGTTCTCAACACATGAGAGAGGAGAGAGATTAGAGCTAGATCTAATCGGAGATGACACCTCAAAACTCTGATTAGATTAAGCTCCAACTCAATTAGATGGGCTCTAATTAGAGGCTCTAATTCTAGTAGAGAGAGAGAGAGGCACGAGGGTCAATTGTTGTGTTTTCTCTCAATGCCTTGGGGTCCTTTTTATAGGTGTCGGAGGGGGAGACTTGCCTTGGGGGGAGGGGGAGGAATGCCTCCCACAATCAGCACCACCAAGGAGGTGGCCTCACTGGCTCCCTTCCCCAACTCGGATAGGACTCCTAGTCCAACTAGGAGTCCTTTCCTAGTGTGAGAAGTCCTCCCTCCTTTTTATTTTTCCCTTCCTTTTATTTTGGTATTTTCCTTTTCTCTTCGAACAAAAATTAGGAAGGTGCATGGAGGTGTAATGCACCATGGATAGTGGCCCTTGGGACCACCTGCCAGCCCCCAGTGATGGGTGCATCCATAGAGGAAGATCTTCCCCCTCCAACACTTGGCCCTTCTCATTTTTTGCCCGAAACTCTTCTGGAGCCCTGTCCCCTATAGATAAAATCATCGACCTTATCTACTGATGGTAGAAACATATTTTTAACATACCAGGACATGTCATGTGCTTCACATCTCTCCGATAAATTCAGCCCTCTCCCGACATCATTTCCCTCTTATAATAACTTTCCCGAAACACCTCAGATTGACACCAGACTTTTTCTATGACATCGTATCGATGTCGACCATTCATACAACCATTAGAGACATCTTTATTCTCTCAATTAAAGGTTGGCACGGCTTAAACGTGTAACCCCTAAAAGTTCAGTAACACACAAACATGTTCGGAAACATACCGGATAATAACCAATAGCGGAGCCATGGATGCCCCTGATGGCTCATGTGTGTCCACGAAGAACGAGGGAACCTTTAAGTTACCCATTGCACTTATTCTTTTAACTTCAGGATACCAACATTATCACAAAGTGAGACAATGTAATCTATTCTGATCAAACCATTTGACTATAACACATATAAAATTCGTAAATATAACGTTCTCTTTTCTCATCCATATCCCTGATATCCTTTTGATAAATCACACTGTGTCTAGCCAGACGATTGTGTGACATCCTTGATACCGAGAGGGCCCATAGAATGTATATCTCCATCGTCTTGAGGAGTTAAGTACCATTTTGAACGACCTCAGTTTCATTGCATGCTCTAGGTTATATATCTAGACGTCAACGTTACAATCCCCTATTATGCAGGTTGTCTGAATAAATCCAAAACATAACTATCGATTGTGCGGCCACTAGATATGCTCATAGTATAGGAATACTAGTCAATGAAAACTCCATATCCACTTTGCTAAATACATAACGGTTATCATTCTCTTAGTAAAATCATATAATTGGGCCAGTTCAGTACTGTTGTTAACCTAACAATAAACACTCATGTTTGTTAAACGTATCAAAATTCTTGATCAGGAAAACATGATCATCTCAGAAATCCTAAATCAAATTTTACAGATAAGATTAGGAAGTCTTGTTTGTTTTTGTCTTCACACTAGCACAAAAATTTTCTTTTGAAAACTCACTTTTCAAATACTATAGCGGTTTTAGCATGATAATATAAATTTAATAATGAGCTTGGAGATAGAATAATAACTCAATGTTATTGTCTTTAGAGCATATCTTCGACACCTCGCACGACCCTCCTTGCATAGGAAGAGCAGAACCCGCCGCCACATGCACCACTCGGACTTTGCTTGGAGGCGCATGCGGCAACAACATGGGAGGAGGAGGGGTCAAGGGTATCACCTCGATCGACGACACAAATAAACATTATTGGCATAAAAGTTATGTGGCGTCTTGACAACGTGTCCTCCCAAATCCACACAACAAACATAACAAAGTAGAATTACGTACCTAGGATGCTATTGGGGTCAGGGGAGACATGGAGGCTACAATTTTTTTTTCCAATGGACAGTCCACGATCACTTTGTCCATTTGTGATCTATTCAGGTCTGTATTTTGACGGCAACAAGAAAGAGGATAGATGAGCAAAATGGGGTCGTGGTTGGAGACTGGAGTATTTGTTTATGCCAAAATTTTCCCACTTTGGCGAATCATTACTTGCACAGTTCCGAGATGTGCACTGTTGCACCCTTTTCCCCTTCTTCTCGGATAGAATCGGATCCAGCAGCCGCCGAGTAGAAGAATAGGAATGCTGGGGCTTCACTAGCGAGCTCTGCCACTGCATGTTTCCGCTTCCGAGGCTTATCTTCCTTGGATATTTGCTTCGCCACCCCGCTCCTTCTCCCAACCAGGACTAGTGTTTCGGCCGCCCATGGCGTGCTCGCAGTGGGGCAGTTCATACTTCATAGGCTGCTAGGTAAGAGAGGAGAGCCGAAGCTCCTGGGATCGGCGTCCGCCGCTGCGGGCTAACCCCCTCTCCTTTCCCCAGTCCGTTCGAGCTCCCGGCAGCTTTCAGGTAGTGTTCTCTGTCTAGACTCGACACATCCGTGTAGTAAATCAACGGAGCAACAGTTCCTAGTTTTGAAGGAATCAACAGTACATGATTGCGATTTACATCTGCTCATTCAAATCTTTTGTTGTAGCTCATTTTATTATCTCTTAATTGCGGTTTTCTCCACATATTCAGCTAAGAGCCTTTACAGCTGGACTGCTTTCAGGTATCAATTTAACCTGAATATCTCTGTTTCTGAAATAATAAAGGGTTTTCAGTTTTTCCTTTGTGGGAATATATATAGATCTTGATTTGTTAGTAACCTCGGCCTGATGGAGGTCATTTACTGTTTGTACTGCATAAATTAGTGTTGTTTCTCACTGTTGGTTACCAATCTTATAGCCCCGTGGGTGCAATAGCTTGGACGGTCGACTGGCAGATTGAACCGGCGGGTAATTTTCACGAGAACCAACATTATGGAGGACAAGTCCCACCGCGTGAGTGATGAGCCCATGAAGATGCCCTTCACATTGTTACAAGAGATCACCAATAATTTTGGCGAGGACCGAAGAATTGGCAGTGGTGCCTTTGGAGAAGTTTACAAGGTATCGACGAGTCAAATTAAAGGCGTTCGGCTCTAAACATGTTCAGTTGTGATGATTTTTGCAAGCTGTTGAACAGGGAGTGCTTGATGGAAAAGAGATCGCCGTGAAGAAGCTCCGAGTCATGCCAGGGATTAATGAGAAGCAATTCGAGAATGAATGTGGACATCTCAGGAGGCTCAAGCACCAAAATATCGTGCAATTAGTGGGCTTCTGCAATGAAGAAGAGGAAGTAGTTGTAAACCATGAAGGAAAAGAAGTGTGCGCTTTAGATATACACAGGGCACTCTGCCTGGAGTTTGTGCCCAACGGAAGCCTTGGCAACTGTCTTTCTGGTTTGTTGGTTCTTTGCAACCTTCTTCTAGATTTATACGAACTTTTGTTAAAAATTTGCAATTTGAGATATTTCCTTTGCTCTTGCAGGACAATCTCTTGGACTTGATTGGCATGTATGCTTTCGAATAATTAAAGGCATATGTGAAGGTTTAAAATACCTTCATGATGTTTCTGTTATGCACTTTGATCTAAAACCAGATAATATATTATTAGATGAGAAAATGGTGCCGAAAATAGCAGACTTCGGTTTATCAAGGCTAGTGGGGAAAGAGAACACCATAATGACAATGACTCCTCTAGGGACACTGTAAGACTGTTGTCTCATTTGGACATTTTCTTGAGCTCGTTAGATTGGCTTTTCTTACTCCCACTCTATCCATGTCGCATATATTCTTTTGCAGAGGATTCTTGCCACCGGAATTTATAAACAAGCAAGTAATCTCAAAAGAGTATGACATATTTAGCTTGGGAGCTATAATTAGAAGAATATTGACCGGTCTAATGGACAAGGATAGTATTCCTGACATGGACGAACGGGAATCGTGTGAGCCGGTAAGAAAAAGTTGTTTGTTCACATAGTACTAGTGTTCAGCTGCATTTAATCCGCTTCATATGATGGTTACATTTTTGGTACTAGTACAACTAAAGAAAGTTTCCAATAGATCAATGCCATATATACAAATGGGTTTACAAGTATTAGGAGGAATAACTTGTATTACTCAAAGGCCATAGGGTATATATAAATTTATAGATGATATAAATATGCAGAAAATCTCTTATACCATAGGGTATAAACATCAAGGATATTTACATATAAGTTAGGGGAGAAACTGTGGTGCACTCTAGTACGCGTCATTCTGAAGAAATCTGCAAGGATATATACACACTATAAACTGGTTTGTGCCGACACCTGTCAGATCATGCCTTTTCTTCATGCTATGATTTAAGAGTCAGCAATCCTCAGTTTCTGTATAAATTTTTGCTATCCTAGATGACTAACAGTTGACCAAAGTCGGCAATCCTTACTTTCCGTAAAAATCTTGGTTGATTAATAATAGTTGTCCTATTAGTTCAGATAATCCGACTAACCAAAAATCATCTACTTGGACCTTTGCCGAGCTGGTTACTAGCACCGGTTTCCTGAACGCTGCCAGTAACCAACTTTTATTAAACATTTTCGAAGTGATTAAGTAGTCATACTGTGTCATTTATACATGTAATTATATTGGTTTATATTGCTTATTTTTATCTGCATTGTTCCTCAGTTTGTGTTATATAGATGTAGTTAATGGATACATATAATTAAAATTAAGAAAAGGCATGGGGAGACATAACTTTCTTGGATGAAGTCCTCTTATAAAAGATTGAAAATGACGCTTGCGCAGGTCACACGTCTAGTTTAGAGTAAATAGCAGACTAAAGGATCAACTATCTATTCTTCTTGTCATAGAAACATTCTGAAATCACCTAAAAAAACATTCTGAAATATAGTCACTATATCATATCCCTTCAAAAGAAAAACCGTCACTCCAACTTTGTTTATTTTTCTCTCTAATTCAAAATATTGAAGTATCAAATAATGAAGAAGAAAATATTTTAGAATAGAGTGTAATTTCGCTTATGCCCATTTTTTTTCTTCGGGATTTTACAAATTGTTGAACACATAAATGACATTCCAAGTAAATACCCCTACTTCCTAAGAAGGCCTTTATTTCTGCTTTCATTTTTAAAGATATATGCCTACTGGAAAGAAAAGTTAGAGGAGATAGCAGCTCAATCACTTGAAGCAGCGTGCAAACAAGTGAGGACTTGTATTGAAATTGCAGTTGACTGCATGGAAACAGAACGGCGTAAAAGGCCTAAGATGAAGGAGATCGTTCGTAGACTTAACGAGGTAGAAAATAAGGGTAATCAGTCATTGCCGAAGATAAATCAGGTATCACAACTGTAATTTTTTTTGAGAAAACTGATGCTTTCCTGTCAGTCTTGTGAACATTATGCTTTGCTATCCCAGTATCTCACAATGGTCGGTTTGAAAAAACAAATACTAAAATAATCTTTGATTGATAAACTTAGTGGAAGCTGAGCGTTCAGAATACACGACATATTAATGCGCAAGCGTCGGAGTCGAGCCTCCTGGGTACATTGCCGAAGAAACTATCATTAGAATATTTGAAAGCAATTACGGATGGGTTCTCTCTTGGGAGAAAGCTCGGTCAAGGTTCATTTGGAACAATGTATAAGGTATGACTATGCCATAAACTATTCTGCATTATCAGAGGTTACAAAGAAAATGCCAATGTACAGTATATAAGAGTTTACACAGGGCATTCTAGAAGATGGGACAGAGATTTCCGTGGAGAAGCTTGGGGAAAGTTCTTTAGTGATACCTGAGAAAAGATTTCAAAATGTGGTAGCCAATATAATGACGCACCGGCACAAAAACATAGTAAAGTTAGTTTCCTTCTGTTATGAAACAGAAAAGGTGGTGGAGCAAGATGGGACGCATATTCTTGCTGATGTGGTAGTAGCACTACTGTGCTTCGAGTATGTGCCTAATGGGAACCTCGCCAAGTATATTTATGGTATGAGACAGGAGCCTCCACAGTCCTACTTGATCCGAATATGAATTCTCTATATTGATTAACTTTTGCACTGAGTTTTATTAGAAAATTTTGATTATATTGTATACTAATTGCTAATTAACATTGCTTCTACCTTATAGGTGAAACTTGTCTTTCTAAAATATTGGTTCCTTGTCATATGTGTACAGGTGAATCTTGTCAACTTGATTGGAATACGCGTTTGAATATAATCATGGGTATTTGCCGGGCGTTCAAATGGATCCATTACATTCCAATTGTCCATACAGATCTTACGCCTAACAATATTTTGTTGGATAATAATATGAAGCCAAAAGTTGCCGGTTTTGGTGTCTCTAGACTCTTCGGTGAAGGAATCCAAAGGAATATGCCGGGTATTGTGGGGGAATTGTAAGCTCAATAGAAATCATGCCTTCGATACAGAAATTTACATGTTTTTCTCTGCCCCTTATGCTTAATTTTTTTAGTTTAATATATTTCAGACGATACATCGCTCCAGAATATTTACATACGGGAGAAATCTCCAGCGGAGCGGACATGTACAACTTAGGTGTTTTAATTTTGGAGATTGCTACAGGAGAGAAAATGATCCCTCAGAATGAAGACATGTCATACTCTGCTACCTTATTTGCCGACAATGTAAGGCAAATATATTTAATAAATAATATTTTCTTTTATAAACTTAATTTTATTTCATATAATATTCTCATTCCAATTCGATAGGTACGTCAAAACTGGACGGTAGAAGACATAGCATGGAATTACCCATCGTTGGGAACTAGTTGCATTGATGACGTAAAAACATGCATTCAGATTGGACTATTGTGTGTCGACATGAATCCCCGGAGAAGACCCCATATATCAGATATTGTCGACAAGCTGAGATATACTACATCTGTAGGCACAAGGCCTAATATGGTATTATTTTTTAAAATCCTCTCAATTCTCTGGTCGGTATGTTTAGCTCGTTTTTGTCCCAGTTCTGATCGGTGGTTTGTTTCTGTTCTACAGGTTTCCGGCTTCATTAGTTTTCTCAGGGTGCAACCTCGGCGCCTCTGCTTCCCGTTTGTGCCAAAAAGGTTGAACTCCTGCTCATTGTACCTAACAAACAGCACAAATTACCGTATTGCCTTCAGTCTCCAGACAGAAAGCCCAAGGAGGTTCCATACAATGCTACCGTTTTGCGGCATTGTGCCGCCAAAGTGCAGCTACACTCTCACTGTGACATTGCGTGAGCAGAAGAAGAAAGCATCGTCCACCAATGACGAGTTTCTCACCCTGCAAAGCAGCATAGTGTCAGGTCAGGGCCTCAAGAATGTAACCCCGGATTCCATTGCCATGTTTTTTGAGGATGTAAGAAATATGGCTGACCATGAGGTGCAAGAGGTGAAGATACCGGTTGTGTGTAACCCGCCAAACGAGACTGCCCCAGATCAAGTGAGTGCAGTTGAGAATACGTGTTATGCACACTAATGTATGGATTGAAGCTAAACATCTGTTTTCCTTTTTTTTTTTGTTCATATGATATTCACGGTGGTCATCTCATGACAGTCGATCCAATCAGCAGCAATAGCGGCAGAGGTACTGTATCTTTGTGTCTTCTTTTGCTTCAGTGATGCAAGCTACTCAGTACAGTGGATGGAGCAGAACTAGCACGTGGAGGGATTTCTCTAACTTCTTTTGATGTTTTTATTGGAATAGATCATAGCCACTCAGAACTATCGGCAGGTATTGTCCATAGATGTTCATCGAACAGAACCATGGTGAGTGCTAGTTTGATAATTTCTCATTGGGGTGGTCATCGTTAATTTAACCTTCCTCCTTTTTGTACCGCAGGATCCTGACGGCCAACAACAGGGGTAATGTTTCCATTTGGAACTACCAGACGAAGGTAGGTTGCCACACTCCTTTCTCACCTAGTAGGGTAGATCTGGATCAAATTATGTTCCTTTTGTGCAGGCCACAGTCAACTCCTTTGAACTGAATAATGCAGACGAACCAGGCATGCTTTCTGACTTCACTATTTCCTTTCTTTCACCAACATTCTTCAAAATACCGACATTTTAATGCAGGACTACTCCTGATGCTCGTTGAAATTTCGTTGATTGTGAACATTTTTTTAGAACTTAAACATAGAAACATTACTCAGATTTGTTTCCTCGAGAAAACAGGAACACTACTCAGATTCACAAATTGCTTTTCTCGTGAGCAGCAATTTTGACACAATCTTTCCTATTGTAGTATATTCGGCAAAATTTATTGAGCGGGAAGAATGGCTAGTGGTTGGAGGTAGCGATGGGTACATCTATGTGTACAGTTATGAATCTTCTGACACAATGGAAGAAGTAGAGTGCTTCAAAGCTCATGATGGCTATCCTATCACGTCTTTGGCTGTGAAACCAACTTGTTCTTTCGTGTTGTCGACATCTGATGACCACCTGATTAAGCTGTGGACATGGGAGAAAGGCTGGGAATGTATTCAAACGTTTCCGGGGCACTATAACAAAGTCACGCAAGTACTGTTCGACCCGAGGGATAGCAATAGATTTGTGAGCGCTTCCTTGGACCGCTCAGTCAAGGTTAGTTCTTAGCGGCGCCCTACAGCCCATATGGAGGGGCGTAACGAAGTATTTCACATGAACCTAAAATCAAATACATGTTCTTTGGTGTCTGAGTCTGAAATAAAGCGTCCAATGCTTGGTTTGACAGATCTGGGGTATCGACTCTGCTACATGCAACATCACATTGCATGGACATCCAGATGGCGTGCTCTGTCTTCAGTATTTATCCAGTGATAATCAGCAGTTTCTGGTTGCCGGCTCTTCAGATGGTGCTGCAAAGGTATTACATATGGACTTTCCAGTCGAACAGTGCGCTTGATTCCTGTGGTGAATACTCATTTTTTTTGTTTCACATTCTTTGATGATAAGATCTGGGACGTAGCGACAGAATGTTCAGTCGGTATGATAGAAGGGGATGGAAACCAGCTCAATGCTCTCTGTTTCCACCCCGAACTGCCAGTACTACTAATTACAGGTTTACAAGATGGGACCGTCCAAATCTGGAAGTCCACTAGCACTGCATATAGGTATTGCTTTCTACTTGTATTATGGTTGCATCACGCTTCAAGTAGGGAGGATATGTAGCCTCTACTCAAATGCTTGATTAATTTTGTATGGTGCTACGAAATGATTATCTGTCAGAAGTTAGCAGTGTATGGATCGGAACTAAGATCATGTCTGAAAGTGTTTGTTGGTTTTGGTAGCACCTTGCAGATCTAATCGCATGCATATGTGTCCTTTTAGGGCTTGTTTGATGCCTAGAGTAATATTTGCACATCAAATTTATATGTTTTATATATGATATAAATTCCATGGATCATGTTGGAATATATATGTACTACCACAATCTACGAGTGAGGCCTCATTTTTTGGGATCTCTCTTGCTATATTAAAGATAAAAACCAGTTATAAAAGGGTTTTGTGCAGGGATAATAACTAAGATATGAAGTAGTCTTTTAAGATCACCATTGAAGAAGTAAGCATATATTTGTAGGCTTGAAGAATATAGAGTATGTAACTTATCGGCCTGAAGCCCCGAACAAATAAGTACCGTACACATATTGCCCAGTTGGTCGGAATTTCGTCCTCATAAATTCTATACCTGTGAGTTTCTTGTCCACAATTTTCAAAGAAATTGACCGTTGGATTCTTAAACTTGTGCAGGCTTCAGAACATAACTGGTTTTAACCTCGGTGCAGTTAAAGCTCTTGGATACATAAAGGGATCAAGAAGGTAATATTGCTAATTTAATACTAGTAGTGGAAATAGACAAGGAAAGTAAACCATTTGGTACCTTAGAAACATATAAATATATATAGAAAAACGGTAAGGTACCTTAGAAACGCATAAAATCATCCTTGCCTTTATCAAAAAAAATCATCCTTGCCTAGTTGGGGAACTTCAATATGGAGACATGTGCACACCGTTGGAAACCATTTGGTTCTGCTCTTCCGGGTGAAGAGTGACCCAGCTAGGAAAGATGGGAAGGACATCAGCCATGAGAGATGGCTGCTCGCCGGCTTAGCGGCGGGATGCTGCCGGCTCGGCCATGTGATGCAAGGCTTCTCCTCCTACCAGCTTCACTTGTAGGCTGGCGATGCTGTTTTTTTCTTCCACTTGTTTGATGCAGTTTGATTTCATTTATTGCCGAAATGAATTTTGTAACGAAGATTATGCTAATTTGTGTAGGATTGTGGTGGGGTGTGACCAAGGAATAGCAATGGTGGAAATTAAGGTGCTGTGAATTTAGGACTTGTGATCTATGGGCATTTATGTAAAATAGGGTTGTATTCCTTTAATGAAAAATAAGCAGTGTTACAAAACGGCGCAGCGAATAGTAGATCAACCAAGAACAAGAACACGGCTTTTTACGTGGAAACCCTTACGGGAGAAAACCACGGCACGCACAACGGCGTATCACTATAATTGGGAGGAGTATTACAATACACAAGAGGACAAACCCTCTACGTGCTAATCTGGTGGATCTCTCTTGATCTCACATCTTTCTCTCTCTCTCTATTCTATGACTATCTCGTACTATATATTAGGGCAAACAACTCTCTTTCTTGGCGGACACGAAATAGAGTTGTACTCGTGCACGTCTAGCACGGTTGGCATGCCTTAGTCTCGTAGGACTCCATATGTAGTACACCAATTGTATGGGATTCGGAACACAATAAAATAACACTCCACCTTGAGACGAAATCCCGTACAATAATCATAGATAGCATCAACTCCTCAATTAAACTCATCACAAGTAACCTTGTGTTTTGAAACGTCCATAGGACTAATAAACTTCTCACGAAGTCATACTGAGCAAATCAATCGGTAGGCCGTCGAGAAAACACACAGCTGTCAACAAAGCAGACATACGAAACTTGGGAAACTCCCAATAAAAGTCTGAGTCTGTGCCACTGACCTCAAAAACCGAAACTGCTCAAAATATCATCAAGTGACATAAGTCACCATATCTCCTGTGGTGCATAAACGAGCGCATAGCTCATAGTGCAACATCTTGATGCACATCGCATTGTGAAGAACTCATCTCATGGAATCTGAACATGCTACAAAACACATAGCATAAATCTCGGCAAACAATACTCATGCAAGAGCATCTTGTACGGAGCATATCACGTACACCAAATACTGCCGTCTGAAAAATCCATGACACGGTCTGTCCATGTAAAACAACTGTCGGATGAATGAATCTTCTAAACATGCATTGGAGTTTAAACTCTGCAATAGACCTCTCTTGAAAGAGCAAAGACAACTAAATTGTACTTGAATCTGAACAGTACTAATGTTGTAGTATCTAGCAGACACATATCTCGTTGCATCACAACTGGTCCTCATCACGAGCATAAATAATAGGACAAAACCTTCACACGCATAACAGCAAATATCTCTGGAGAGCAAAGAGTATATGCTGGCTACCAACAGGCTTAATAATTACCTCCTCCTTAATTTTTCTGATAGCTGAACTGTGTTCTTCGAATAACTGCAGCAATATTGCATCCAATATATCCAATGGGAAATAATCCCAAAAACTACACCTTAAACAAAAAATCATATCCAGTGCATCCTCATAATCGGCTTGCGCCAACAATCGCTCGCATCTTTGACTTGCCATAGGGAAAACCTTGTGTCACGATCCAACAACCAATGCTGGTACTTCATGGAGACTATGAGTAGATTAATCTGTAACACTAAGCAGTACAAGCCAGACAAAAAATTCTTTGTTGAATTAAACTAGCAGAGCAAGTAACGGGAGTAAATAGCACCTGGTAACTGTTTGGGTGGACATAGCAATTAAGCATCAATGAATTCGATTTGTCTTCACGTGAGACATGGAATCCTGGGAACTTCACGTGAAGGTAGGAGAGTACTAGGCAGCAATTTCTTTCATAGCTTGCCTCGGAACTTGAACCATTGACCTGATTCATCTAGTACGTGTGTTGATCTGGTCTTCACGTACCAGGTACGTACATGTACTGGCTTCACGACTTTGCTGATCGGTGAGCTCTGCTCGTACGGAATAGATACCGTGACCGATCGGACGTAGTACTTGAAAGAAAGACTTGCACACGGACAGATCGGAGAAGGCGGCGCCCGGAACGCCAACGAAAAACACTATGAACTCTCCAGATCCAATCATAAACGATGCTTGAACTCGATGCAGCTGCATGACGCCGTAAGATTGCGGGCGGCGGTTGATCCGATGATGTTGCGCGGTGCTGCCCGGGAGCGCAGCGGAAAGTCTCCCGGACAGCCAATCGATCTCCAAACCTGGAGCTCTGATACCACTTGTTACAAAACGGCGCAACGAATAGTAGATCAACCAAGAACAAGAACACGGATTTTTACGTGGAAACCCTTACGGGAGAAAACCACGGCACGCACAACGGCGTATCACTATAATTGGGAGGAGTATTACAATACACGAGAGGACAAACCCTCTACGTGCTAATCTGGTGGATCTCTCTTGATCTCACATCTTTCTCTCTCTCTATTCTATGACTATCTCGTACTATATATTAGGGCAAACAACTCTCTTTCTTGGCGGACACAAAATAGAGTTGTACTCGTGCACGTCTAGCACGGTTGGCATGCCTTAGTCTCGTAGGACTCCATATGTAGTACACCAATTGTATGGGATTCGGAACACAATAAAATAACACTCCACCTTGAGACGAAATCCCGTACAATAATCATAGATAGCATCAATTCCTCAATTAAACTCATCACAAGTAACCTTGTGTTTTGAAACGTCCATAGGACTAATAAACTTCTCACGAAGTCATACTGAGCAAATCAATCGGTAGGCCGTCGAGAAAACACACAGCTGTCAATAAAGCAGACATACGAAAATTGGGAAACTCCCAATAAAAGTCTGAGTCTGTGCCACTGACCTCAAAAACCGAAACTGCTCAAAATATCATCAAGTGACATAAGTCACCATATCTCCTGCGGTGCATAAACGAGCGCATAGCTAATAGTGCAACATCTTGATGCACATCGCATTGTGAAGAACTCATCTCATGGAATCTGAACATGCTACAAAACACATAGCATAAATCTCGCAAACAATACTCATGCAAGAGCATCTTGTACGGAGCGTATCACGTACACCAAATACTGCCGTCTGAAAAATCCATGACACGGTCTGTCCATGTAAAACAACTGTCGGATGAAGGAATCTTCTAAACATGCATTGGAGCTTAAACTCTGCAATAGACCTCTCTTGAAAGAGCAAAGACAACTAAATTGTACTTGAATCTGAACAGTACTAATGTTGTAGTATCTAGCAGACACATATCTCGTTGCATCACAACTGGTCCTCATCACGAGCATAAATAATAGGACAAAACCTTCACAGGCATAACAGCAAATATCTCTGGAGAGCAAAGAGTATATGCTGGCTACCAACAGGCTTAATAATTACCTCCTCCTTAATTTTTCTGATAGCTGAACTGTGTTCTTCAAATAACTGCAGCAATATTGCATCCAATATATCCAATGGGCAATAATCCCAAAAACTCCACCTTAAACAAAAAACCATATCCAGTGCATCCTCATAATCGTCTTGCGCCAACAATCGCTCGCATCTTTGACTTGCCATAGGGAAAACCTTGTGTCACGATCCAACAACCAATGCTGGTACTTCATGGAGACCATGAGTAGATTAATCTGTAACACTAAGCAGTACAAGCCAGACAAAAAATTCTTTGTTGAATTAAACTAGCAGAGCAAATAACGGGAGTAAATAGCACCTGGTAACTGTTTGGGTGGACATAGCAATTAAGCATCAATGAATTCGATTTGTCTTCACGTGAGACATGGAATCCTGGGAACTTCACGTGAAGGTAGGAGAGTACTAGACAGCAATTTCTTTCATAGCTTGCCTCGGAACTTGAACCATTGACCTGATTCATCTAGTACATGTGTTGATCTGGTCTTCACGTACCAGGTACGTACATGTACTGGCTTCACGACTTTGCTGATCGGTGAGCTCTGCTCGTACGGAATAGATACCGTGACCGATCGGACGTAGTACTTGAAAGAAAGACTTGCACACGGACAGATCGGAGAAGGCGGCGCCCGGAACGCCAACGAAAAACACTATGAACTCTCCAGATCCAATCATAAACGATGCTTGAACTCGATGCAGCTGCATGACGCCGTAAGATTGCGGGCGGCGGTTGATCCGATGATGTTGCGCGGTGCTGCCCGGGAGCGCAGCGGAAAGTCTCCCGGACAGCCAATCGATCTCCAAACCTGGAGCTCTGATACCACTTGTTACAAAACGGCGCAACGAATAGTAGATCAACCAAGAACAAGAACACGGATTTTTACGTGGAAACCCTTACGGGAGAAAACCACGGCACGCACAACGGCGTATCACTATAATTGGGAGGAGTATTACAATACACGAGAGGACAAGACCTCTACGTGCTAATCTGGTGGATCTCTCTTGATCTCACATCTTTCTCTCTCTCTCTATTCTATGACTATCTCGTACTATATATTAGGGCAAACAACTCTCTTTCTTGGCGGACACGAAATAGAGTTGTACTCGTGCACGTCTAGCACGGTTGGCATGCCTTAGTCTCGTAGGACTCCATATGTAGTACACCAATTGTATGGGATTCGGAACACAATAAAATAACACTCCACCTTGAGACGAAATCCCGTACAATAATCATAGATAGCATCAACTCCTCAATTAAACTCATCACAAGGCGTTCGGCTCTAAACATGTTCAGTTGTGATGATTTTTGCAAGCTGTTGAACAGGGAGTGCTTGATGGAAAAGAGATCGCCGTGAAGAAGCTCCGAGTCATGCCAGGGATTAATGAGAAGCAATTCGAGAATGAATTTGGACATCTCAGGAGGCTCAAGCACCAAAATATCGTGCAATTAGTGGGCTTCTGCAATGAAGAAGAGGAAGTAGTTGTAAACCATGAAGGAAAAGAAGTGTGCGCTTTAGATATACACAGGGCACTCTGCCTGGAGTTTGTGCCCAACGGAAGCCTTGGCAACTGTCTTTCTGGTTTGTTGGTTCTTTGCAACCTTCTTCTAGATTTATACGAACTTTTGTTAAAAAATTTCAATTTGAGATATTTCCTTTGCTCTTGCAGGACAATCTCTTGGACTTGATTGGCATGTATGCTTTCGAATAATTAAAGGCATATGTGAAGGTTTAAAATACCTTCATGATGTTTCTGTTATGCACTTTGATCTAAAACCAGATAATATATTTTTAGATGAGAAAATGGTGCCGAAAATAGCAGACTTCGGTTTATCAAGGCTAGTGGGGAAAGAGAACACCATAATGACAATGACTCCTCTAGGGACACTGTAAGACTGTTGTCTCATTTGGACATTTTCTTGAGCTCGTTAGATTGGCTTTTCTTACTCCCACTCTATCCATGTCGCATATATTCTTTTGCAGAGGATTCTTGCCACCGGAATTTATAAACAAGCAAGTAATCTCAAAAGAGTATGACATATTTAGCTTGGGAGCTATAATTAGAAGAATATTGACCGGTCTAATGGACAAGGATAGTATTCCTGACATGGACGAACGGGAATCGTGTGAGCCGGTAAGAAAAAGTTGTTTGTTCACATAGTACTAGTGTTCAGCTGCATTTAATCCGCTTCATAGGATGGTTACATTTTTGGTACTAGTACAACTAAAGAAAGTTTCCAATAGATCAATGCCATATATACAAATGGGTTTACAAGTATTCGGAGGAATAACTTGTATTACTCAAAGGCCATAGGGTATATATAAATTTATAGATGATATAAATATGCAGAAAATCTCTTATACCATAGGGTATAAACATCAAGGATATTTACATATAAGTTAGGGGAGAAACTGTGGTGCACTCTAGTACGCGTCATTCTGAAGAAATCTGCAAGGATATATACACACTATAAGCTGGTTTGTGCCGACACCTGTCAGATCATGCCTTTTCTTCATGCTATGATTTAAGAGTCAGCAATCCTCAGTTTCTGTATAAATTTTTGCTATCCTAGATGACTAACAGTTGACCAAAGTCGGCAATCCTTACTTTCTGTAAAAATCTTGGTTGATTAATAATAGTTGTCCTATTAGTTCAGATAATCCGACTAACCGAAAATCATCTACTTGGACCTTTGCCAAGCTGGTTACTAGCACCGGTTTCCTGAACGCTGCCAGTAACCAACTTTTATTAAACATTTTCGAAGTGATTAAGTAGTCATACTGTGTCATTTATACATGTAATTATATTGGTTTATATTGCTTATTTTTATCTGCATTGTTCCTCAGTTTGTGTTATATAGATGTAGTTAATGGATACATATAATTAAAATTAAGAAAAGGCATGGGGAGACATAACTTTCTTGGATGAAGTCCTCTTATAAAAGATTGAAAATGACGCTTGCGCAGGTCACACGTCTAGTTTAGAGTAAATAGCAGACTAAAGGATCAACTATCTATTCTTCTTGTCATAGAAACATTATGAAATCACCTAAAAAAACATTCTGAAATATAGTCACTATATCATATCCCTTCAAAAGAAAAACCGTCACTCCAACTTTGTTTATTTTTCTCTCTAATTCAAAATATTGAAGTATCAAATAATGAAGAAGAAAATATTTTAGAATAGAGTGTAATTTCGCTTATGCCCATTTTTTTTCCTTCGGGATTGTACAAATTGTTGAACACATAAATGACATTCCAAGTAAATACCCCTACTTCCTACGAAGGCCTTTATTTCTGCTTTCATTTTTAAAGATATATGCCTACTGGAAAGAAAAGTTAGAGGAGATAGCAGCTCAATCACTTGAAGCAGCGTGCAAACAAGTGAGGACTTGTATTGAAATTGCAGTTGACTGCATGGAAACAGAACGGTGTAAAAGGCCTAAGATGAAGGAGATCGTTCGTAGACTTAACGAGGTAGAAAATAAGGGTAATCAGTCATTGCCGAAGATAAATCAGGTATCACAACTGTAATTTTTTTTGAGAAAAGTGATGCTTTCCTGTCAGTCTTGTGAACATTATGCTTTGCTATCTCAGTATCTCACAATGGTCGGTTTGAAAAAACAAATACTAAAATAATCTTTGATTGATAAACTTAGTGGAAGCTGAGCGTTCAGAATACACGACATATTAATGCGCAAGCGTCGGAGTCGAGCCTCCTGGGTACATTGCCGAAGAAACTATCATTAGAATATTTGAAAGCAATTACGGATGGGTTCTCTCTTGGGAGAAAGCTCGGTCAAGGTTCATTTGGAACAATGTATAAGGTATGACTATGCCATAAACTATTCTGCATTATCAGAGGTTACAAAGAAAATGCCAATGTACAGTATATAAGAGTTTACACAGGGCATTCTAGAAGATGGGACAGAGATTTCCGTGGAGAAGCTTGGGGAAAGCTCTTTAGTGATACCTGAGAAAAGATTTCAAAATGTGGTAGCCAATATAATGACGCACCGGCACAAAAACATAGTAAAGTTAGTTTCCTTCTGTTATGAAACAGAAAAGGCGGTGGAGCAAGATGGGACGCATATTCTTGCTGATGTGGTAGTAGCACTACTGTGCTTCGAGTATGTGCCTAATGGGAACCTCGCCAAGTATATTTATGGTATGAGACAGGAGCCTCCACAGTCCTACTTGATCCGAATATGAATTCTCTATATTGATTAACTTTTGCACTGAGTTTTATTAGAAAATTTTGATTATATTGTATACTAATTGCTAATTAACATTGCTTCTACCTTATAGGTGAAACTTGTCTTTCTAAAATAGTGGTTCCTTGTCATATGTGTACAGGTGAATCTTGTCAACTTGATTGGAATACGCGTTTGAATATAATCATGGGTATTTGCCGGGCGTTCAAATGGATCCGTTACATTCCAATTGTCCATACAGATCTTACGCCTAACAATATTTTGTTGGATAATAATATGAAGCCAAAAGTTGCCGGTTTTGGTGTCTCTAGACTCTTCGGTGAAGGAATCCAAAGGAATATGCCGGGTATTGTGGGGGAATTGTAAGCTCAATAGAAATCATGCCTTCGATACAGAAATTTACATGTTTTTCTCTGCCCCTTATGCTTAATTTTTTTAGTTTAATATATTTCAGACGATACATCGCTCCAGAATATTTGCATACGGGAGAAATCTCCAGCGGAGCGGACATGTACAACTTAGGTGTTTTAATTTTGGAGATTGCTACAGGAGAGAAAATGATCCCTCAGAATGAAGACATGTCATACACTGCTACCTTATTTGCCGACAATGTAAGGCAACTATATTTAATAAATAATATTTTCTTTTATAAACTTAATTTTATTTCATATAATATTCTCATTCCAATTCGATAGGTACGTCAAAAATGGACGGTAGAAGACATAGCATGGAATTACCCATCGTTGGGAACTAGTTGCATTGATGACGTAAAAACATGCATTCAGATTGGACTATTGTGTGTCGACATGAATCCCCGGAGAAGACCCCATATATCAGATATTGTCGACAAGCTGAGATATACTACATCTGTAGGCACAAAGCCTAATATGGTACTCCCTCCGTTCCTAAATATAAGATGTTTTACCCCTTTTTCACATTCACACATGTCTATATGTATCTAGACAACTTTTAGTATACATGTTCACTTATATTAGTGTGTACCTAGACATCATGAGAAATAGTTAGAACATCTTATATTTAGGAACGGAGGGAGTATTATTTTTTAAAATCCTCTCAATTCTCTGGTCGGTATGTTTAGCTCGTTTTTGTCGCAGTTCTGATCGGTGGTTTGTTTCTGTTCTACAGGTTTCCGGCTTCATTAGTTTTCTCAGGGTGCAACCTCGGCGCCTCTGCTTCCCGTTTGTGCCAAAAAGGTTGAACTCCTGCTCGTTGTACCTAACAAACAGCACAAATTACCGTATTGCCTTCAGTCTCCAGACAGAAAGCCCAAGGAGGTTCCATACAATGCTACCGTTTTGCGGCATTGTGCCGCCAAAGTGCAGCTACACTCTCACTGTGACATTGCGTGAGCAGAAGAAGAAAGCATCGTCCACCAATGACGAGTTTCTCACCCTGCAAAGCAGCATAGTGTCAGGTCCGGGCCTCAAGAATGTAACCCCGGATTCCATTGCCATGTTTTTTGAGGATGTAAGAAATATGGCTGACCATGAGGTGCAAGAGGTGAAGATACCGGTTGTGTGTAACCCGCCAAACGAGACTGCCCCAGATCAAGTGAGTGCAGTTGAGAATACGTGTTATGCACACTAATGTATGGATTGAAGCTAAACATCTGTTTTCCTTATTTTTTTTTGTTCATATGATATTCACGGTGGTCATCTCATGACAGTCGATCAAATCAGCAGCAATAGCGGCAGAGGTACTGTATCTTTGTGTCTTCTTTTGCTTCAGTGATGCAAGCTACTCAGTACAGCGGATGGAGCAGAACTAGCACGTGGAGGGATTTCTCTAACTTCTTTTGATGTTTTTATTGGAATAGATCATAGCCACTCAGAACTATCGGCAGGTATTGTCCATAGATGTTCATCGAACAGAACCATGGTGAGTGCTAGTTTGATAATTTCTCATTGGGGTGGTCATCGTTAATTTAACCTTCCTCCTTTTTGTACCGCAGGATCCTGACGGCCAACAACAGGGGTAATGTTTCCATTTGGAACTACCAGACGAAGATAGGTTGCCACACTCCTTTCTCACCTAGTCAGATAGATCTGGATCAAATTATGTTCCTTTTGTGCAGGCCACAGTCAACTCCTTTGAACAGAATAATGCAGACGAACCAGGCATGCTTTCTGACTTCACTATTTCCTTTCTTTCACCAACATTCTTCAAAATACCGACATTTTAATGCAGGACTACTGCTGATGCTTGATGAAGTTTCGTTGATTGTGAACATTTTTTTAGAACTTAAACATAGAAACATTACTCAGATTTGTTTCCTCGAGAAAACAGGAACACTACTCAGATTCACAAATTGCTTTTCTCGTGAGCAGCGATTTTGACACAATCTTTCCTATCGTAGTATATTCGGCAAAATTTATTGAGCGGGAAGAATGGCTAGTGGTTGGAGGTAGCGATGGGTACATCTATGTGTACAGTTATGAATCTTCTGACACAATGGAAGAAGTAGAGTGCTTCAAAGCTCATGATGGCTATCCTATCACGTCTTTGGCTGTGAAACCAACTTGTTCTTTCGTGTTGTCGACATCTGATGACCACCTGATTAAGCTGTGGACATGGGAGAAAGGCTGGGAATGTATTCAAACGTTTCCAGGGCACTATAACAAAGTCACGCAAGTACTGTTCGACCCAAGGGATAGCAATAGATTTGTGAGCGCTTCCTTGGACCGCTCAGTCAAGGTTAGTTCTTAGCGGCGCCCTACAACCCATATGGAGGGGCGTAACGAAGTATTTCACATGAACCTAAAATCAAATACATGTTCTTTGGTGTCTGAGTCTGAAATAAAGCGTCCAATGCTTGGTTTGACAGATCTGGGGTATCGACTCTGCTACATGCAACATCACATTGCATGGACATCCAGATGGCGTGCTCTGTCTTCAGTATTTATCCAGTGATAATCAGCAGTTTCTGGTTGCCGGCTCTTCAGATGGTGCTGCAAAGGTATTACATATGGACTTTCCAGTCGAACAGTGCGCTTGATTCCTGTGGTGAATACTCATTTTTTTTGTTTCACATTCTTTGATGATAAGATCTGGGACGTAGCCACAGAATGTTCAGTCGGTATGATAGAAGGGGATGGAAACCAGCTCAATGCTCTCTGTTTCCACCCCGAACTGCCAGTACTACTAATTACAGGTTTACAAGATGGGACCGTCCAAATCTGGAAGTCCACTAGCACTGCATATAGGTATTGCTTTCTACTTGTATTATGGTTGCATCACGCTTCAAGTAGGGAGGATATGTAGCCTCTACTCAAATGCTTGATTAATTTTGTATGGTGCTACGAAATGATTATCTGTCAGAAGTTAGCAGTGTATGGATCGGAACTAAGATCATGTCTGAAAGTGTTTGTTGGTTTTGGTAGCACCTTGCAGATCTAATCGCATGCATATGTGTCCTTTTAGGGCTTGTTTGATGCCTAGAGTAATATTTGCACATCAAATTTATATGTTTTATATATGATATAAATTCCATGGATCATGTTGGAATATATATGTACTACCACAATCTACGAGTGAGGCCTCATTTTTTGGGATCTCTCTTGCTATATTAAAGATAAAAACCAGTTATAAAAGGGTTTTGTGCAGGGATAATAACTAAGATATGAAGTAGTCTTTTAAGATCACCATTGAAGAAGTACTAGCATATATTTGTAGGCTGGAAGAATATAGAGTATGTAACTTATCGGCCTGAAGCCCCGAACAAATAAGTACCGTACACATATAGCCCAGTTGGTCGGAATTTCGTCCTCATAAATTCTATACCTGTGAGTTTCTTGTCCACAATTTTCAAAGAAATTGACCGTTGGATTCTTAAACTTGTGCAGGCTTCAGAACATAACTGGTTTTAACCTCGGTGCAGTTAAAGCTCTTGGATACATAAAGGGATCAAGAAGGTAATATTGCTAATTTAATACTAGTAGTGGAAATAGACAAGGAAAGTAAACCATTTGGTACCTTAGAAACATATAAATATATATAGAAAAACGGTAAGGTACCTTAGAAACGCATAAAATCATCCTTGCCTAGTTGGGGAACTTCAATATGGAGACATGTGGACACCGTTGGAAACCATTTGGTTCTGCTCTTCCGGGTGAAGAGTGACCCAGCTAGGAAAGATGGGAAGGACATCAGCCATGAGAGATGGCTGCTCGCCGGCTTAGCGGCGGGATGCTGCCGGCTCGGCCATGTGATGCAAGGCTTCTCCTCCTACCAGCTTCACTTGTAGGCTGGCGATGCTGTTTTTTTCTTCCACTTGTTTGATGCAGTTTGATTTCATTTATTGCCGAAATGAATTTTGTAACGAAGATTATGCTAATTTGTGTAGGATTGTGGTGGGGTGTGACCAAGGAATAGCAATGGTGGAAATTAAGGTGCTGTGAATTTAGGACTTGTGATCTATGGGCATTTATGTAAAATAGGGTTGTATTCCTTTAATGAAAAATAAGCAGTGTTACAAAACGGCGCAGCGAATAGTAGATCAACCAAGAACAATAACACGGATTTTTACGTGAAAACCCTTACTGGAGAAAACCACGGCACGCACAACGGCGTATCACTATAATTGGGAGGAGTATTACAATACACAAGAGGACAAACCCTCTACGTGCTAATCTGGTGGATCTCTCTTGATCTCACATCTTTCTCTCTCTCTATTCTATGACTATCTCGTACTATATATTAGGGCAAACAACTCTCTTTCTTGGCGGACACGAAATAGAGTTGTACTCGTGCACGTCTAGCACGGTTGGCATGCCTTAGTCTCGTAGGACTCCATATGTAGTACACCAATTGTATGGGATTCGGAACACAATAAAATAACACTCCACCTTGAGACGAAATCCCGTACAATAATCATAGATAGCATCAACTCCTCAATTAAACTCATCACAAGTAACCTTTTGTTTTGAAACGTCCATAGGACTAATAAACTTCTCACGAAGTCATACTGAGCAAATCAATCGGTAGGCCGTCGAGAAAACACACAGCTGTCAACAAAGCAGACATACGAAACTTGGGAAACTCCCAATAAAAGTCTGAGTCTGTGCCACTGACCTCAAAAACCAAAACTGCTCAAAATATCATCAAGTGACATAAGTCACCATATCTCCTGTGGTGCATAAACGAGCGCATAGCTCATAGTGCAACATCTTGATGCACATCGCATTGTGAAGAACTCATCTCATGGAATCTGAACATGCTACAAAACACATAGCATAAATCTCGGCAAACAATACTCATGCAAGAGCATCTTGTACGGAGCGTATCACGTACACCAAATACTGCCGTCTGAAAAATCCATGACACGGTCTGTCCATGTAAAACAACTGTCGGATGAAGGAATCTTCTAAACATGCTTTGGAGCTTAAACTCTGCAATAGACCTCTCTTGAAAGAGCAAAGACAACTAAATTGTACTTGAATCTGAACAGTACTAATGTTGTAGTATCTAGCAGACACATATCTCGTTGCATCACAACTGGTCCTCATCACGAGCATAAATAATAGGACAAAACCTTCACACGCATAACAACAAATATCTCTGGAGAGCAAAGAGTATATGCTGGCTACCAACAGGCTTAATAATTACCTCCTCCTTAATTTTTCTGATAGCTGAACTGTGTTCTTCGAATAACTGCAGCAATATTGCATCCAATATATCCAATGGGAAATAATCCCAAAAACTACACCTTAAACAAAAAACCATATCCAGTGCATCCTCATAATCGGCTTGCGCCAACAATCGCTCGCATCTTTGACTTGCCATAGGGAAAACCTTGTGTCACGATCCAACAACCAATGCTGGTACTTCATGGAGACCATGAGTAGATTAATCTGTAACACTAAGCAGTACAAGCCAGACAAAAAATTCTTTGTTGAATTAAACTAGCAGAGCAAGTAACGGGAGTAAATAGCACCTGGTAACTGTTTGGGTGGACATAGCAATTAAGCATCAATGAATTCGATTTGTCTTCACGTGAGACATGGAATCCTGGGAACTTCACGTGAAGGTAGGAGAGTACTAGGCAGCAATTTCTTTCATAGCTTGCCTCGGAACTTGAACCATTGACCTGATTCATCTAGTACGTGTGTTGATCTGGTCTTCACGTACCAGGTACGTACATGTACTGGCTTCACGACTTTGCTGATCGGTGAGCTCTGCTCGTACGGAATAGATACCGTGACCGATCGGACGTAGTACTTGAAAGAAAGACTTGCACACGGACAGATCGGAGAAGGCGGCGCCCGGAACGCCAACGAAAAACACTATGAACTCTCCAGATCCAATCATAAACGATGCTTGAACTCGATGCAGCTGCATGACGCCGTAAGATTGCGGGCGGCGGTTGATCCGATGATGTTGCGCGGTGCTGCCCGGGAGCGCAGCGGAAAGTCTCCCGGACAGCCAATCGATCTCCAAACCTGGAGCTCTGATACCACTTGTTACAAAACGGCGCAACGAATAGTAGATCAACCAAGAACAAGAACACGGATTTTTACGTGGAAACCCTTACGGGAGAAAACCACGGCACGCACAACGGCGTATCACTATAATTGGGAGGAGTATTATAATACACGAGAGGACAAACCCTCTACGTGCTAATCTGGTGGATCTCTCTTGATCTCACATCTTTCTCTCTCTCTCTATTCTATGACTATCTCGTACTATATATTAGGGCAAACAACTCTCTTTCTTGGCGGACACGAAATAGAGTTGTACTCGTGCACGTCTAGCACGGTTGGCATGCCTTAGTCTCGTAGGACTCCATATATAGTACACCAATTGTATGGGATTCGGAACACAATAAAATAACACTCCACCTTGAGACGAAATCCCGTACAATAATCATAGATAGCATCAACTCCTCAATTAAACTCATCACAAGTAACCTTGTGTTTTGAAACGTCCATAGGACTAATAAACTTCTCACGAAGTCATACTGAGCAAATCAATCGGTAGGCCGTCGAGAAAACACACAGCTGTCAACAAAGCAGACATACGAAACTTGGGAAACTCCCAATAAAAGTCTGAGTCTGTGCCACTGACCTCAAAAACCGAAACTGCTCAAAATATCATCAAGTGACATAAGTCACCATATCTCCTGCGGTGCATAAACGAGCGCATAGCTCATAGTGCAACATCTTGATGCACATCGCATTGTGAAGAACTCATCTCATGGAATCTGAACATGCTACAAAACACATAGCATAAATCTCGCAAACAATACTCATGCAAGAGCATCTTGTACGGAGCGTATCACGTACACCAAATACTGCCGTCTGAAAAATCCATGACACGGTCTGTCCATGTAAAACAACTGTCGGATGAAGGAATCTTCTAAACATGCATTGGAGCTTAAACTCTGCAATAGACCTCTCTTGAAAGAGCAAAGACAACTAAATTGTACTTGAATCTGAACAGTACTAATGTTGTAGTATCTAGCAGACACATATCTCGTTGCATCACAACTGGTCCTCATCACGAGCATAAATAATAGGACAAAACCTTCACACCCATAACAGCAAATATCTCTGGAGAGCAAAGAGTATATGCTGGCTACCAACAGGCTTAATAATTACCTCCTCCTTAATTTTTCTGATAGCTGAACTGTGTTCTTCAAATAACTGCAGCAATATTGCATCCAATATATCCAATGGGCAATAATCCCAAAAACTCCACCTTAAACAAAAAACCATATCCAGTGCATCCTCATAATCGTCTTGCGCCAACAATCGCTCGCATCTTTGACTTGCCATAGGGAAAACCTTGTGTCACGATCCAACAACCAATGCTGGTACTTCATGGAGACCATGAGTAGATTAATCTGTAACACTAAGCAGTACAAGCCAGACAAAAAATTCTTTGTTGAATTAAACTAGCAGAGCAAACAACGGGAGTAAATAGCACCTGGTAACTGTTTGGGTGGACATAGCAATTAAGCATCAATGAATTCGATTTGTCTTCACGTGAGACATGGAATCCTGGGAACTTCACGTGAAGGTAGCAGAGTACTAGACAGCAATTTCTTTCATAGCTTGCCTCGGAACTTGAACCATTGACCTGATTCATCTAGTACGTGTGTTGAACTGGTCTTCACGTACCAGGTACGTACATGTACTGGCTTCACGACTTTGCTGATCGGTGAGCTCTGCTCGTACGGAATAGATACCGTGACCGATCGGACGTAGTACTTGAAAGAAAGACTTGCACACGGACAGATCGGAGAAGGCGGCGCCCGGAACGCCAACGAAAAACACTATGAACTCTCCAGATCCAATCATAAACGATGCTTGAACTCGATGCAGCTGCATGACGCCGTAAGATTGCGGGCGGCGGTTGATCCGATGATGTTGCGCGGTGCTGCCCGGGAGCGCAGCGGAAAGTCTCCCGGACAGCCAATCGATCTCCAAACCTGGAGCTCTGATACCACTTGTTACAAAACGGCGCAGCGAATAGTAGATCAACCAAGAACAAGAACACGGATTTTTACGTGGAAACCCTTACGGGAGAAAACCACGGCACGCACAACAGCGTATCACTATAATTGGGAGGAGTATTACAACACACGAGAGGACAAGCCCTCTACGTGCTAATCTGGTGGATCTCTCTTGATCTCACATCTTTTTCTCTCTCTCTATTCTATGACTATCTCGTACTATATATTAGGGCAAACAACTCTCTTTCTTGGCGGACACGAAATAGAGTTGTACTCGTGCACGTCTAGCACGGTTGTCATGCCTTAGTCTCGTAGGACTCCATATGTAGTACACCAATTGTATGGGATTCGGAACACAATAAAATAACACTCCACCTTGAGACGAAATCCCGTACAATAATCATAGATAGCATCAACTCCTCAATTAAACTCATCACAAGTAACCTTGTGTTTTGAAACGTCCATAGGACTAATAAACTTCTCACGAAGTCATACTGAGCAAATCAATCGGTAGGCCGTCGAGAAAACACACAGCTGTCAACAAAGCAGACATACGAAACTTGGGAAACTCCCAATAAAAGTCTGAGTCTGTGCCACTGACCTCAAAAACCGAAACTGCTCAAAATATCATCAAGTGACATAAGTCACCATATCTCCTGTGGTGCATAAACGAGCGCATAGCTCATAGTGCAACATCTTGATGCACATCGCATTGTGAAGAACTCATCTCATGGAATCTGAACATGCTACAAAACACATAGCATAAATCTCGCAAACAATACTCATGCAAGAGCATCTTGTACGGAGCGTATCACGTACACCAAATACTGCCGTCTGAAAAATCCATGACACGGTCTGTCCATGTAAAACAACTGTCGGATGAAGGAATCTTCTAAACATGCATTGGAGCTTAAACTCTGCAATAGACCTCTCTTGAAAGAGCAAAGACAACTAAATTGTACTTGAATCTGAACAGTACTAATGTTGTAGTATCTAGCAGACACATATCTCGTTGCATCACAACTGGTCCTCATCACGAGCATAAATAATAGGACAAAACCTTCACAGGCATAACAGCAAATATCTCTGGAGAGCAAAGAGTATATGCTGGCTACCAACAGGCTTAATAATTACCTCCTCCTTAATTTTTCTGATAGATGAACTGTGTTCTTCAAATAACTGCAGCAATATTGCATCCAATATATCCAATGGGCAATAATCCCAAAAACTCCACCTTAAACAAAAAACCATATCCAGTGCATCCTCATAATCGTCTTGCGCCAACAATCGCTCGCATCTTTGACTTGCCATAGGGAAAACCTTGTGTCACGATCCAACAACCAATGCTGGTACTTCATGGAGACCATGAGTAGATTAATCTGTAACACTAAGCAGTACAAGCCAGACAAAAAATTCTTTGTTGAATTAAACTAGCAGAGCAAGTAACGGGAGTAAATAGCACCTGGTAACTGTTTGGGTGGACATAGCAATTAAGCATCAATGAATTCGATTTGTCTTCACGTGAGACATGGAATCCTGGGAACTTCACGTGAAGGTAGGGGAGTACTAGACAGCAATTTCTTTCATAGCTTGCCTCGGAACTTGAACCATTGACCTGATTCATCTAGTACGTGTGTTGATCTGGTCTTCACGTACCAGGTACGTACATGTACTGGCTTCACGACTTTGCTGATCGGTGAGCTCTGCTCGTACGGAATAGATACCGTGACCGATCGGACGTAGTACTTGAAAGAAAGACTTGCACACGGACAGATCGGAGAAGGCGGCGCCCGGAACGCCAACGAAAAACACTATGAACTCTCCAGATCCAATCATAAACGATGCTTGAACTCGATGCAGCTGCATGACGCCGTAAGATTGCCGGCGGCGGTTGATCCGATGATGTTGCGCGGTGCTGCCCGGGAGCGCAGCGGAAAGTCTCCCGGACAGCCAATCGATCTCCAAACCTGGAGCTCTGATACCACTTGTTACAAAACGGCGCAGCGAATAGTAGATCAACCAAGAACAAGAACACGGATTTTTATGTGGAAACCCTTACGGGAGAAAACCACGCCACGCACAACGGCGTATCACTATAATTGGGAGGAGTATTACAATACACGAGAGGACAAGCCCTCTACGTGCTAATCTGGTGGATCTCTCTTGATCTCATATCTTTCTCTCTCTCTCTATTCTATGACTATCTCGTACTATATATTAGGACAAACAACTCTCTTTCTTGGCGGACACGAAATAGAGTTGTACTCGTGCACGTCTAGCACGGTTGGCATGCCTTAGTCTCGTAGGACTCCATATGTAGTACACCAATTGTATGGGATTCGGAACACAATAAAATAACACTCCACCTTGAGACGAAATCCCGTACAATAATCATAGATAGCATCAACTCCTCAATTAAACTCATCACAAGTAACCTTGTGTTTTGAAACGTCCATAGGACTAATAAACTTCTCACGAAGTCATACTGAGCAAATCAACCGGTAGGCCGTCGAGAAAACACACAGCTATCAACAAAGCAGACATACGAAACTTGGGAAACTCCCAATAAAAGTCTGAGTCTGTGCCACTGACCTCAAAAACCGAAACTGCTCAAAATATCATCAAGTGACATAAGTCACCATATCTCCTGTGGTGCATAAACGAGCGCATAGCTCATAGTGCAACATCTTGATGCACATCGCATTGTGAAGAACTCATCTCATGGAATCTGAACATGCTACAAAACACATAGCATAAATCTCGGCAAACAATACTCATGCAAGAGCATCTTGTACGGAGCGTATCACGTACACCAAATACTGCCGTCTGAAAAATCCATGACACGGTCTGTCCATGTAAAACAACTGTCGGATGAAGGAATCTTCTAAACATGCATTGGAGCTTAAACTCTGCAATAGACCTCTCTTGAAAGAGCAAAGACAACTAAATTGTACTTGAATCTGAACATTACTAATGTTGTAGTATCTAGCAGACACATATCTCGTTGCATCACAACTGGTCCTCATCACGAGCATAAATAATAGGACAAAACCTTCACACGCATAACAACAAATATCTCTGGAGAGCAAAGAGTATATGCTGGCTACCAACAGGCTTAATAATTACCTCCTCCTTAATTTTTCTGATAGCTGAACTGTGTTCTTCAAATAACTGCAGCAATATTGCATCCAATATATCCAATGGGCAATAATCCCAAAAACTCCACCTTAAACAAAAAACCATATCCAGTGCATCCTCATAATCGGCTTGCGCCAACAATCGCTCGCATCTTTGACTTGCCATAGGGAAAACCTTGTGTCACGATCCAACAACCAATGCTGGTACTTCATGGAGACCATGAGTAGATTAATCTGTAACACTAAGTAGTACAAGCCAGACAAAAAATTCTTTGTTGAATTAAACTAGCAGAGCAAGTAACGGGAGTAAATAGCACCTGGTAACTGTTTGGGTGGACATAGCAATTAAGCATCAATGAATTCGATTTGTCTTCACGTGAGACATGGAATCCTGGGAACTTCACGTGAAGGTAGGAGAGTACTAGGCAACAATTTCTTTCATAGCTTGCCTCGGAACTTGAACCATTGACCTGATTCATCTAGTACGTGTGTTGATCTGGTCTTCACGTACCAGGTACGTATATGTACTGGCTTCACGACTTTGCTGATCGGTGAGCTCTGCTCGTACGGAATAGATACCGTGACCGATCGGACGTAGTACTTGAAAGAAAGACTTGCACACGAACAGATCGGAGAAGGCGGCGCCCGGAACGCCAACGAAAAACACTATGAACTCTCCAGATCCAATCATAAACGATGCTTGAACTCGATGCAGCTGCATGACGCCGTAAGATTGCGGGCGGCGGTTGATCCGATGATGTTGCGCGGTGCTGCCCGGGAGCGCAGCGGAAAGTCTCCCGGACAGCCAATCGATCTCCAAACCTGGAGCTCTGATACCACTTGTTACAAAACGGCGCAGCGAATAGTAGATCAACCAAGAACAAGAACACGGATTTTTACGTGGAAACCCTTACGGGAGAAAACCACAGCACACACAACGGCGTATCACTATAATTGGGAGGAGTATTACAATACACGAGAGGACAAACCCTCTACGTGCAAATCTGGTGGATCTCTCTTGATCTCACATCTTTCTCTCTCTCTCTCTATTCTATGACTATCTCGTACTATATATTAGGGAAAACAACTATCTTTCTTGGCGGACACGAAATAGAGTTGTACTCGTGCACGTCTAGCACGGTTGGCATGCCTTAGTCTCGTAGGACTCCATATGTAGTACACCAATTTTATGGGATTCAGAACACAATAAAATAACAAGCAGAGCTCCTGCTGTTCTTCCCCGTCGTAAAATAGGCTGGTATCATACTTCATTAGAATTGTGGAATTTTTGCTTAGTTGAAAAAAGAGAGAATGAATAGAGAACAATGACTTCCTTAAACAAAGGGATGGCCTAATGGAGAACACAATTTCTGATTAATATAGATTAATTCTTAGGATTTCCGATAAAAGATAATGCATCATTTTATTCCCTGCTGTAGCTGATATAATGTGCCTTTTTTACCTTGGCCGTTTGGTTCTTGACCTTCTTTCCGAAATCCATCATCAAGAAAAGGTCATTGCCCGATCTAGTTTTTTCCAGTATGTACTCCATAACGCTCAAGGTGCGGACCTGAATGTGATCGCAGTTGCCGACCTTATGGAACGGGTGGTACGAGTGGTAGACATAACATTCGTCTTCATCCCTCATCCACTCAAGCATCTGCTGAAGTTTGAATGGGCTAGCAGGCCCATTAGGCAATTTCCATTTAATCCCTAAGGCCCATGTTGCCATAGCAAATGGTGGGAGTTTAGTCCCACATTGCTAGTTGAGAGAGTTTTGCACCAGTTTATAAGGTGAGCTCTCTCCCCACTAGTGTGAGTTGGTATGAAGAGAGAGGAGTAGTGGAGGTGTTCCGCACGCGCGCTCCTCCTCCTCCGCCGCCCGCCTCGCCACGCCTCGTCACGTCACGTCACGACGCGCTGCGGGTTGCGGGAATGAGCCGAGCCGATGCCTTTATTTTGGCAGTTGGAAACAGAGTCAACAGACACGCCAATAATATGAGACGTCATATTGATTGCTGTCTATTGCGTCACATTTATTTTGGTAACAGCCGCGCGCAGTAAAACGCCGCATTGATCACGTGTTAACCGCGCGCAGTAAAACGGCGCATTGATTACGTGGTAACGGCTGTAGTAAACGCCAAATTGATTTGTGAGCTGACCGTTCTCCTACCGTGCCTATATATTGAGGTCGCAGGGGCGGACACAAACACACAACTCATACGCTCTGCACCCACTGTCGTTCCTCTCTCTGTTGCTGCCTCCGGTGATCCCATCCCGTCTACCGCGTACACGGCCGACAGGAGAGCAGGCCTCCGAAACCCCGCCTCTCCAGATCCTGTACGGGAGAGGGGCGATTAGGTTTTTGGGGAGCGTCTCCCACGCGACTGCTCGCTGCCGTACATCTACTTCGACCACTACCTCTTCGTCAACATGGCCACCGAAGCCGATCGAGCTGCTGCTGCCGCCGCTGCTGCCACCGAGGCCGCTGCTGCTGCTGAGGCCGCCAACGCTGCTGCTGCCGCCGCCGCGGCCGCCGCCTCTGCGACCTCTACTGCCAATTGGCCAACTGCAGGGTATAGCAAGTTTATCCCTGTCATTATTATTTCCATGTGTGCAACACTAGTAGCTTGCATAGATTTATCTACTATAAATCTAGTATGCACGAACATGGTTAAATATCAGTATGTTTACGTCATGTTCATGATTTATACTTGGATTAATTTAATCTGTAAATTGCCTAAATTCCTAACAATCCAAAAACCTAATATGTGTAGGCAATTTTCGATTCATGGTTTTGCTACTGCACTGAAACCGGACCCGTTTACGGGGACGTACTTTAAGCGTTGGCAGACCAAAACATTCTTATGGCTCACGGCTATGAACGTGTTCTAGGTCGTCGGTGTCACTCCCACGGAAACGATTACTCCTGATCAGGAGAAGGCATTTAGGGATGCCATCGTCGTCTTTGTTGGATGCGTTCTAAGCGTGATCGGAGAGAAGTTTGTTGACGCATATTTACATGTGCGGGTTGCTAAGGACTTGTGGGAGGCGCTCGAATCCAAATTCGGCGCAACCGATGCTGGCAGCGAGATGTACAGTATAGAGCAGTTCCATGACTACAGAATGGTCGAAAACCGTTCTGTTTTGGAGCAGGCTCATGAGATACAGTGCATCGCTAAGGAGCTTGAAATTCTCAAGTGCGTGTTACCGGGCAAGTATGTCGCGGGATGCATAATCGCCAAGCTGCCTAATTCCTGGAGGAGCTTTGCCACTACTCTGAAACATCAGAGGCGTGAATTCTCGGTAGAGGATGTCATCGGCCATCTGAGTGTTGAGCAGAATTCGAGGGCAAAGGACTCGCATGGAAAAGGGAACGAAGGGACTTCTGCGGCCAATATGGTACAGAAGAACTACAACTCCCACAAGAACAAGGCGAGGACTGGTGTCCAGCTGAATACCGACTTCAAGAAGAAGGCTAAGAAGACCTTCAAGAAGGATAAGAAGAAAGATGGCTGCTTCACTTGTGGTTCACTGGAACACTGGGCTGTGAAGTGCCCAAAGAAGTATGTGAAGCCAGGACAGGATTCCAAGGCTGTCAACATGATCGTGAGCAACAATGAGAGTGGGGCATCTGGGTATGGTAATTTTTTTACTGTATTTTCAGTTTGTCAGTCTACTGATTGGTGGATTAACACAGGTGCAAACATTCATGTGTGTGCTGACATCTCATTGTTTTCTTCTTATCAGGTCACAAGGAACGGGTCCGTATTGATGGGGAACGGCGCAAGTGCTTCTGTACTTGGTGTTGGCACGGTCGATCAGAAGTTTACTTCGGGAAGGATCGTGCAGCTCAAGAACGTGCAGCATGTCCCCGCCATCAAGAAGAATCTCGTTAGTGGCTCCCTTCTATGTAGAGAAGGATTTAAGTTGGTTTTCGAGTCCAATAAAGTAGTTGTAACGAAATATGGACTTTTTGTTGGAAAAGGGTATGAGTGCGGAGGTCTGTTCCGCTTTTCCCTCGCTGATTTCTGTAATAAAGTCGTGAACAATATTCATTCGAGTGTTAATGAAACAGAAGTTTGGCATTCACGTCTTTGTCACGTTGGTTTCAGTTGCATGACGCGGTTAGCAAAACTAAATTTAATTCCAAGTTTCACTTTAGCCAAAGGTTCTAAGTGCCATTCGTGTGTACAAGCAAAGCAACCTCGCAAGCCCCACAAGGCTGCGGAGGAGAGACACTTGGCGCCATTAGAACTCATACATTCTGATCTCTATGAGATGAATGGTGTGTTGACTAAAGGTGGAAAGAGATACTTCATGACGTTAATAGATGATTCCACTAGGTTTTGCTATGTATATCTGTTAAACACTAAAGATGAGGCTCTACACTACTTTAAAATCTATAAGGCAGAAGTTGAGAATCAACTTGAAAAGAAAATTAAACGAATCCGGTCAGATCGTGGTGGAGAGTATTTCTCTAATGAGTTTGACTCTTTCTGTGCGGAACATGTCATTATTCACGAGAGGACGCCTCCCTATTCACCTCAGTCAAATGGGGTTGCCGAAAGGAAAAACCGTACTCTAACAGATTTGGTTAACGCCATGTTAGATACATCGGGTTTATCCAAGGCATGGTGGGGGAGGCTATATTGACATCATGTCATGTCCTGAATAAAGTTCCGACGAAAGACAATGAGGTCACTCCCTATGAGCAATGGGAGAAGAGAAAAACAACACTCTCGTACTTACGTACTTGGGGCTGTTTGGCGAAAGTCAATGTGCCGATCCCCAAAAAGCGTAAACTTGGACCAAAGACCGTGGATTACGTTAATTTGGGATACGCTAAGAATAGCGTTGGCTATAGATTTCTAGTAGTGAAATCTGAGGTACCTGACGTAAAGGTCGGTACGATTTTGGAGTCTAAAGATGCTACATTCTTTGAGGATATTTTTCCTATGAGAGATATGCAAAGCACTTCTAGACAGGAATCAGATGAGACTCCTGAACCTGCCATTCCTATGGAATATTATGAACAAACATATGATGAGAATCCTGAGAAGGATGACGAGGAAACCCTTGGTAGGGGCAAGAGACAGAGGACTGCAAAGTCCTTTGGTGATGATTTCCTTGTGTACCTTGTGGATGATACTCCCACTTCTATTTCAGAAGCTTATGCATCTCCAGATGCTGACTACTAGAGAGAAGCGGTCCGTAGCGAGATGGATTCCATCATGGCTAATGGAACGTGGGAGATCACTGAACGTCCTTATGGCTGTAAACCATTAGGATGTAAGTGGGTGTTCAAAAAGAAGCTTAGGCCTGATGGTACGATTGAAAAGTACAAGGCTAGACTTGTGGCCAAGGGTTATTCACAGAAAGAAGATGAAGATTTCTTTGATACTTATTCACCTGTGGCCAGACTGACCACCATTCGAGTATTACTCTCGTTGGCGGCCTCGCATGGTCTTCTCGTCCATCAAATGGATGTTAAGACGGCTTTCCTAAATGGAGAGTTAGACGAGGAAATCTATATGCAACAGCCAGATGGCTTTGTGTTAGATGGTCAAGAAGGAAAGGTGTGTAAGTTACTGAAATCTTTATACGGGCTGAAACAAGCACCTAAGCAATGGCATGAGAAGTTCAATACAACTTTAACATCTGTTGGCTTCGTTGTTAATGAAGCTGACAAATATGTATACTATCGCCATGGTGGGGGCGAAGGAGTTATATTGTGTTTGTATGTTGATGACATACTGATATTTGGGACCAACCTCAAAGTAATCAATGAGGTTAAGTCATTTCTATCCCAGAATTTTGAGATGAAAGATCTTGGTGTGGCTGATGTTATCTTGAACATCAAACTATTGAGAGACAATGAGGGTGGGATTACACTTCTGCAATCCCATTATGTTGAGAAGGTTTTGAGTCGTTTTGGATATTCGGACTGCAAAACTTCTCCAACGCCATATGATCCTAGTGTGCGGATTCGAAAGTTCGAAGGCACAGCTAAGGATCAGCTGAGGTACTCTCAAGTAATTGGTTCACTCATGTACCTAGCGAGCGCTACGAGGCCTGACATTATGTTTGTTGTGTGCAAACTAAGCCGGTTTGTTTCCAATCCGGGTGATGTACATTGGCACGCTGTAGAAAGAATTATGCGCTATCTGAAAGGTACCGTGAACTATGGACTTCACTACAGTGGATATCCTTCAGTACTTGAAGGGTATTGTGATGCGAATTGGATCTCTGATGCTGATGAGATGAAAGCCACAACGGGGTATGTGTTTACCCTTGGAGGTGGTGCTGTTTCCTGGAAGTCTTGCAAGCAAACGATCTTAACGAGATCGACAATGGAAGCAGAATTAACAGCATTAGACACGTCTAGTGTCGAAGCAGGATGGCTTCGAGATCTTTTGATGGACTTGCATGTGGTTGAAAAGCCAGTACCGGCTATCCTTATGAACTGTGACAATCAAACAGTGATTGTCAAGGTGAAGAGTTCAAAGGACAATGCACAGTCCACAAAGCACATAAAAATGAGATTAAAAGCTGTCAGACATTTAAGAAACTCCGGAGTGATAGCGGTGGATTATATCCAGTCGGCTAAGAATCTGGCAGATCCCTTTACTAAAGGGCGATCACGTGTTGTGATAGAAAGTGCATCGAGGGAGATGGGTATGAGACCCACATGAGTTGCCATGGCAGTAACCCAACCTATGTGATCGGAGTTCCCGTGAAGTGGGACCTGGGAAAACAAGCTAGTGGTTAACTGAGGAGAGTATTTTTTACTAACCCACTCCACTGGAGATGCAGTACTCTCAAAAACTGTTTGGTAGGTTGACTTTTGTCTTAATGTGTTCCAAGGCTTGTATAAGAAAGATGCTACCCTACAGAGCGATCTTTGGAGGAACACACCTATATGATCCTGACTGCTGGTCACAGTCTATGAGATTGGGTGATCTCTAATAAGTTCATGAATAGGCCAGGAGTATGACTAATATGCTCCACCCGAGGGGTCAGCCTTCGGCAGCCTAGTACTGGCAAGACATTTAGTGAAACTATTTTACGCCAAACTGACAATTCAAGGCATAGTCCATTGTTCAGTTGTGATGTAGTGTAGCTACTTGTTCTAGGTGGATGTTCAACCTTAACGGGTCTCCACTGAAAATGCCGGTATATCAAAACAGTGAATGGAACAGAGGACAACACCATGGGTCTTCGGGATCTGGTGGGGGATTGCTGAAATTTGAATGGGCTAGCAGGCCCATTAGGCAATTTCCATTTAATCCCTAAGGCCCATGCTGCCATAGCAAATGGTGGGAGTTTAGTCCCACATTGCTAGTTGGGAGAGTTTTGCACCAGTTTATAAGGTGAGCTCTCTCCCCACTAGTGTGAGTTGGTATGAAGAGAGAGGAGTAGTGGAGGTGTTCCACACGCGCGCTCCTCCTCCTCCGCCGCCCGCCTCGCCACGCCTCGCCTCGCCTCGCCTCGCCTCGTCACGACACGTCACGTCACGACGCGCCGCGGGTTGCGGGAATGAGCCGAGCCGATGCCTTTATTTTGGCAGTTGGAAACGGAGTCAACAGACACGCCAATAATATGAGACGTCATATTGATTGCTGTCTATTGCGTCACATTTATTTTGGTAACAGCCGCGCGCAGTAAAACGCCGCATTGATCACGTGTTAACCGCGCGCAGTAAAACGGCGCATTGATTACGTGGTAACGGCTGTAGTAAACGCCAAATTGATTTGTGAGCTAACCGTTCTCCTACCGTGACTATATATTGAGGTCGCAGGGGCGGACACAAACACACAACTCATACGCTCTGCACCCACTGTCGTTCCTCTCTCTGTTGCTGCCTCCGGTGATCCCATCCCGTCTACCGCGTACACGGCCGACAGGAGAGCAGGCCTCCGAAACCCCGCCTCTCCAGATCCTGTACGGGAGAGGGGCGATTAGGTTTTTGGGGAGCGTCTCCCACGCGACTGCTCGCTGCCGTACATCTACTTCGACCACTACCTCTTCGTCAACATGGCCACCGAAGCCGATCGAGCTGCTGCTGCCGCCGCTGCTGCCACCGAGGCCACTGCTGCTGCTGAGGCCGCCAACGCTGCTGCTGCCGCCGCCGCGGCCGCCGCCTCTGCGACCTCTACTGCCAATTGGCCAACTGCAGGGTATAGCAAGTTTATCCCTGTCATTATTATTTCCATGTGTGCAACACTAGTAGCTTGCGTAGATTTATCTACTATAAATCTAGTATGCACGAACATGGTTAAATATCAGTATGTTTACGTCATGTTCATGATTTATACTTGGATTAATTTAATCTGTAAATTGCCTAAATTCCTAACAGCATCATCTTGGCCTCCTTGGCCACACCCACCATGACCGCCGCGGCAGAGGCAGCATTGGGATCATAGTCTTCTTCGATGTCCATCATACTCAGCGCGCTGGGGGATGTAGTTGCACAGCTTGATCTCGTCGTCGGTGCCCTTCGCTCCACGCCTCAGGAGCTCGCACGCCAGGGCAACCTCCTTGGCGATGCACACCAGGGCAGCGGCGGCAGGCTCAGTGTACCCCTCGCCTGACTCAATCAGACGGCGCACACGCTCCATGATCTGCCGGCTAAGGTTCTTGACGTTCCTGACTCGAGCTTTCACCCGGCTCTTCCACTCGGAGATGAATTCCGTCTCCATCCTGAGGCAGTGCACTGCTGCAGCGACCAGGCCATCCAGATTCCCACCCAGGGTAGGGGTAGCAGCAGGATCAACCGGCGGCGGCGGTGCTGCTTTGAGCGGCCACTCCTCCGGGTTGATGTTGCCCGCGGAGGCGGATGCGATGTAGGCGAGGTGGTTGTGGCGGAGGTAGTCCTGGAGGTAACGCATATAGGTCCGCAGGTCGATGATCTCGTGCGGCAGCAGACGATCCCAACCCCACACATCCGCCAAGAGGTCTTTGTACCGGATGATATCGATCGGCGGTATGTTGTCGCCGTTTTATGTATCCTTCAAGAAGAAATCCGCCCAGTTTAGCAGGTACGCTCGGTCGGTCTCCTCGATGGACGGCGCCGCCTTCATCCCTCTCCCCACCATCTGCTTGCTCTAGGGTTTCCGACATGATGCGGGGAACGGAGACTAGGGCGGTTCATTATGATGAGTGGCGCCGGGGCGAAATATATAGGCTGGGCCAGGCCAGGCCACCTGGGTCACTGGAGCGAACCATCTTTCACGTGAGCACGGTTTTGGTTTGAGTTTCCATGTTATTCCTGCGATTGAACCGGTGATTTAAACGCAGACATTTACATTAATTTTTGCCTGTAGTAATCGCAGCATGTGTCTAAATCACATCTTCGTTTCCATCTCTGGTACATGCATGGGAATAACCAAAGTGAAGTTCGTATGCATATACTTTATTCAGGAGGAGAGAAACTAACTTAAGCGTAACTGGTCAGGTCTGACTGTCTGATCTTATAATCACAGCAACAGCAGTGGGCGGCCTATTTCAGTTGTTTGCAAATATGCTGAGGAGAGCAACGGGTGGAAGAAAATTGTTGGTCTTCAATCCAACGGACCAGAAACGAGCAAAGTCAGAGGTACTGCTTGTGAAGATATCACGATCGTAATGCGTGGAACGATGACCTTGGCCTCGGTCCCGTTACGTGTTAAATAGGCCACAATGGCAGTGATTACATGGAGAGGTTACAACAGAATTCAGGATAGAGAGAAATCGTACCAACCCTTATACAGATGGATTGGTACGGAATACAATACGTGGGATGAGGTTTAAACCTCCTAGTCTCTATCTCTAACACTGCTTTCATCAGACCAAGTTAGAGGATCTTTGCTGCTGCGGCGGCAGCGGGTCATTGGATCGGTTGGATACCAGAATGAGTAGGGCAAGGTTGTGCTCTGCTTTTGCTGTATGGGTGTGAATCGTGTCAAACCGCGGTAATTTTTCCTTTTACAGCCAAAAAAAATCGTGGCAGAAAATTTTGGAATCTGCAAGCTCAAGCTAATGCCGCAGACAAGCTTTCTAGAACAAGGCATACTAAAACAACTGCTATTTTGCTCTCTATCCTTTTATTTAGCAAATGGCAAGCTAACGTCGCGGCCGAGATTTAAACCATGATCCGATCATCCTGCGCGATGGCACGGACCCGGACATGAGCTAGACCAGGTCACACAATTTTCTCAATTCCTACCTGACAGAACTGAAGATCGACACTAACTGTCAGAACTGAATAAAATGTCTAACATGATGAAACTGAAGAAACATGTCTAACATGACGAAAATGAAGAACTACAAGCTATCTGCTACTTATTATTCAACAAGCACTGCAGAATGTATGCATAGTACTCTTCTTGACGAAAATGAAGAAACTGTCTGCTTGCTCTGCAGCCCAACCGAAGAAACATGGCACTGTTCAAACTTTAGGTGTTTTTGGGTGTCCTGCAACTGCTGCATTTTATAGAGCAGAGCAGCAACAGTATCTGAATGAGGCATCCTAAAACCAAAGTTTTTTTTTTTTGCAAATCACCTTGTTGTTATTTCCGCCACACATAGAACCTTTTCGCTATTTGGCAAGGTAGTGTTTTTCCTTTCCTCAATGTTTGTTAATATACAAGTTTCTTGTTAATAAACCCTATCATGATTGGAGGGCTGCCATGCAAACACCATGTGAAAATAAACAAGATACAATGTAGTCCTGACTTGAAATATTACACGGGGATGCCAAAATTCCCCAGATTAGGTATTCAAGAGCATCTCGTTACATCAGAATATTAATAGAATGTCAAATTGTTCAGTGTGGTCTTTTTGATAATTATAGAACACTGCCAAATGCAATGATGCAACAAACTCGGAGAGAAGTGTTCCTTCACCTGGCGAAAACAAATATTATAAGTCTGTTAGTAACCTGACAGGCACTACAATTATGTACCTTTCAACGTTTTGATGTTCGTAAAAAAATATTGACTTTGTAATATAGATGGAGAAAGAAAATCGTTAATCAAGACATGCAGCGTCCATCATGACTGATGCTTACATCAAGCAAATGGATTACTCGTATATTGCTATCGACATACAATTTCTGAAACAGCTAAACCTAGCATAAATCTACGCATGGCCAGATAGGGATAAACAAACATGTTATTTCAACATCTTGATATTGTTTACGATAACTAAGTACTCATTGTCTTGCAATTTGCTGTGCCACGGGATATTTTCCATTAAAAAGTTTGGAACGGTCCAAATCTCACAAGCTATATTCTGAAGATCTACTTACCCATGGAACTACTTTAGAAGATTAGTGCAACATTTTAGCTCCATCACATCCACCAGCAACTGTTGTGCCTAAAAGCATAAGAATTCAGAAAATTAATAACAGTCTCAAGGAAGAGCCAAATGGATAAAATAATACAACAAGGATTCGGTTAGATGAAGTGGAAAATACATTTTGTCAAAATAAATCACTTTGTAACTAAAATTCATACGTAATTTATATTTCTGTTTTGGTACTAGAAATAAAACAACAAAACTAATTAGCTACGACATATCGAAAGATTTAGATGACAATCTGAACCAAGACATGCTCTAGAATTTATCTAATGTAAACGTGTACCTCGTCTTATCAAGCATACAAAACTAAAACACGCCAAAATAACAAATTGAGCCTGACTAGAGCCATCGTCATATACAATTGAGCCTGATTAACCATCATATAGAATTGGGTTTTTTATCGAATTGCCCACAGCTGTCCACTACTACTCAGTTTTACTCTTAGCGCCGAATGGTGCTCAGTTTTGCCCCTAGTCCGTGCGCAACTACTATGGAGAGGCCGGAACGGTAAGTTTGGAGTCGACTCCGTTTCGCGAAGTGGGTCCGAGGAGTCAGACTCCGTTTCGCGAAGTGGGTCCGGGTGGGACTGCCAAGTTCGTTGAAACCATCCGGAGCTTACAGGTGGGACCGCACAGTTAGTTGACTATGCTGAATAGTCCACACCCGAGTTTCCTGCCACCACCGTCGTGCGCTGCCACCCAATTTAGTTGAGCCGCCGTCGTGCGCTGCCGCTCTCGCAGCCGCCACCGCCGCACCACCCCCTGCTGCGCCACGAGCACCTGCGGCACCACGACCACCACCACCATCGCTGGGTTCGGCTTGGGGGGCGAAAAGGCGGGGCAGCCCACGCGGGCCAGAGCTGTCAGCGACGCGTGGGAAAACCGCGGGCCCCCGGGCCCGTCAAAGTCTGCCGGAGTAACGGCACGCGCGGCGTAGTAAATGACCCGCCAGGGCTACAAAAGGCCCCTCGCCGCTCGCCGCTCTCCCCATTCTCGCCGTTCATCTCCTTGCCCTCACCGCACTCACTCTCATCTCCCTCGCCGCACTTCACCTAGACACCCCGAGACGATGCCTCACCAACACCGTGCCTGGCGCAACTCGCTGTTGTACTGCCGACCCACGGCCGCGACGCGGTGCCACAATGACGGCGAGGAGAGCGAGCAGCCGGCCCCGGAGGAGGCGGCGCCCGAGCAGCAGCTGCGCCGCAGGAGGCACAGGAGGAGGCAGCCTATCTGGCCCGAGAAGCACGCGGCCTTCTAATCGTTCCAAACATGGCGGAACGAGGAGGCGTTCCACCAGGTCCGCGCTTGGCTCGAGGAGGCGGCGGCAGCGGCCGAAGCTGCCGCTGTTCGTGCATCCCTGGAGACCCACCGGAGGGAGGAGGCAGAGCGCTAGGTCTACCGGCAGTTCACCGCAACCGCAGCGTCGGATGAGCAGCAGGCGCTCGTCGCGCTGTACGAGAGCGACCGGCGCAAGTTTGCCCTCTAGAGCGAGAGGCGGAACCGCCGCCATCCCTCCGAGTAGGCGCAGTTGCACCGGCTACGGATCCAAGGCAGAGCGGAGCGGCGCTGGCTCGCTACGGTGGTGAACCCATCGCCAAGCGACCCATCGCCCTTCGCCAAGAACGACCACGAGGCGGGGCCCTCCAACATGCTGGGCTACGACGACAGCGATGAGGACGACGAGGAAGAGGACGACGTCTAGGAGGAGGGCGACGACCAGGCCGGGTGATCGTGGCGAGCCTCGGCCAACCGTAGTTTTTTTTTTTAAGTTTTTTAATGTTTTTAGTTAAATTATGCCATCTTTCTGTAAAACTAGATGTCACTTTCGGAGAAAAAGATCACTTCCGTCAGGAAAAAGTATCCTTCGAGATGGTGCCGTTCGAAAGTGTGTATCACGCAATACTCGGACGTCCAGCTTTCGCCAAATTTATGGCAAGATCATGTTATATCTATAACAAGCTGAAGATGGCAGGGCCAAAAGGAGGAGTAATCACTATAACTGGAGACTTTAAGCTGGCAAATGAGCTGGAGAAAGAAAACACCCTTTGCGCTCAGAGAGTTATAGCAAAGGAAGAACTGAAGGAGCTGGCTAAGGAGGTATCGCCGACAGAAATGCCGGCAGGAAAAGAAACCCGGAAGCCAGCAGATAGCTTCAAGGCGTCCGAGAATACAAGACAGCTAATCCTAGATCCCAAGGATCCAACAAAATTTGTCGTAGTAGGAACTGGGATGACGGATAAATAGGAAGGCGAGCTCATCAAGTTCCTCCGTGAGAACTGGGATATTTTCGCCTGGTGTCCAGCGGACATGCCAGGCGTACCCAGGGAACTTGCTAAGCATCAACTCAAGGTGATTCCAGGTTCCAAACCAGTCAAATAAGGTCTCCGTCGATTTCACGGAAGAAGACGGAAGGCTATTGGCAAGGAAATTATCCGGCTTTTAGCAGCAGATTTCATCCAGGAAGTAATCCACACTAAATGGTCTGCAAATCCGGTATTAGTACCGAAGAAAGACACTACTGCTCTTAGAATGTGCATAGATTACACCGGCTTGAACAAACTGCGTCCAAAAGATAGGTTCGCGTTACCGCGAATCGATCAAATAATAGATGCCACTCCAGGCTCTGAGCTTTTATGCTTTTTGGATGCATACTCCGGGTACCACCAAATACGCATGAAAAAGGAAGATCAAATTAAGACTTCTTTTATAACCCCGTATGGGACGTATTACTATATAACCATGCCATTTGGCCTGAAGAACGCAGGTGCAACTTACCAGCGTTGCATGCAACGTTGTTTGCATAGTCAGATTGGCAAAAATGTCCATGTTTATGTGGACGACATTGCTGTCGTAACCAAGGAAAAAGATACACTCCTTGAGGATTTGCGAGAAACCTTCGAAAACTTGCGCACTTACAAGATGAAGTTAAATCCATCAAAGTGCGTATTCGGGGTTCCCTCAGGAAAACTTCTGGGTTTCATCGTTTCTCACAGAGGAATAGAAGTTAACCCGGAAAAGATCAAAGCCATCTTGAACATCTCCAAACCTACGTGTGTGAAAGATGTCCAAAGATTGACGGGTTCCGCCGCTGCCGTCAGCAGATTTATTAGTCGGCTGGGGGAAAAAGCCTTACCACTCTACAAGTTGCTGAAAAAATCCGACAAGTTCGAGTGGACATCCTATGTTGTTGTACCTCACGGCTACAAACAGGGTTATTAGTGCGGTAATTGTTGTGGAGCGGAAGAAAGACGAGCAAAGCATACCAGATCAGCATCCGGTATATTACATAAGCGAAGTTTCCTCCGAGTCCAAGCAAAGGTACCCACACCATCAAAAACTGGCATATGGCGTGTTTTTCGCATCTAGAAAATTGCGCCATTACTTCCAAGGACATTCCATAATAGTGGTATGTAAAACGCCACTAGGGAATATAATAAACAATGCGGAGGCAACTGGACGAGTAGCGAAATGGGGTATCGAGCTAGCAGCCTTCGACATTAAGTATCAGCCAAGGACGGCAATAAAATCCCAGGTTTTGGCAGACTTTGTCGCCGACTGGACGGAAGCAATGGAGAAAACACCAATGCCGGAGTCCGAGTACTGGATCATGCACTTTGATGGACCCAAGATGAAGGAGGGCGCTGGAGCTGGAGAAGTCTTAAAATCCCCTAAAGGAGATACAATGGAGTACGTATTACAAATACACTTCAACGCCAGCAATAACGTGGCAGAATACGAAGCTTTGCTTCATGGCTTGCACATTGCAAAAGAAATAGGGGTTAAACGCATCCTGTGCTACGGCGACTCGGATTTGGTGCAGCATCAGCTTAACCAAACCTGGGATGCAAAAAGCCCTATAATGGCCGAATACCGGAGAACGGTGGACGAATTCGCCATTTGTTTTTTTCGGATTCGAAGTACTCCACGTTAAAAGGGAGGAAAATTGGAACGTGGATGCGTTAGCCCGCATGGGGTCAGAAAGGGTAAAAATCCTACCACCAGGTGTATTCGTCCAGCATTTGCACGAGCCATCCATAAAAGGTGGAGATATTGATTATCCTCTGGCTTCCGAGTCAATTGAAGTTATGTTCGTCACCCCGGACTGGACAATTCCATATTTAAACTTCTTAGTCGATCAAAAGTACCCGGAAGGAGCAGACGAAGTCTTGCAGAGACAAATTCAGCGTCGATGCAAAGGATACACGGTAATTGATAATTGCCTGTACAAACGCAGTACTTCCGGAATTTTTCTGCGATGTATTTCACCAGAAGAAGGACGAGAAATCCTGCAAGAAATCCATGCCGGAGATTGCGGACATCATGCTCAATCAAAAAGCATAGTTAAAAAAGCATTTCGTGCTGGGTTTTTCTGGCTAACAGCCAAGACAGATGCTGAGCACATAGTTAATACATGTGCAGGGTGTCAATATTACGCCAAGCAGACAAATATGCCGGCCCAAGCACTCAAAACTATCCCAATTACATGGCCGTTTGCGGTCTGGGGGCTAGATATGATGGGACCGTTCAAAACTGCGCGAGGCGGACTTACACATCTACTCGTAGCAGTGGATAAGTATACCAAATGGGTGGAGGCCAAACCCATCAAAAAGCTTGACGGTGTAACTGGCAGAAATTTCATCATTGACATAGTCATGAGATATGGCGTTCCACACAGCATAATAACCGACAACGGAACAAATTTCTCCATTGGAGAGTTGGCAAAATATTGCCGACAAACGGGAATTCGCCTAGATCTCGCATCTGTGGCACACCCGCAATCCAATGGACAGGTTGAGAGAATGAATAGCTCAATCCTGCAAGGAATACGCCCAAGACTCGAATGTCCTCTTCACAGAGCAGCTGGAGCATGGGTAGAACAGCTACCTTCCGTGCTTTGGAGTATTCGAACGACGCCAAATAGGTCAACTGGGCAAACCCCGTTTTTCCTAGTTTATGGTGCGGAAGCTATTCTTCCAACGGACATGATCCATGATAGCCCAAGAGTGCAGGATTTCGATGACTCGGATGCCGAAGAAGCACGACAGGAGAAGATCTCTTAGAAGAGGAACGAGAGCTTGTGCTTCAAAGATCCGCCATCTACCAGCAAGGTTTGCGACGTTATCATAGTCGGAAAATCAGGCATCGTTCTTTTAAAGAAGGTGACCTAGTGTTGAGGTTCGTGCAGCAAAGGAAGCACAAATTGGCCCCAGTATGGGAAGGACCATTCGTCATTAGTAAAGCCATGAAGAATGGATCATACTATCTTGTCGACATTCGAGATACGGAAGACGATCCCGAGAAGCCGAATCGCAAAGGAAAGAGAAAGATAGATGATGACCTAGGAGAGACAAAGAGGCCTTGGAGTATCCAGCAGTTACGTCCCTTCCACTACTAGAGATTTGCTTATAGCATCATATCCTACCACAGGCGAACACGAAAGTAGACGCGCCTGGGCTACTTAGCGCAGGCGAACAGCGGAGCGATGCTCCTGCGGTAAGTCCCTTACCCCAGGCGAACCAACTACGCAAGCGACCGGGGTAAAGTGTGGCAGGGCCACCCAACACCACACCCTGGCACTCTTCGTTTACCCCATGCGAATAGAGAAGATGTTCGCCTCTGGTATAACACATACCCCAGGCGAAAGCCGAACCTCTGCGCCTGGGGTAAGCCCTCGCTGTTGCTGCAAAAAAATGAGAAAACCTTTAGGACCGGTTTGTGATACAAACCGGTTCTATAGGATCTGTCCCCTGGGCCCCTCTTTGCACAGCAAATGGCCGCAAGGCCTTTAGCACCGGTTTGTATCACAAACCGGTGCTAAAGGCCTTGCGGCCATTTGCTGGGCGGAGGGGGGGGGGGGGGGCCAGGGGACAGATCCTTTAGAACCGGTTTGTATCACAAACCGGTCCGAAAGGCCTTGAGGCCATTTGCGGCAGGGTGGGGGGCGCAGTGGACAGATCCTTTTAGAACCGGTTTGTATCACAAACCGGTGCCAATGTGCTTAGCTCAATGCTTTAGTATTCTAAGTGATCAGATCTCACCCGCACCCGCACCCACACGCACCCACACGCCGCCGCCGTCGCCAGTGTCGAGGAGGAGCAGAGCAGGTCGTCGCCCACTCCGTCGTCGTCGTCGTTGTTGATCCAGGTCAGCCCCTCTCCCTCCCATCCCCCCTCCCTCCCATCCCCCCTCCATCCCAGCCCACTCCGGCCCTCCCATCGTCGTTGTGGATCCAGAGGATGTGCGCCTGCTCCTGGTGGCCGCGGTGCTCCCGTCGTCGTGGATCCAGAGGAATGTTTGCTTTCTTTGAGCTCCAGGATTCAGTGCTATGTAGGAACGTAAACGCAATGGTCTATGTCCCCAATTTAGGAACGTAAACGCAAAACTTAGGAACGAGAAAACAGAGGAAATCCATAGCAACGAGCGTTCGGATCGATAGCATGTTCTGGAGTTTTTTATTTGGCTAAGCACCCATCACTTTTGTCCCCATCTGCATTCAAACCCCAGCATGCAATTAGAACACAGTAATCTGGTGGTACCACACACAGCATTGTTTTTGGATATTCCAGTAAAGTAGATAGCTTTTGTGCATTTGTTTTGTGATAGGTAGGTGCTGCCATTTGTCTTTGTTTTGTGATAGCTATGCATGCTCCTCTAACCTCTATGTGTACTTTCTTAATTTAATAGAACATGGCTTGCGAAGTATGTCGGTCCCGATGTGCCCAAGGACGATTCACCGGGACTTCTTTTGTGCTTCAGCTCCACGACGGTGACGTTGATTCGTTGGTAATTAACAATTCTTTTTATGTTAACTTGTTCTTTCGTTTTACTATCTTGCTTGAGACTTGTGTTTCTTAACAAAAGATTCTTTATATTTCTTTTTTAGATTCTACCATGCAATATTCGCGAAGAGTTCAACGAGTTAGTTGGCAATAAGGTGGATTTCAATGTTCACGGGACCACTTACATTCTTCGAGTGAAGAAAGAAAGAAAGAAGACCTACTTCTGCGGGGAACAATTGCAGGCTATCATCGCCAAGTACAATTTAAGCGGAGGTGATTACATTCACTTCTCTATGGAAGGACCGCAACCTCGTATCCAAATTCTGTATATGGGCAGGATTGCGAGCGAGGATGGCGGGAGTGAGGAGGAAATTGGGAACACTGAGGATGATATGGACACTGAGGATGATATGGACGAGGAGGACCCATGGAAACATGTGGTGGTTGCTCAAAGAGCGAATCTTAGCGAGCTTGAGAAGGACCGTGTCCTTCAGAGACTTGCCCAGATAGATAGCTACATCGGTTCCCCTTTCGTGCATCGCATCACCAACACTAACATCTCCAATGGACATCTCATGGTATGTTTTTTAACATTTTCTTATTCCTATAGTTGCTTATGTTATAATGTGGCCGGTATGTGACATTGTGCTTTTATTCTTTCTTGGAATTGTGTGTTCTAGAAAATACCTATGGCGGTAGCGGACAGTGCTGGCATGGAGCATAAAGGTACCATTGGAGTACGCCGTGGAGAATCAGGAGATGTCACCACAGTTCCGATCACCAGGGATAATGCTGATGGTCGCGTCATCCTCAACTCTCAAGCATGGAGGCAGTTCCATTCCGCAAGAGTTGGTATGGAGGCTGGCCGATCTATTCTGATCACCATGAGGGATACTGACATCCCCAACTTGGACATGATGATGGTCATCCACTACATCAGCCCAAACTAGAACAAATAATCATTTTCATCTGACTAGCTAACTCCTGGATTTATTAATTAGTACTATGGTTCTTTTCGAGACTATGTAATTTTGTTGAACTATGTGGTGATGATCGAGACTATGTGTTGATGATCGAAAATATTTCTGTTATAAAACTTAATTCTGTCATTTTGAGACTATGGTATATTTCTGTCATTTTGAGACTTATTTCTGTCATTTTCCTGTAATTCTGTTATTTTGATTTCTTTTATATTTTGATACAGCAAAACCATACCCTAGGCGAACATAATACGGTACCCCAGGAGCACAATGCTTGTTCGCCACAGGTAAAAGTATTATCCCAGGCGCACAAGGCCTATTCGCCTGGGGTATGCCAACTTACCACAGGCGCATTTCGCTATTCGCCTGGAGTAAGCCATTACCGCTGGCGATATGGTCCCAGGCGAACCGAAATGCGCCTGTGGTAGTCCTTTTCTGTTCGCCTGGGGTAAGCTTTTCCCTAGTAGTGCATGGCCGTCCGGTTACACCTGGCTATGCCTTTGTCGGCAAAGGTTTAGAGCATTTTCCAAGTCCTAAATGGTGGACTTGTCCTTCTCCGCCTGTTCGGAAGCCTTGGAATGAGCAATTCCAAGGGCCAGATTCACTACTAGGGAAAAGCTTACCCGTGACGCACCATTTTTCTTATCCGTGACGCACCAGGGCTCGTCACGGCTATCACGCCGCGCCTATGGGTTTAGCCGTGACGCACCTAGCAGGTGCGCCGCGCCTATTTATACCCGTGACGCATGGGCACGGTGCGCCGCGGCTATTGCGTGGCGCGTCACGCCTAACTCCGAAGGTGCGCCACGGCTAGTAATTTAGGTGCGTCACGGCTATTCTATGCTGTATTTTTTAAAAAAAGCAGTACCGTATTTATACAGGTATATACAGCTCAAATACAGAAGAATGTCAGTACACAAAATACAGAAGAATATCAATAGCTCAAACACATGTATGCAATTGATAGAATAAATTTTCATAGCAGAAATATTACATAGTCTAGAAAACAAACATATATAGTACTAATAAATCCAGGAGTTAGTCTCGAAAACAACCATATTACATATTTTCGATCATCACCACATAATCTATCTAGCGGGCGCGGATGTAGTCGATCACCATCATCATGTCCAAGTTGGCGATGTCACTATCCCTCATGGTGATCAGAATAGCTCGGCCAACCTCCATACCACCTCTTGCGGAATGGAACTGCCTCCATGCTTGAGAGTTGAGGATGACCCGACCATCAGCGTTACCCCTGGTGATCGGAACTACGGTGACAGGTCCTGATTCTCCACGGCGTACTCCAATGGTACCCATATGCTCCATGCCAGCACTGTCCGCTACCGCCAAAGGTATTTTCTACAACACACAATTCCAAGAAAGAATAAAAGCACAATGTCAAATACCGGATAAGAAAGTGTTAAGAACATAAGCAACTATACGAATAAGAAAGTGTTAAGAAACATACCATGACATGTCCATTGGAGATGTTAGTGTTGGTGATGCGATGCACGAAAGGGGACCCGATGTAGCTATCTATCTGGGCAAGTTTCTGAAGGACACGGTCCTTCTCAAACTCGCTAAGATTCGCTCTTTGAGCAACCACCACATGTTTCCATGGGTCCTCCTCGTCCATATCATCCTCAGTGTCCATATCCTCGGTGTTCTCAGTTTCCTCCTCACTCCCGCCATCCTCTCTCGCAATCCCGCCCATATACACAATTTTGATGCGAGGTTGCGGTCCTTCCATAGAGAAGTGAATGTAATCACCTCCGCTTAAATTGTACGTGGCGATGATAGCCTGCAATTGTGGCCCGCAGAAGTAGGTCTTCGTTCTTTCTTTTTTCACTCGAAGAATGTAGGTGGTCCCGTGAACATTGAAATCCACGTTACTGCCAACTAACTCGTTGAATTCTTCGCGAATATTGCATGGTAGAATCTAAAAAATAAATATAAAGAATATTTTGTTAATAAACACAAGTCTCAAGCTAGATAGTAAAACGAAAGAACAAGTTAACATAAAAAGAATTGTTAATTACCAACGAATCAACGTCACCGTCGTGGAGTTGAAGCATAAAAGAAGCCCCAGTGAATCGTCCTTCGGCACATCGGGACCGACATACTTCGCAAGCCATGTTCTATTAAATTAAGAAATGACACATAGAGGTTAGAGGAGCATAGCTATCACAAAACAAAGACAAATGGCAGAACCTACCTATCACAAAACAAATGCAGAAAGGCTATTAATGAAATGGTTAAACTAGGATCCAGATTTCCTCTTTGTTTGCTAGATAATTTCGTAGCTTCTGCTTTGTTTCTGATCTGAATGAATGTGGAAGAGGTCCCTGCTTTGTTTCTGATCTGAATGAATGAATGACCACATCCGAGTGTAAATGTTTCAGATGCAAAAACAAGGCAAACTGATGTTATATTTTGCTACATATTAGATGTTACTATGCAAAGATGACATGTTTAAGATGCCAGATGTTATTTTCCAGTACATTTGGTACTTGGGCATGTTTAAGATGTTCCAGAAATAGCTCCATATGGCATATTTCGCTCACATTCCAGCACATAATTTGTCCTGAAAGCACTGACATAAAATGCACCAGACAAGTACTTGGGAATATTTTGCTGAAGTCACTGACACAAATGTTACATTACTCAAGTTCACACAATTGCTCAAATATTACATTACTCAAGTTCACACAAACCCTCTAATCAGCAAGGCTAAAAAAGCATACAACATTACGAGAGAAATGAATACTATCACTGGCCATGTGCTCTACAACTTCAGTTCTTGGAAATTTGCCACCCATATCTACTATTCCCACATGAGCACACAATGCTTGCCACTTGTGCTGTTATACATTGCATCAACAGAAAACTTGCATCAGTCAAAAATTGATTCATTCTTGACGATTTCCTATTGGACGCAAACTTGCATCAGTCAACTTTAAAACTAAATCAGTAGCAGTACAACATGACTATAATAATAATAAGAAGTGCGACGTCGTGAGTGTTTTGGTAATACTTGCAAATTAAACATAACTGAAAATATCAAGTTACGTCGGGGTTTAGTTCACTAATCCAGGCTGTATCCAAAGGAAGGTTTAGAATCCTAATCACATCTAAGCTTTCCAAGGGACCTTTTTTTACATTCTAACCAACAGGTTAGAACCTCAGTACTAGTATACATCCCATGGTTGGTTCGTCCGCTGAATAGATTGTTTTTTAACTGTGTGTGAGATAAAAAAAAAGTAATCATAATCAGTAGTTAGAAAAGGTTTAATTGTTTATGGAATCATTAATTGATGCCCTAAATTAGCATCAACAGAAATGCATAAGCAGGAATAATTGGATCATACCAACAAGAGATTAACAGATGTCAGCATGTGAGAATTGGACCAGTCGATTGGATCACTATCATCATAAAAGGATAACGAGCATATGTCCACATTACTAGGTGCGTTGAATTTGTTGTCCACACAAAAGAGACGTGAGAGAAGATAGCCTGGCTTCATAAACATATGATGAACGTGCAGTTTGGGTATGCCAATCATATGCCTCAACACAGGTTTGGCAAATGCCACACGTCCTTGTGCACAACCAAAATAACTCTTTTGCATGAATTTTCAGTACTGCTTATGTAAGCATGAAAATGGCCAAGACAGTGATTCAAAATTTTGGAATTATGATCGCACCAGGACAAGGTCAAAGGAAAACACACAGTCTAACAGGCCAACAGTGACTAAATGACGAACCAACAGTGGCCTCATCTAGGATCCATCAGAATAACACATAGAGGTTAGAGCACATCAGAATAACACCAGAGATGGCCTTTAGCCTGAACTAACTGAAGAATGACAGTAGGCTGCTGCTTTTCTTTTCACAAAGTGGCAAGCTGGGTGGGAAAAGTACACAAGGAAATGAATTATGTATAACTTGCACTCACGATTCGGTGTGAATTTCTCCTCTCGACGGGACACAAACATGTTTCGGCCGCATACTCCTACTCGACCTTTTGCTACAGGAGAAAACGTATCTTGGCGATGGACGAAAATGGCTTTCTGCCGTGCGCTAAGGAATCCGATTCCGGGGCTTACCTGGGGAAGTAGGGGAAGAAGATGGCCGGCGTCGAGGACGAACCAGACGGCAGCAGCGTGACTGCCCCCTCCTCCTCCTTGTCGTGGAAGAACCGGATCGACGGCTCCGGCCTCCTCCTCAGATCGAGATGCGCGGCGCTGGGCGGTGGGCGGCTAGGACGATGGGAGGTGGGCGATGGGAGGAGGCGGTGGGCGCTGGAGAGGGAGGGAGATCGAGCGATGGGAGGTGGCGGCGGCGACGGGCGACGAGAGGAAGGAGAAGAGAGGCGCGCGCGTGGTGGAGAGAAAAGGAGAAGAGAGGGGGAACGCGGCCTAGCTATACCCATACTCCCCATAGCCGTGGCGCACCACGCCACGGTGCGTCACGCTTATCTAACCCGTGGCGCACCACGCTCGCGTGCGCCGCCCCTATACAAAATAGCCGTGACGCACCAAGGACGCGCTGCGTCGCCGGTATACCTCCGAGGCTCGCCGCCCCGGCCCCACACATAGGCGTGACGCGCCTTCCGTTTCGTGCGCCGCGGCTAAGGCTATAGGCGCGACGCACCAAACAGTGGTGCGCCACGACTATTAGGCGTGACGCGCCATATTGCTGGTGCATCACGGCTATCATCACTCCTATAGCTGTTTTCCTAGTAGTGATTACTGGCTTCCAGATCCTTTTGGGCCTTCATAAGTTGCTTATGAAGGTCCAGATTCTCCTCACGGAGACTGGCAGCATTGCCGGCGTCTTCAGCTATTTGCTTGGCCTTAGCCAAAGCATCTGGAAAGCAAGGAAAATTCCGAGTTTAGAAAACTCCCGAAAAAGTACTTAGACAAAAAAGCTGAATCAAAAACTTCAGAGGGAAAAAGTTTACCTGTTGCTTCCGACAGCTGCAGCTAAGACGATGCCAGCTCCGCCTCTTTCCCCTCAAGAATAGAAGAAGATTTCTCACCTCTTTATTCTTGACGGAAAGTTTATTGAAAACTTTCATGTTAATGGATTCAGCGGTTTGCTGGAACATGACAAGGAAAGGAGTAATTAAAAAGCATCAAGGCGAAAAGTATACAATTTGCTTAATGCTTGGGGGCTAGAGTTAAATACCTGGCTCATTCGCTGCAACCCCGCCAAGTTTTCATTGAACTCTTTTGCGTATTCCGCAAAAAGAATTCCGGCCGCGCTTAGGCTGTCGTTGATGTTCTTGAAGTCCTTGTCAAAGGTGTGAATCTCCTCATCGGTTGTTCGAGAAGAATTTCCCACCTCTGGGGCCGCCCTTTCCCTCGTGTCCGTGTCCGGCACAACGGGTTGGCTGGGCTCCAACGACTCGGTGGTGGGAGCTGTGGCATGCTCTTCCGCCATCGTGGACGGTGTGTCCGGTGCGATGACGGGAGAAGGTTGAGCGCCTTTGCTGGACACAACTTTGTGCCTCTTCAGCTTCTTTGGCTTTAAGGTGGAGGGAGGTAGGCTAAAGGCAAAAAAGCGAAAACACGGAAAAAGTTAAAACTCCGAAGACGAAAGAAAACTTCGACAAAAGAAAATAACTCGGACGTTCTAACCTGGAGGTGGCGACGGGGATCCCGTCAAGATCGATGATTTCCTCAGAGGAGGAAATCTTCTTGCGCTTTCGCCCACCGGCAAAGGCGGCGCGCAACGCCTCCAGCTCAGCCTCAGAGGCTAGCTCCGAGTCAGGAAGTTCAGCAATCCGTCGAAAACAAAAAGCAGAGTTAGAAGCGAAAAATCCGAGAAAGCATGACAAAATTCCACCCAAATGATGGAAAAAATACCTTGGGAGCCGGATTGTCGGCTGTATACATCGGCCGACTCGCTTCATATTGGTCGCGTGAGGCGACCAACTGGTTCACGCGCCGCCGCAGATCCCTCGCGGCCCAGTCTTTGCTGGTTGTCCACATTTTGTCGTTGGCGCCCGTGTACTCGCAAAGGAGACGGCCGCCATGATTGGCTAACGGCTGGATCCGCCTATCCAACCAGCAAAATACTGTGTCCATGCCGGTTAGAGGCGGATCAGAGGAAGTGAGCTTGGCGATGCGCCGCTTGATCCTTAGAAGATCAGGCGGCAGAACTTGGACGGCTTCTGTTCCCCAATTTTCTTGGGGAACAGCAGCAGTGTTTGAGAAAGGTGGAACCCCGATGGCCTTTTTCGGGAAAGGGACATCAGGATGGTAAAAGAAGGAACCCGTCCAGAATTTGACGGATTCCGAGGTTCTGATCTTGGGGAACCAATCCTCCCTAAATCTCCTAAGAGTAAAGGAGATGGTCCCGCAAGTCGGGAGTGTGCCCTCCGAAGAGTTCCGCTTAACCCCGAAACAGTATAACCATAAGCCTAACCTAGGTTCTATGCCTAGGAAACCCTCGAAGAGGGCCTGAAACCCGGCCATATAAAGAATAGAATTGGGTGGCAGGTTATGGGGCTGGATGTTATAGTGGGAGAGAACTTGGAGGAAAAAGGCAGAAGGTGGCAATCCCATACCTCTTAGGAGATGGGAGGAGAGAAGAACCCATTCGCCGTCGTTCGGCATGGGTTCGTTCTCGTCCTCCGGAAGTCGCCACTTCCCTTTCAGCACTAACCCCTCCTTTTCCATGTTTGGAAGGAGGGATGGGGGAATGCTGCAGGCAACCCAGTTGCCGGCAGTTTCCAGTTCTTTGTCTGCTCCGGCGGCGGCGGATGCGGCGGCTTCTGCAGCGGCGAGTTCGTCGCCAAGGAGCATAATCTTCTCCTCCACCGTCTCGGGAGCGAACGGCGGAGAGAGCGCGGAGCTTGATCCCGCAAGATCCGCGGCGGCGGAAGGGTTCCCTCCGTCCGCCGCGGTACTCGTGGTCTTCACCGGAACGTCGTCGCCGGCGCGCGTCGGGGAATCCAACGAAGGATCCATTTGGTTGATTATGTCCTCGATGTCCTGCGCGACGGTGCGTGCGGGCGAAGACGGCGAAGATGCCATTGGGTGGCGGCGCGGCTCGTCTCCGGTGACGTTTTGGGCGCGGTGTGCGTTCGGGAGTGTTTCTCTGCTCGAGAGCTTGGGCGCGATAATGGCGTTGGGAGTGAGAGCGGAAGGTTTACCGGGAGGACGAAGAAGGCTATTTATAGCCGGAAATCCGTCACGATACGTGCTAACGGCTCTTTTGACCGTTGGATGATCAACGCGTGTCACTCGCCGGAAAATCCGGTAAATGAATCGACAGGGTGATTATGGCTATCTTCTCGTTTCCCGCGAGAATCTGTCAGAGATATGTTTCTGGGTTTCCCACTCAAAACCCAAGCATCCCTTACGTCATCATGATTAATGCGCTGACGTAGGAGGTTCCTTCTCCACGAAGGATCGTGTGAGAAAAGCCGGATTTTTGGAATTCCGAGTTTTACGTTACCATCTCTCTTTGAAGAAGAAAAAGAAGAATCAAGACTGCTGGCCAGTATTTCTCGGACAATATGTAATTGGCGAAAGACGGCGAATCAGAGTTTTAATCCTTCTTGGGGGCTACTGTCGGATATATACTGAATAGGGGTATATCAGACAGTAGTCAAAAGTGCCGGATTACCAGGGTGGCCCAATTGGTAGTGGGCTATGGTCCATTGGGCGGCCCAGTAAGCTGACGCACAGAAGCCGGATTCTAGAAGGACCCGGATCACGACCCACGTGATCTGGCTTGGAGGAGAAGGCGGATTCCGTACTTTCCAAGTTAGAAGCTACCGTAGTCTTCTAGGTTTCCAACTCTGTATGCCCTAACCCGGCTATTATATAAAGCCGGACGGGAGATAAGATTAACAAGAGAAGAAGCTATAGGCTAACTCGCCGGGAAGTTGATCCTCAGCGAATAGCTAAACCTAACCTCACATTGTAATTGTATACACAGGCTTTAGCCCTGATTAGTGAGATTGCAGGAGTTGGAACGTCGTATTATTACGACGTACCGAACCTGGGTAAATCCTGTGTCTTTGTCGTCAACGCGATCCCGTTTCTCCACGTCTCTACCCGTAGTCTCATGGCACCCCCGTCTATGAAAACTACTACGATGTCTCGACAGACGCACATAGTAGTGTTATGTCATATAGTAACGAGAAAAAAATATAAACCAGTCTTATAAAGAATGGAACGAAAAAGCCTTGTCTAATATGTGATATCTTGAACAGACTAGTAGAGAGTTCAAGAAAATGAGATGAGTTTCAAACATTTGGAACTCAAATAAGGTCAAAATCTCACCAAAGCTTCATTTTGGTGTGACTAAGAAAGATCCAAAGTTATTTTTTCATTATGATGTTTTAAACTTGTTTTATTTACGATTTTTGATTAAAACCATTATTATTCAAAAGAAAATAAATAATACGAATATTCATCCAATAAATTTTCAGGCTTCGGAACTGCATTATATAGGTCTAATACAAGTCTAGGAAAAATATAAATAGGATTTATAAACATTAGAACGAAAGCCTTCACTTAAATGTGATTTGCTCGAATACAGTAGTAGAGATTTCAAAGAATATGAGGTGGAAACATTGTGAATCTTCCGAAGAGGTGGGTTCTCCCTTTTTGTTTTGTGTTCCTATGGGCTATCCTAGCACAATCAAGCAAATAGTTTCACATTGCTACCCCCTTTCGACGCCGTTACCGCGTGTTTCCGTATAAGTCCGGTATTTCTCCAGCGGGTTTCACCGGGAGGGGGGCTACGGAGCGTCTGGATCCGAACACAAGCTAGGGGGTGCCATACCATTTTAGTATAGGTGTGTTGTGTGCTTTGGATGTCAAAGATTTCTCTCTGGGGTGTGACCCACTTCATCGGCATCCACTTCTCTCTCGTGAGCGCTTATAGGGTGAAACTCCTGTATCGGACCAAACATCGTGAATCTTCCGAAGAGGTGGGTTCTACCTTTTTGTTTTGTGTTCCTATGGGCTATCCTAGAACAACCAAGAAAATAGTTCCACACTGCTACCCCCTTTCGACGCAGTTACTGCGTGTTTTCGTATAAGTGAGGTATTTCTCCAGCCGGGCTAGGGTTTCACCGGGAGGGGGGCTACGGTGCGTCTGGATCCCAACACAAGATAGGGGGTGCCATACCATGTTAGTATAGGTGTGTTGTGTGCTTTGGATGTCAAAGATTTCTCTCCGGGGTGTGACCCGCTTCACCGGTATCCACTTCTCTCTCGTGAGCGCTTATAGGGTGAAACTCCTGTATCGGACCAAACATCGTGAATCTTCCGAAGAGGTGGGTTCTACCTTTTTGTTTTGTGTTCATATGAGCTATCCTAGCACAACCAAGCAAATAGTTCCACATTGATACCCCCTTTCGACGCAGTTACCGCGTGTTTCCGTATAAGTCGGGTATTTCTCCAGCGGGGCTAGGGTTTCACCGGGAGGGGCTACGGAGTGTCTGGATCCCAACATAAGCTAGAGGGTGCCATACCATGTTAGTATAGGCGTGTTGTGTGCTTTGGATGTCAAAGATTGCTCTCCGGGGTGTGACCGGCTTCACCGGCATCCACTTCTCTCTCGTGAGCGCTTATAGGGTGAAACTCCTGTATCGGACCAAACATCGTGAATCTTCCGAAGAGGTGGGTTCTACCTTTTTGTTTTGTGTTCCTATGAGCTATCCTAGCACAACCAAGCAAATAGTTCCACATTGAGAACCCCTTTCGACGCAGTTACCGCGTGTTTCCGTATAAGTCAGGTATTTCTCCAGCGGGGCTAGGGTTTCACCGGGAGTGGGCTACGGAGTGTCTGGATCCCAACACAAGCTAGAGGGTGCCATACCATGTTAGTATAGTCGTGTTGTGTGCTTTGGATGTCAAAGATTTCTCTCCGGGGTGTGACCCGTTTCACCGGCATCCACTTCTCTCTCGTGAGCGCTTATAGGGTGAAACTCCTGTATCGGACCAAACATCGTGAATCTTCCGAAGAGGTGGGTTCTACCTATTTGTTTTGTGTTCCTATGGGCTATCCTAGCACAACCAAGCAAATAGTTCCACATTGCTACCCCCTTTCGACGCAGTTACCGCGTGTTTCCGTATAAGTCACGTATTTCTCCAGCGGGTCTAGGGTTTCACCGGGAGGGGGCTACGGAGCGTCTGGATCCCAACACAAGCTAGGGGGTGCCATACCATGTTAGTATAGGTGTGTTGTGTGCTTTGGATGTCAAAGATTGCTCTCCGGGGTGTGACCCGCTTCACCGGCATCCACTTCTCTCTCGTGAGCGCTTATAGGGTGAAACTCCTGTATCGGACCAAACATCGTGAATCTTCCGAAGAGGTGGGTTCTACCTTTTTATTTTGTGTTTATATGGGCTATCCTAGCACAACCAAGCAAATAGATCCACATTGCTACCCCTTTTCGATGTCGTGCTCCCTGTTAAATTTTGTGTGCTACCTTTTTGTTTGCTACACAAAATTACTCCGGAAGCCCGAGAGCGCTCCTCTGAATTGTATGCCGCATCAACATTTAGTTTAAGAAAATTAGCTCTCGGTTTCGCCTAGACAATTGCTCTGATAGATGTTGCACAACGCAACACCGAGGGAACTTGTTCTCCATGTGTAGAACGTCGCCAAATCCACCAAATATACCATGTCGTGGTTGCAACGAGCTCAGGAACTGAAATAGAGATATAACCACTAATAGGGACCGGGTTTTTCTTCGGTAGTTCTGCCAATAATTATGATCCCGATTTATTTGCATGTAATGATTCTGAAACATGACTATAGAGTCCAAGGGCCTGCCATACCCTAGTCGCCCCTAGGCATTGAAAGATCATGTGTCTCATATCTTCCGAATGTGTATGGCAGATCGGGCACTCATTGGTATCACCAATATGCCGAGATAGTAGGATGGACTTGAGTGGGATTATTCCACGCATCGTTCTTCAACAAAAGATCTTAATTTTTGCTGGTACATTGAGCTTCCAAGGGATCTTCCAAATTGGATTGTTCATGTCTATACCTTGTACAAGTATTCCGCTAGTTTGGCCATTATACTGGTGCTTCCATTCAATGTGATGCGCCGAACGAACAGTAAAAATACCACTACGATTTCCATGCCATGAAATAAAGTCCTCAAATCCGTTAACATTCAATGGAATCTCCAATATCCTCCTAACATTAGTCTGGTTAAAAATCGAAGTGATAATATCTTCGTCCCATTGCCCGGTATATGGATCGATCAGATCACTCACCTTTGATAAAATGGAGTTACCTCTAGGGGTAATGGTTTTACGGCTAGGGCTGCTCGGAATCCATGGATCCACCCATATATTGATTGAATCACCGGTACCAACTCTCCAGATGCATCCCATTTTACAAGTATGAATCCCAGCTACCAGCCTCTGCCAATTGAAAGAAGACCCCGATTTTGGACCTACAGAAAATATTTCACCGGAGTGCTAGTATTTTGCTCTCAAGACACGGGCACATAAGGAATCCGGGTCTGCAATTAGTCTCCACACCTGTTTAGCTAGCATTGCAAGATTAAAGGAGTGAAGGTCTCTGAAGCTCATACCTACATCTTTTTTGGAAAACAAAGTTTCCACCAAACATACAAGTGCATATTTTTACCTTGACCCACCAGAATTGCATGTCCCCATCAGTAGAACGGGTGAGGGAGAACATGGATGCTACTCCCTCCGTTCAACAATAGATGACTTCCACTTGTCTAGATATGGATGTATATAGACACTAAAACATGTCTAGATACATCTATATCTAGACAAGTGGAAGTCATCTATTGTTGAACGGAGGGAGTACCAGCCAATGGTGCGTTACCGTAAGTAGGTATCGGCCTAATATTATTCTCCGGCGGGCTGCGGCCCATGATGACCCATCTGTTGGGCTCGGTGGCGACTGGACGGGACTGAATACTAGTACAACTCCTACATGTGAACGAAGAAAAATCCTCCGGACTCCTGAAAAATAATTTTCTATCGTCTTCAATCTCCTCCACATGACCGGGAGAGAAGGCGCAGACATGACGCGCAGCTGCCGTAGCAGCTCGCCGGCGTCGCCTGAGTCCCTACCGGAGGTCGACGATCTCCTCTGGGAGATCCTCCTCCGCCTACCGCCGCAACCCTCCTCCCTTTCTCGGGCATCCGCTGTCTGCAAGCGCTGGCGACGCCTTGTCACGGACCGCCAGTTCCTACACCGCTTCCGCGTGCATCACCGGAAGCCGCCGCTTCTCGGCGTTTTCGAGTGCCAGGATCATAAGATAGTTTTCAGGTCGACCATGGACCCTCCCGATCGCATCCCTCCTAACCGCTTCGACCTTGGACGTTGCAGCATCCGCAGCGAGATTGACCTGCTCGGTTGCTGGCACGGGCGTGTACTCGTCCACCACCGTCTCTCAAGAGAGGTAGTTGTGTGCGCCCCCATGACCGGCGATCAGCGCCGCGTCGCCATTCCGTATAAGTTCCCGACCAGCTTCCTCAATGGGGCCGTGTTGTGTGCCGCCAGCGACCAGGGTCACGTGCACGGCAGTTGCCACTTGAGCCCCTTCAAACTTGTCCTAGTATCCATGCTCACAAAGGAAAACCGGATCATCGCACGTGTTTACTCCTCCGAGACTAGAGCATGGGGCAATCTCATCTCGATGATCACTCCAGAATATGGTTTTTATGCTGGAGCTCGTGCTACCCTTGTTGGTAATTCCCTTTACTGGCCGCTTTTTCCAGGGAGGGATGGCATACTTGAGTTTGATTTGAAAGAGCAGAGTCTAGCTGTGATCATGGGGCCTCCCGTTAAAGGTCATTTCTACAACTACGGGATTATTCGGGCTAACGATGGCGATCTCGGCTTAGCCCTATTGATTTATCCACGCCTCCAAATGTGGAAGAGAAACATCAATGGTCATGATGATGTTTCCACGTGGGTGTTGGGCAACACCATTGATCTGCATAACATTCTTGGCCTCTCTCCTCAAATAGAGCCAAGGATAAGAGGCGGTAAAACTATATTGGGATATTCAGAGGACATTGATGTAATTTTCATATGGGTGGGCGGCACTGTGTACATGGTTCAACTTAAGTCGATGGAATCCAAGAGACTTTATGAATCACATTATAAACTCCGCTACCATCTTTTCACCAGTTTTTATACACCAGGTAATCAGTTGCTACTCCCTCCGTCCCAAAATACAAGGCGCGCTATTTTTATGCTGGTCTTTGATGGTCAACTTTGACCAACAATATATAATGAATTATATGGAATTAGAACGTATAAATGGTATAGTTGCATTCGTCTTATAAAGTTCTTTCATTTCATATATCTTACTACAAATTTTATGGATATGTTATAATAAAAAATCATGGTCAAAGTTGAACACCGTTGACCAGCGAAATCAAAGGGCGCCTTATAATTTGGGACGGAGGGAGTAATATTTTTCTTTTCTTTTTCGTAATTCATTTGTCATGGTACAGTAGGAGTAAGCCATTCTTGTTATTTTTCCGTGTATGGTTTCTCAAACATCCTCGTTGTGATTACTAAGACACTCACAACTTAATGAATAATGGTCCCTTTTCTAGATGGATAAATTTAACTTAGAAACATAATTTTTGTATATTCTTTTATCCATTCCAATTAGATGTTTCAATCTTATCTTTTGTACTCAACAATAACAACTATTGTTAAATTTAAACTTTCTGAAATAATAATTTCTTTTGTCACTTGTGAATACCCTTCTGCTATGATTGGTTCATTTGTAGCACACAAAATAAATTTTATATGATGGTTAATCAGGCTCAATCGTATATGATGGCTCTAGTCAGGCTCAATTTGTTATTTTGGCGTGTTTTAGTTTTGTATGCTTGATAAGACGAGGTACACGTTTACATTATAGTTAAATTCTAGAGCATGTCTTGGTTCAGATTGGCATCTAAATCCTTCAATATGTAGTAGCTAAGTAGTTTTTTTTAAAAATTTCTAGTACCAAAACAGAAATATAAATTACGTATGAATTTTAGTTACAAAGTGATTTATTTTGACAAAACGTATTTTCCACTTCATCTAACCGACTCCTTGTTGTATTATTTTATCCATTTGTCTCTCCCTCGAGACTGTATTAATTTTCTGAATTCTTATGCTTTTAGGCGCAACCATTGCTGGTGGATGTGCTGGAGCTAAAATGTTGCACTAATGTACTAAAGTAGTTCCATGGGTAAGTAGATCTTCAGAATATAGCCTGTGAGATTTGGACTGTTCCAAAAAATTAAATAGAAAATGTCCCGTGGCACAACAAATTTCCAAGACAATGAGTACTTAGTTATCGTAAAACATATCAAGATGTTGAAATTACATGTTTGTTTATCCCTATCTGGCCATGCATAGGTTTATGCTAGGTTTAGCTGTTTCGGAACTAGTATGTCGATAGCAATATACCAGTAATCCATTTGCTTGATGTAAGCATCAGTCATGATGGACGCTGAATGTCTCTCGATTTACGGTTTTTCTTTCTCCATCTATATTACGTAGTCAATATTTTTTTACAAACATCAAAAAGTTGAAAGGTGCATAATTGTAGTGCCCATCAGGTTACTAATAGACTGAGAATATTTTTTTTCCCAGGTGAAGGAACACTTCCCTCCGAGTTTGTTGCATCAATGCATTTGGCAGTGTTCTATAATTATCAAAAGGACCATACTGAACAATTTGACATTCTATTAATATTCTGATGTAACGAGATGCTCTTGAATACCTAATCTGGGGAATTTTGGCATCACCATGTAATATTTCAAGTCAGGACTTTATTGTATATTGTTTATTTTCACATGGTGTTTGCGTGGCAGGCCCTCAAGTCAGGATAGGGTTTATTAACAAACATTGAGGAAAGGAAAAACACTACCTTGCAAAATAGCGAAAAGGTTTGATGTGTGGCGGAAATAACAACATGGTGATTTGCAAAAAAAAAAAGGAAAAAACTTTGGTGCTAGGATACTGTTGCCGCTCTGCTCTATATATTGCAGCAGTCGCAGGACACCCAAAAACACCTAAAGTTTGACCAATGACATGTTTCTTCGCTTGGGCTGCAGAGCAAGCAGACAGTGCTGCTGCTTCCGCTTCAAGAAGAGTATCATGCATATATTCTGCAGTGCTTGTTGAATAATAAGTAGCAGTTAGGTGGTAGTTCTTCCGGAGGGAGAGAAGGAGGCAATCATTGAAGGCGCGAGTCAGTTGAAGAAGGCTGCTGTGGCGATGATTGCAGGGAATGATGCTGTGGATGGAGCTGCGACGTCTGTGAGGCAGGGGGTGCTGATGCTGGAAGGATGATGCTGTTGGAAGACGTTGTGCTGTGACTTGCTGTGGTCGTTTTAGCAGTTTCGTAGACCTGTTGGTTGTTATTTTGTTTTCGGAGACTATGTTAGGTTGGCTGTTGTTTGTGGTTTGAGGTTTCCTGGTTCGCTTTTGGTTAGGTTAGAGGGGAGTAATACCGGCAGGTTTTTGTCCCGTAGGGGTGCTCGAGATCGAGTACTTTCAGCGGGTTTCCTGGACGGTACCCCTGTTTTCTAGCTGGGTGCGTTTCCTGTCCCTTTCCGTCTATCTTCTTTCTTGGTTTGTAAGAACTTGTTACTTCTATTATGCCAAGTAATGGAAGGGGCTAGCCCAGTTGGGAAAAAAAAAGTTAGGTGGTAGTTCTTCATCTTCGTCAGGTTAGACAGGTTTCTTCAGTTTCATCATGTTATACATTTTATTCAGTTATGACAGTTAGTGTCGATCTTCAGTTCTGTCAGATATGAATTGAGAAATTTGTGTGACATGCTCTAGCTCATTTTAGTTCTGTCTGCCATGGCTCAGGCTGGTCGGATCATGGTGTTAATCTCGGCCGCGACGTTAGCTTGCCGTTTGCTAAATAAAATAAAAGGATAGAGAGCAAAATAGCAGTTGTTTTAGTATGCCCGTTTTAGAAAGCTTGTCTGCGGCGTTAGGGCATCTCCAGCCGTCCCCCCCAGAGCCCCCCCAGGGGGCTTTTTTGGCGGCGGAAGCGGCGAATAGCGCCGCTTCTTCACCACTCGGCCCCCCCAGAGGCCCAAATAGCGCCGTTTCGGCGCTAAATAGCGCCGCGGCACCCAGGCCGAACCCAACCCGCTGGGTTCGGCCTGGGGGGCGAAAATGCGCGGCCGCGCGTGCGGGCCAGCCCTGTCAGCGACGCGACGGGAAACCGCGGGAACAGACTCCCTCGCCCGTGACCTCCTTCTCGGCGCCCGCGCCGTCAAAGGCTGCCGGAGTTATGGCGTGGCGGCCGGCCTGTGCATGCGCCCCGGTCAAAAGGCTGCCGGATTAATGGCGGGCGGCAGCGGTGACACGCGTGGCGCGGCGACCGGCCCGCCAGGTTATAAAAATGGTGCCCGCCCCTCCCCGTACGCACATTCTCGCCTCCTCCTCGCCGTTCTTTCTCCACCCTTCTTCTCCTCCCTCAACCTCGCCGCAATGGAGAACCTCTGGGACGCGTGGCCCGAGAGCGACGACGACGGGCTGCAGCCAGCGCAGCAAGCGGCGCCGGAGCAACCACCCGAGCAGGACGAGGCGCGAGAAGCACGGCGGGCTGCTCGTCACTGGAGGCGAGAGGTGAGGAGGCAGCCAGTATGGCCCGAGCAGCACGCCGGGCTATACTCGTTCGAAACCTCGCAGAACGAGGACGCGTACCGCGAGGTGCGCGGCGTCCTCGAGCAGGCCGCGGCGGCGGCGGAGGCGGCCGCCATTCGTGCCTCCCTGGAAACGCACCAGAGGGAGGAGGCGGCGCGAGCGGTGCGCCGGCAGATGGCCCAGCGCGCTGCCTCGGCCGAGCAGGAGGGCATTATCGCCCTCTATGAGGACGACAGGCGGCAGGTGGCGCTGCAGAGCGAGCGGCGCAACCGCCATCCCTCCGAGCAGGCGCAGCTGCACCGGCTGCGGCTGCAGGCCCGAGCGGAGCGGGCGGAGCAACGCCGTCTCGCCGCGGCGAGCCAGGGCGAAGCTGGCCCCTCCAACCAGCGCCGCCACGGCGACGCCGCTGATGAAGACGACGATGCGTAGACGTAGGGGTAGTCGTCGCGTAGTTTATTTCCACTGTTTTAGTTTGAATTTCACTCGAAAATGTACGCAATTTCCAAATTTCAATAAAATTTCGCCTCTTTTCAATTTGCGTTTGTTTGGGCCGATTCTTGGGCTCGGGACGCGACTGGGAAACGCGCCCCCCCAGGTTCCAGAATAGCGCCGTTTAGCGCCGCGGCGGCACCAAAACGGCGGCGTTTTGGGCCCTGGGGGGGCGCAACGGCTGGAGATGCCCTTAGCTTAGCTTGCAGATGCCAAAATTTTCTGCCACGATTTTTTTTGGCTGTAAAAGGAAAAATAACCACGGTTTGACACGATTGACACCCATACAACAAAAGCAGAGCACAACCTTGCCCTACACATTCCAACCGCTCTAGTGATCCGCCGCCTCCGCCGCAGCGGCAAAGATTCTCTAACTTGGTGTTATGAAGGCAGAGCTAAGCAGACTTTGCTCGTTTCTGGTCCGTTGGATTGAATACCAACAATTTCCTTCCACCCGTTGCTCTCCTCAGCATATTTGCAAACAACTGAAATAGGCCGCCCACTGCTGTTGCTGTGATTATAAGCTCAGACAGTCAGACCTGACCAGTTACGCTTAAGTTAGTTTCTCTCCTCCTGAACAAAGTGTCAAAGACTAGGCTTGAACCGGTGCTTGAGTCCACCAGGTGTTCGTGTTAATATAGGTGGCACTAAGGCCAGGTTACGTACAGGACAGGTATCCGTAAACAACACATATGGTATACCTAAAACTCTACAGAAAATACTTCTAACACTCCCCCTTAATCTGAACCTTGTGAAAAGTTTAGATTACGCTTAAATTCTTCTAATTGCTTGACAGGAAAAGCCTTTGTAAAACCATCTACAACTTGATCCTTGCTAGAAATAAACTTGATGTTCAGCAAATTTTCAGCAACCCTTTCTCTTACGAAGTGAAAATCTATCTCAATGTGTTTGGTACGAGCGTGAAACACTGGACTTGCAGACAGATAAGTAGCACCCAAGTTATCACACCAAAGACAAGGTTTCTCCTTTAACTTAACTCCAAGTTCACCAAGAAGAGCTTCAACCCAAACTAACTCCGATGTTGCATTTGCTAAGGCTTTATATTCAGCTTCAGTGCTAGATCTGGACACTGTAGTATGCTTTCTAGCACTCCAAGAAACCAAGTTAGGTCCAACAAATATTGCAAATCCTCCTGTTGATCTTCTATCATTATGAGAACCTGCCCAATCTGCATCAGAGAATGCACTTAAAAGTGTAGATGAAGATTTCACAAATGTAGTCCCAACTTTTAATGTATCTTGTATGTATCTCATAATACGCTTAACAGCTGACCAATGTTCTGTAGTTGGAGCATGAAGGAACTGACAGACTTTATTTACTGAATATGAGAGATCTGGATGTGTCAATGTTAAATACTGCAAACCTCCAACAATACTGCGGTATTTTGTGCTATCATGCAGGACCCAAGAGTGTACCATCCGTAAGAGATAATTTCTCTGTAGAGGATAATGGTGTAGGTGCAGCCTTGCAACCACACATACCAACCTTAGAAAGAAAGTCATTTGCATACTTTTCTTGTGTCAGAATTAACCCATTGTCAATCTTCTTAACTTCAATACCAAGAAAGTAATGCAAATCACCTAGATCCTTTATAGCAAAGTTCTCATTCAAATCTCGAAGTAAAGCAGTGATAGCATCATCAGAGGAACTTGTTACTATAATGTCATCAACATAGATCAATAAATAAATAATGATACTTGACTTGTTGTAAAGGAATAATGAGGTATCAGCTTTTGAAGGTATAAAACCAAGATCACTCAACTTAGCACTGAGCCTAGAATACCAAGCTCTAGGTGCTTGTTTTAATCCATAAAGGGCTTTATCAAGTTTGCAATTATGATGCGGAGCATGAGGGTTTTCAAAACCTGGGGGTTGTCTAATATATACCCACTCATCTAGAACACCATGAAGAAACACGTTCTTGACATCTAGCTGCCGTAAACTCCATCCTCGAGAAACAGAAATAGACAAGACAGTTCTGATAGTAGCAATCTTAACCACAGGACTGAAAGTATCCTCATAATCAATGCCATACCTCTGTTTAAACCCTTTTGCAACTAGTCTTGCCTTATACCTATCAATAGACCCATCCGCTTTCTTCTTGACACGATATACCCATTTGCAGTCAATTAAGTTCACATTATTGCTCGGAGGAACAAGATGCCACGTTTTGTTTTCAATCAATGCATCATACTCTTCTTGCATTGCGTGATTCCAATTTGGATCATTCAGTGTCTCCCCAAGAGTACATGGTTCCCCTGTAGAAGAAAATAGACCATATCTAACAATATTATCAGTATATTTCTTTGACTTTTGTATACCTTTTTTACGAACCCCAATGTCATACGGAACAGTGCCATCAGTGAATTTTCTTGGCTTTCGGATGCCTCTCTGAAGACGTGTACGGATTCCAGTTTTTGGTATCACATCAGCAGCAGACTCATCATTTTCTTGTGCAGCAATAACTTCGCCCCCAGCTGCTGCGGCCACAGAGGATCCAGCTGACAGCGAGCCAGGGAATGTCGGGTGCAGGGCCGCTGTAGCGCCAGGTGGAGACCCCGGAGTGGCTCCTGGCAGCGGAACCCGGGATGGCGTATGCGCACCACGCGCCTGCTCGGAGACCGTGACGACAGGCGAGGGGAACCGCGGGAGCATCTGCTCATCGTGCGTGTGCTCGGGCTGCATGCAGCGGGACCCGCTGTCCTGGTCTGCTGCACCTCGTGAGCTGGCAGGCCAGGCGGGAGAATCCGCCTCGGGATCGGGACAACCAGAGGAATTTTCAAAAGGATCTTCCTCATGCTCTGTGTCCGTTTTGTCATCTTCTGCCTGGAATTCCAACTCATTTTTAGAGCTATTAGGGGTATCATCTGAAGTGGAATTTTTTTTCGAATCTTCTGCTACCTGTTCCACATCAGTAATTGGCACAATAGGAAACACATGGTTATCAATATTAGTAACACCCTCATTTATGTCGGATGGTAGTAGCAATATTTGTTGTTTAAGTATGGCACCGGCATTGGGATGAAGAGAGGCAAAGGGAAACACATTCTCATCAAAAACAACATCACGAGAGACATATATTCTGTCCGTGGAGACATCAAGACATTTTACACACTTATGAAGAGGACTATAGCCAAGAAAAACACATCGTGTAGATCAAAAAGCAAGTTTACGCTTGTTATAAGGACGTAAGTTTGGCCAACAGGCACAACCAAAAATACGGAGGGCATCATAATTGGGTTTAACATGGAGAAGACGTTCAGCAGGGGTGTCAAAATCAAGAACCTTGCTAGGGAGCAAGTTTATAAGAAATGTGGCAGTAATAAAGGCTTCATCCCAATATTTTAGGGGTATGGAGGCATTGGCAAGTAATGCAAGACCAACTTCAACTATATGACGATGTTTTCTTTCAGCTGAACCATTTTGTTGGTGGGCATGAGGACAGGAAACATGATGAGTGATGCCAACCTTTTGAAAGAAACCATTCAATTTCTCATACTCGCCTCCGCAATCAGTTTGCATAGTTATAATTTTCCTTCAAACTTGCTCTCACATATTGTTGATTATTAAGAAAGGCTTGATAAACATCAGAACGCTTCTTAAGCAAATATATCCATGTTAATTTACTGAAATCATCAATAAAGCTTACATAATATGCATGTTTTCCCACAGAGAGAGGAGCTGGACCCCATACATCAAAAAAAACTTGTTCCAAGGGAGTAGTGGAGACACTAGAAGACACAGGATATGGCAACTGATGATTCTTAGCTAACTGACAAGAAGCACAAATATAAGGAGTACTCTCTGGGGTGTAAACTATTTTATTTCTCCTAAGAACTTGCTGAACCACAAATGAAGAAGGATGTCCTAAGAGGCGATGCCATGTAGAAGATGATGGCTTTATTGCGAGGAAGACATGCTTGGAGGTCTCGTGAAACATAGGCACCATGGGATAGAGACCATCATAGCAAGGTCCTCTAAACAGAACTCTTCGAGTTGCTTGGTCCTTGATTAAAAAGAAGAAAGGATGGAATTCAATAAAGACATGATTATCAAGAGTAAATCGATGAATAGATAAAAGATTCTTAGATGCATTTGGAATGTGAAGAATATTTTTGAGATCAAAAGATCCATGAGGGGTACGTAATATTGAATTACCAATGTGGCTAATGTGCATACCTGTACCCTCAGCGGTGCGGACCTTGTCCTGACCATAATATTTGTTGGCGACGAGTAACTTGCTCAGCTCACTAGTAATATGATCAGTAGCTCCAGAATCAACATACCAATTTGTATCCACGCCATATGGGGCAGCAGCAAGATGTGCCTCTTTCTCTGCTTCTTCTCTCTTCCTCTTGTCATCGGCATAACGCCACCAACATTCATTTGCAGGATGTCCATGTTTCTTACAAATCTGGCAATCTATATCAACGTACTTAGAGGGGGTACGATCAATATAGCGACCTCCACCATCACTGCGCCTATCCCGACGGTCATCATGTCGATCTGGGCGTCTGTCATCATCACGGGTCCAGTTGCCACGGGTATCATCATCACGGCGCCAGTTGCCACGGGTGTCATCACGTCTAGGATCATCACGGCGCCAGTTTCCGCGGGTGTCACCACGGTTTTCTTCACTGTAGCGATCGCCACCTCTAGGGTCATCACGATACCGATCAGTGACCACACCTCCACGGTAGGATGTGCCACAGTCGGGACTACGATGACGTGTAGGGGATGGGTATTACCCGTGGGGGTGATGTGCGAGCACGAGAACGCTCATATCCTCTCCGAGCCAGATGTGCTGAAGAAACAAATGCACCACTTTCCTCTACGCCATTGCGCATGTCATAACCACATAGCTGCTCATAAAACTCATCAATGGTGGTGCTGGGATTTCCATGAACCGATGTGATGAGAGGGTTATATTCTCCCTTATCCAGACCATGCAATAGGTACCCAAGTAGCTCATCATCTCCTATTGATTTCCCAAGGGCCGAAAGCTCGGAAGCAAACCCTTTCATCTTCGTGTAATACTGATCAGCAGTCATTGTTAGATTCTTTGTGTCATTGAGTTTCTCACGAAGATGTTGTGCCTTGGTACGTGAGGCAGTTTTGAACATGGCATTGATGGCAAACCACGCAGCAGCAGTACTATCCATCCCTAGAACATGGGACAGAATCTCCGGAGAGAGCGAGTTGAGGAGAAACCGTAGCACTTGTTGGTCTCTAGCAATCCAGGCCACATATGCAGGATTTTCCACCTCTATCTTCCTCTTTTCAGAATCCTCACCTTCAATGGTCTTCACAGGAGCACGATCTGATCCATCGAGGAGCCCCATGACGTTGGCACCACGAAAAGCCGGGATAATAAGTGCTTGCCATAGGAGAAAATTCCCCCTTGTGAGCTGCTGCGATGGAGGTCTACCGAGGGCAGTGGCCAAGGTTGATGACGACGAACTCATGATCACGAACTAGGGTATTGGCTCGGAATTTTGCGGGTATCGGGTATGGGTTTTTGCGGCGACAGAAGAGGATCTGCAGCGGCTTGGGTTTTTGATTGTATTGGGTGTGTGTTGTATTGGGTGTGGGGTTTTTCGCGACGAGAGAGAAGGTCTCCGGCGATCTTCGGTTTTGATCTTGGCGGCGGCAAAGGGGATTTGCATCGGCTTTGGTTTTTGGTTGTTGTCTGTCTGGGATGATCTGATCGAGGGTGACGACGAGGGTCGACGGCGATCGACGGAGTTGTGGATGCTTATGCGCCGGCGATGCGGCTGGAGGAGCGGCAATGGCGGCGGCAGCTAGGTCATGGGAGGAGGGGCTCTGATACCATGTCAAAGACTAGGCTTGAACCGGTGCTTGAGTCCACCCGGTGTTCGTGTTAATATAGGTGGCACTAAGGCCAGGTTACGTACAGGACAGGTATCCGTATACAACACATACGGTATACCTAAAACTCTATAGAAAATACTTCTAGCACAAAGTATATGCATACGAACTTTACTTTTGTTATTCACATGCATGTATCAGAGATGGAAACGAAGATGTAATTTAGACACGCTGTATTGCGTGATCATCAGTATATAATTACAGTAGCTGCGATTATTACAGGAAAGAATGTATATGTCTGCGTTAAAATCACCGGTTCAATCGCAGGAAAAACATATAGACTGAAATCACGTGTAAGATGGTTCGGCCCCAGTGACCCAGGTGGCCTGGCCGGGCCCAGCCTATTTCTCCCTGGCGACACTCATCATAATGAACCGCCCTAGTCTCCGTTCCCCCATCATTTCGGAAACCCTAGAGCAAGCAGACCGTGGAGAGAGGGATGAAGGCGGCGCCGTCCAACGAGGAGACCGACCGAGCGTACCTGCTAAACTGGGCGGATTTCTTCTTGAATGATCCAGAAAACGGCGACAACATACCGCCGATCGATATCATCCGGTACAAAGACCTCTTGGCGGATATCTGGGGGTGGGATCGTCTGCTGCCGCACGAGATCATCGACCTGCGGACCTACATGCGTTACCTCCAGGACTACCTCCGCCACAACCACCTCGCCTACATCGCATCCGCCTCCGCGGGCAACATCAACCCGGAGGAGTGGCCGCTCAAAGCAGCACCGCCGCCGGTTGATCCTGCTGCTACCCCTACCCTGGGTGGGAATCTGGATGGCCTGGTCGCTGCAGCAGTGCACTGCCTCAGGATGGAGACGGAATTCATCTCCGAGTGGAAGAGCCGGGTGAAAGCTCGAGTCAGGAACGTGAAGAACCTTAGCCGGCAGATCTTGGAGCGCGTGCGCCGTCTGATTGAGTCAGGCGAGGGGTACACTGAGCCTGCCGCCGCTGCGCTGGTGTGCATCGCCAAGGAGGCTGCCCTGGCCTGTGAGCTGCTGAGGCGAGGAGCCAAGGGCACCGACGACGAGATCAAGCTGTGCAACTACATCCGCCAGCGCGCGCTGAGTATGATGGACATCGAAGAAGACTCTGATCCCTATGCCGCCTCTGCCGCGGCGGTCATGGTGGGTGTGGCCAAGGAGGCCAAGATGATGCTTGAGTGGATGGGGGATGAAGACGAATGTTATGTCTACTGCTCGTACCACCCGTTCCATAAGGTCGGCAACTGCGATCACATTCGGGTCCGCACCTTGAGCGTTATGGAGTACATACTGGAAAAAACTAGATCGGGCAATGACCTTTTCTTGATGATGGATTTCGGAAAGAAGGTCAAGAAGCAAACGGCCAAGGTAAAAAAGGCACATTATATCAGCTACAGCAGGGAATAAAATGATGCATTATCTTTTATCGGAAATCCTAAGAATTAATCTATATTAATCAGAAAATTGTGTTCTCCATTAGGCCATCCCTTTGTTTAAGGAAGTCATTGTTCTCTATTCATTCTCTCTTTTTCAACTAAGGAAAAAAATCCACAATTCTAATGAAGTATGATACCAGCCTATTTTAAGACGGGGAACAACAGGAGCTCTGCTTATTTTTCATGAAAGGAATACCACCCTATTTTACATAAATGCCCTTAGATCACAAGTCCTGAATTCACAGCACCTTAATTTCCACCACTGCTATTCCTTGGTCACACCCGACCACAATCCTACACAAATTAGCATAATCTTCGTTAGAAACTTCATTTTGGCTACAATAAATGAAATCGAACTGCATCAAACAAGTGGAAGAAAAAAACAGTATCGCCAGCCTACAAGTTATTATTTATTAAGCTGGTAGGAGGAGAAGCCTTGCATCACATGGCCGAGCCGGCAGCATCCCGCCGCTAAGCCGGCGAGCAGCCATCTCTCATGGCTGATGTCCTTCCCATCTTTCCTAGCTGGGTCACTCTTCCCATCTTTCCCCAACTAGGCAAGGATCATTTGTATGTGTTTCTAAGGTACCTTATTGTTTTTCTATATGTATTTATATGTTTTAGTTTACTTTTCTTGTCTATTTCCACTACTCTAGTATTAAGTTAGCAATATTACCTTCTTGATTCCTTTATGTATCCAAGAGCTTTAACTGCACCGAGGTTAAAACCAGTTATGTTCTGAAGCCTGCACAAGATTAGGAAGCCGGCGGTCAATTTCTTTGAAAATTGTGGACAAGAAACTCACAGGTATATATATAATTTATGAGGATGAAAGATATTTGTAGGACAGTAACTTCATGCGCAGGTCTTGCAGAATAGAGTATATAACTTATCGGCCCGAAGCCACAAAGAAATGAATGCTAGTACTTCTTCAATGATGATCTTAAAAGACTACTTCATATCTTAGTTATTTTCCCTGCACAAAAACCTTTGTAACTGGTTTTTATCTTTAATATAGCAAGAGATACCCCAAAAAATAAGGCCTCACTCGTAGATTGTGGTAGTACAAATATATTCCAACATGATCCATGGAATTTATATCATATATAAAACATATAAATTTGATGTGCAAATATTACTCTAGGCATCAAACAGAATTTATATCATATATAAAACATATAAATTTGATGTGCAAATATTACTCTAGGCATCAAACAAGCCCTAAAAGGACACATATGCATGTGATTAGATCTGCAAGGTGCTACCAAAACCAACAAACACTTTCAGACATGATCTTAGTTCCCATCCATACACTGCTAACTGCTGACAGATAACCATTTCGTTGCACGATACAAAATTAATCCAGCATTTGAGTAGAGGCTACATATCCTCCCTACTTGAAGCGTGATGCAACCATAATACAAGTAAAAAGCAATACCTATATGCAGTGCTAGTGGACTTCCAGATTTGAACGGTCCCATCTTGTAAACCTGTAATTAGTAGTACTGGCAGTTCGGGGTGGAAACAGAGAGCATTGAGCTGGTTTCCATCCCCTTCTATGATACCAACTGAACATTCTGTCGCGACGTCCCAGATCTTATCATCAAAGAATGTGAAACAAAAAAAAATGAGTATTCACTACAGGAATCAAGCGCACCGTTCGACTGGAAAGGCCATATGTAATACCTTTGCAGCACCATCTGAAGAGCCGGCAACCAGAAACTGCTGATTATCACTGGATAAGTACTGAAGACAGAGCACACCATCTGGATGCCCATGCAATGTGATGTTGCATGTAGCAGAGTCGATACTCCATATCTGTCAAACCAAGTATTGGACGCTTTATTTCAGACTCAGACACCAAAGAACATGTATTTGATTTTAGGTTCATGTGAAATACTTCGTTACGCCCCTCCATATGGACTGCAGGGCGCCGCTAAGAACTAACCTTGACTGAGCGGTCCAAGGAAGCGCTCACAAATCTATTGCTGTCTCTCGGGTCGAACAGTACTTGCGTGACTTTGTTATAGTGCCCCGGAAACGTTTGAATACATTCCCAGCCTTTCTGCCATGTCCACAGCTTAATCAGGTGGTCATCAGATGTCGACAACACGAAAGAACGAGTTGGTTTCACAGCCAAAGACGTAATGTGATAGCCATCATGAGCTTTGAAACACTCTACTTCTTCCATTGTATCAGAAGATTCATAACTGTACACATAGATGTACCCATCGCTACCTCCAACCACTAGCCATTCTTCCTGCTCAATAAATTTTGCCGAATATACTACGATAGGAAAGATTATGTCAAAATCGCTGCTCACGAGAAAAGCAATTTGTGAATCTGAGTAGTGTTCCTGTTTTCTCGAGGAAACAGATCTGAGTAATGTTTCTATGTTTAAGTTCTAAAAAAATGTTCACAATCAACGAAATTTCATCGAGCATCAGCAGTAGACCTGCATTAAAATGTCGGTATTTTGAAGAATGTTGGTGAAAGAAAGGAAATAGTGAAGTCAGAAAGCATGCCTGGTTCGTCTGCATTATTCAGTTCAAAGGAGTTGACTGTGGCCTGCACAAAAGGAACATAATTTGATCCAGTTCTACCTGACTAGGTGAGCAAGGAGTGTGGCAACCTACCTTCGTCTGGTAGTTCCAAATGGAAACATTACCCCTGTTGTTGGCCGTCAGGATCCTGCAGTACAAAAAGGAGGAAGGTTGACCGAGAGAGAAATTAACGATGACCACCCCAAGGAGAAATTATCAAACTAGCACTCACCATGGTTCTGTTGGATGAACATCTATGGACAATACCTGCCGATAGTTCTGAGTGGCTATGATCTATTCCAATAAAAACACCAAAAGAAGTTAGAGAAATCCCTCCACGTGCTAGTTCTGCTCCCTCCGCTGTACTTAGTAGCTTGCATCACTGAAGCAAAAGAAGACACAAAGATACAGTACCTCTGCCGCTATTGCTGCTGATTGGATCGACTGTCATGAGATGACCACCGTGAATATCATATGAACAAAAAAATAAAATAAGGAAAGCAGATTTTTAGCTTCAATCCATACATTAGTGTGCATAACACGTATTCTCAACTGCACTCACTTGATCTGGGGCGGTCTCGTTTGGTGGGTTACACACAACCGGTATCTTCACCTCTTGCACCTCATGGTCAGCCATATTTCTTACATCCTCAAAAAACATGGCAATGGAATCCGGGGTTACATTCTTGAGGTCCTGACCTGACACTATGCTGCTTTGCAGGGTGAGAAACTCGTCATTGGTGGACGATGCTTTCTTCTTCTGCTCACGCAATGTCACAGTGAGAGTGTAGCTGCACTTTGGCGGCACAATGCCGCAAAACGGTAGCATTGTATGGAACCTCCTTGGGCTTTCTGTCTGGAGACTGAAGGCAATACGGTAATTTGTGCTGTTTGTTAGGTACAACGAGCAGGAGTTCAAACTTTTTGGCACAAACGGGAAGCAGAGGCGCCGAGGTTGCACCCTGAGAAAACTAATGAAGCCAGAAACCTGTAGAACGGAAACAAACCCCGATCAGAACTGGGACAAAAACGAGCTAAACAAACCAACCAGAGAATTGAGAGGATTTTAAAAAATAATACCATATTAGGTCTTGTGCCTACAGATGTAGTATATCTCAGCTTGTCGACAATATCTGATATATGGGGTCTTCTCCGGGGATTCATGTCGACACACAATAGTCCAATCTGAATGCATGTTTTTACGTCATCAATGCAACTAGTTACCAACGATGGGTAATTCCATGCTATGTCTTCAACCGTCCAGTTTTGACGTACCTATCGAATTGGAACGAGAATATTATATGAAATAAAATTAAGCTTATAAAAGAAAAAATTATTTATTAAATATATTTGCCTTACATCGTCGGCAAATAAGGTAGCAGAGTATGACATGTCTTCATTCTGAGGGCTCATTTTCTCTCCCGTAGCAATCTCCAAAATAAGAACGCCTAAGTTGTACATGTCCGCTCCGCTGGAGATTTCTCCCGTATGCAAATATTCTGGAGCGATGTATCGTCTGAAAGATATTAAAATAAAAAAATTAAGCATAAGGGGCAGAGAAAAACGTGCAAAATTCTGTATCAAAGGCATGATTTCTATTGAGATTACAATTCCCCCACAACACCCCGCGTATTCTTTTGGAGTCCTTCACCGAAGAGTCTAGAGACACCAAAACCGGCAATTTTTGGCTTCATATTATTATCCAACAAAATATTGTTAGGTGTAAGATCTGTATGGACAATTGGAATGTAATGGATCCATTCGAATGCCTGGCAAATGCCCATGATTATATTCAAACGCGTATTCCAGTCAAGTTGACAAGATTCACCTGTACACATATGAAAACGAACCAATATTTTAGAAAGACAAGTTTCACCTATAAGGTAGAAGCAATGTTAATTAACAATTAGTGTACAATATAATTTAAATTTTCTAACAAAACTCAGTGCAAAACTTAATCAATATAGAGAATTCATATTCGGATCAATTAGGACTATGGAAGCTCCTGTCTCATACCATAAATATACTTGGCGAGGTTCCCATTAGGCACATACTCGAAGCACAGTAGTGCTACTACCACATCAGCAAGAATTTGCGTCCCATTTTGCTCCATCGCCTTTTCTTTTTCATAACAGAAGGAAACTAACTTTACTATGTTTTCATGCCGGTGCGCCATTATATTGGCAACCATATTTTGAAATCTTTTCTCAGGTATCACTAAAGAACTTTCCCCAAGCTTCTCCACGGAAATCTCTGTCCCATCTTCTAGAATGCCCTGTGTAAACTCTTACATACTGTACATTGGCATTTTCTTTGTAACCTCTGATAATGCAGAATGGCTTATGGCATAGTCATACCTTATACATAGTTCCAAATGAACCTTGACCGAGCTTTCTGTCAAGAGAAAACCCATCCGTAATTGCTTTCAAATATTCTGATGATAGCTTCTTTGGCAATGTACCCAGGAGGCGCGACTCCGACGCTTGCGCATTAATATGTCGTGTATTCTGAACGCTCAGCTTCCACTAAGTTTATCAAGCAGAGATTATTTTAGTATTTGTTTTTTCAAACCGACCATTGTGAGATACTGAGATAGCAAAGTATAATGTTCACAAGGCTGACAAGAAAGCAGCACTTTTCTCAAAAAAAAAATACAGTTGTGATACCTGATTTATCTTTGGCCATGACTGATTACCCTTAGTTTCTACCTCGTTAAGTCTACGAACGATATCCTTCATCTTAGGCCTTTTATGTCGGTCTGTTTCCATGCAGCCAACTGCAATGTCAATACAAGTCCTCACTTGTTTGCACGCTGCTTCAAGTGATTGAGCTGGTATCTCCTCTAACTTTTCTTTCCAGTAGGCATGTATCTTTAAAAATCAAAGCAGAAATAAAGGCCTTCGTAGGAAGTAGGGGTATTTACTTGGAATGTCATTCGTGTGTGTTCAAGAATTAGTACAATCCCAAAGAAAAAAATGGGCATAAGAAAAATTACACTCTTTTCTAAAATATTTTTTTCTTCATTATTTGATACTTCAATATTTCGAATTAGAGAGAAAACTAAACAAAGTTGGAGTGACGGTTTTTCGTTTGAAGGGACATGATATAGTGATTATATTTCAGAATGTTTTTTTAGGTGATTTCAGAATGTTTCTATGACAAGAAGAATAAATAGTTGATCCTTTAGTATGCTTTTACTCTAAACTAGACGTGTGACCTGCGCAAGCATCATTTTCTATCTTTATAAGAGGACTTCATCCAAGAAAGTTATGTCTCTCCATGCCTTTTCTTAATTTTAATTATATTTATCCATTAATTACATCTAGATGACACAAACTGAGGAACAATGCAGATAAAAATAAGCAATATAAACCAATATAATTACAAGTATAAATGACACAGTATGACTACTTAATCACTTCGAAAATGTTTAATAAAAGTTGGTTACTGGCAGCGTTCAGGAAACCGCTGCTAGTAACCAGCTCGGCAAAGGTCCAAGTAGATGATTTTCGGTTAGTCGGATTATCTGAACTAATAGGACAACTATTATTAATCAACCAAAATTTCTACAGAAAGTATGGATTGCTGACTTTGGTCAACTGTTAGTCAACTAGGATAGCTAAAATTTATACAGAAACTAAGGATTGCTGACTCTTAAATCATAGCATGAAGAAAAGTCCTGGTCTGACCGGTGTCAGCACAAACCAGCTTACAGTGTGTATATATATCCTTCCAGATTGTTTCAGAATGCCGCGTACTACAGCATACCACAGTTATTATCTGTCCTAACTTATATGTATATATATACCCTATGGTATAAGAGGTTTCATGCATATTTATCTCACCTATACCTTTATATATACTCTATGACCTTTGAGTAATACAAGTTATTCCTCCTAACACTTGTAAACCCATTTGCATATATGGCATTGATCTATTGGAAACTTTCTTTCGTTGTACTACAAAAAAATGTAACCATCATATGAAGTGGATTAAATGCAGCTGGACACTAGTACTATGTGAATAAACAACTTTTTTCTTACCGGCTCACACGATTCCCGTTCGTCCATGTCAGGAATACTATCCTTGTTCATTACACCGGTCAATATTCTTCTAATTACAGCTCCCAAGCTAAATATGTCATACTCTTTTGAGATTACTTGTTTGTTTATAAATTCCGGTGGCAAGAATCCTCTGCAAAATAATATATGCGACATGGATAGAGTGGGAGCAAGAAAATCCAATCTAAGGTGCTCAAGAAAATGTCGAAATGAGACAACGGTCTTACAGTGTCCCTAGAGGAGTCATTGTCATTATGGTGTTCTCTTTCCCCACTAGCCTTGATAAACCGAAGTCTGCTATTTTCGGCACCATTTTCTCATCTAATAATATATTGTCTGGTTTTAGATCAAAGTGCATAACAGAAACATCATGAAGGTATTTTAAACCTTCACATATGCCTTTAATTATTCGAAAGCATACGTGCCAATCAAGTCCAAGAGCTTGTCCTGCAAGGGCAAACGAACTATCTCAAATGCAATTTTTTAACAAAAGTTCTGAATAAATCCAAAGAAGGTTGCAAAGAACCAACAAACCAGAAAGATAGTTGCCAAGGCTTCCGTTGGGCACAAACTCCAGGCAGAGTGCCCTGTGTATATCAAAAGCACGTACTTCTTTTCCTTCATGGTTTACAACTACTTCCTCTTCTTCATTGCAGAAGCCCACTAATTGCACGATATTTTGGTGCTTGAGCCTCCTGAGATGTCCAAATTCATTCTCGAATTGCTTCTCATCAATCCCTGGCATGACCCGGAGCTTCTTCACGGCGATCCCTTTTCCATCAAGCACTCCCTGTTCAACAGCTTGCAAAAATCAACACGACTGAACATGTTTAGAGCTGAATGCCTTTAATTTGAATCGTCGATACCTTGTAGACTTCTCCAAAGGCACCACTGCCAAGTCTTCGGTCCTCGCAAAAATTATTCGTGATCTCTTGTAACAATTTGAAGGGCATCTTCATGGGCTCATCACTCACGCGGTGCGACTTGTCCACCATAATGTTGATTCTCGTGAAAACAAAACCGCCGGTTCAATCTGCCAGTCGACCCTGGGAGCTATTGCGCCCACGGGGCTACAAGATTGGTAACCAACAGTGAGAAACAAAACTAATTTATGCAATACAAACAGTAAATGACCTACATCAGGTCGAGGTTACTAACAAATCAAGATCTATATATTCCCCAAAAGGGAAAACTGTAAACCCTTTATTATTTCAGAAACAGACCGTTAGATCGGGTTGGATGGACGGTTTATAAAAATGCCAACCACTCTAAAATTTGTTTAAGGATAAATAGGATATTAGCTGGAGATGTGGAGACAAACCCCAAAATCAAGAGAGATAATAAAATGAGCTACAAGAAAGGATTTGAATGAGCAGATGTGAAGCGGAACTGTTGCTCCGTTGTTTTACTGTACGGATATGCCGAGTCTAGACAGAGAACACTACCTGGAAGCTGCCTGGAGCTCGAACGGATTGGGGTTAGCCCGCAGCGGCGGCCGCCGGTCCCAGGCGCTTCTACTCTCCCCTAACAACCTACGAACTGCGCCACCGCGAGCACGCCATGGGCGGCCGAAACACTAAGCCCTGGTTGGGAGAAGGAGGAGCGGGATGGCGAAGCAAATATCCAAGGAAGATAAGCCTCGGGAGCGGAAACATGCAGTGGCAGAGCTCGCTACTGAAGCCCCAGCATTCCTATTCTTCTACTCGGCGGCTGCTGGATCCGATTCTATCCGAGAAGAAGGGGAAAAGGGTGCAACAGTGCACATCTCGGAACTGTGCAAGTGGGCTGTCATCCAACTTCGCAAATATCCTAAACTATGGCTTGTGGCCCCTGCGCAAACTATTTTGAAAGATTGGGCTTTTTTCTGAAGAAAATCTTGATCTTGTGATTTTTGTACCGCAGTGCGAGGCGGCCGGCCGGCCACGGCGACGTCTGCAGCAGCCGCGCCACCACGCACTACGGCGAGCTGGACGCCGTTGTCGCCGCCGCCACAGGGCGTTCGGCTGCGAACAATACGTCGTGTACCACAGTCCCGCGGACCACCAGCGCGAGTGCCAGTCCGCGCCGTGCGCGTGCCCGGAGTCTGGCTGCGCGTTCGTCGGCTCCCGCAGCATGCTCCTGGACCACTTCGCCGCCACCCACTGGCGCCTCGCCGTCACGGTCCGCTACGGCCGGTCCTGGAATTTCACCTTCCCCATGGCCCAGAGCTGGCACGTCCTCGTCGGGGAGGAGGACAAGAGCGTGTTCCTCGTGTCCCTGGGCGCGCTCGGCGCGGCCACCGCGGTGTCGCTTGTGTGCGTCAGAGCGGACGCCGCCTCCGCGCCGCAGTTCTGGTGCAAGCTCACGGTCGAGCGCCCTCGCGACAACAAGGACAACCTGGTCCTCATGGCCTCCACTGCGGGCAGCAGCGCGCTGACAAGCGGCGCGCCGGCGCCCGGACAAGGGATGTTCTTGGCGGTTCCCCAGAAGATGCTCTCGGGCGACATTTTCGCGGTCAGCGTTCGCATTGATCACCTCCGGCCTGCCACCGCCACCACCAAGTCGACCACACCGCAAGCTAGGACACCGAGGAGGATGCAGTGAAGTCTGCATCTGTTTGATCTTCTGGATGTTACTGATGATTGGTATGATTAGATGGGTCTTTCTGACTTCTGATGGTAGCTTATTTAATGTGATCGCAATAGTGGAACAGATTAATTCAGTAGTATTGTAGCTATGCAAGGGGTTCGTTCAGCTTAATTCAGTAGGAATTCTTCACTCTTTCTTCTGAACAAATCTACCAATCAGTAATGCATCTACTGCCTGCTGTTTTGTATTTGATACTATTGAAGTGCAATCAAGTGAAGACCGGTGGTATTCAGCAACTCTTGCCCCCGCGTCGTCCTCGCTTGGGCGACTCGAGGGGCGATTAGGTTTTCCGCCCAGCTCCTCCATCCCACCATCCTCTCCGGCTGCTTCCTCTCCGCTCGCGGCGACCATAGCCTCTCCGTGTTGTGCTTCCTTGCTGCGCTGGAGGTCCTGTTATCCATGGGCCATGGCGTCGTCTCCTTTGCTGGGTGTGAGCGTTGGGTCGCTAAATCGCTGGCAAAGGCTCTTCGGCGCGACCAGGCTGCCGGATCTGACGAGGGCGTCGATCTGGGGCCAAGACCAGGGGTCGGTCAGCGGCCATACCTTTTACCTCCACGTTGATCCGTGCATGGGTCTGAGGGTCTCTATGCTGTTTTGGGCAGAGTAGGCATTCGTTGCTCGGTTGGTCTCCGTCGGGAGGATGGATGTTGGTGCGCCGGTGTGGCAGCGAGGTGGCCGGCTGCACATCTGCGACTCGTCTTCGCTTTGTAGACGGGTAAGGTGGTTCTCAGATGCCAGAGCGGCGGCTCTGGACGGCGAATGCTCAGGTGGCTCTTCGGCAAGCCATGTGGCTACGGTGTTGGTCGAGTTCTTTGGCCGTGAGGACGGCATGGACGTTGACGATTGGAGTTCCTGGTGAGATTTGGCGAGGGTGCCGTTTCTTGCCCAGATTCAGATCTGAGCCGCAGACATGGTGTCCCCTTCCCTTCGCGGCAGGGGTTCGAGTTGGTGCCCGTAGACGGTGGATTGGTGGGTGTTGGACCGAGCGAAAGCTCAATTCATCGGTTGACGCAGGTGTCGGCGACGCCCGTGGGCGCCGTTATTTCCCTCTTGGGGGCGACATTGTGGTTCCACTTCACCTCCCTCGTATATGCTTCGGGTGAAAACCCTGGTCTCTCACCGGGCGGTGACGGCTCTTGTGCGTCGTGTCCTCCTTGGAGGCATCGTCTTGGAGCAGGGGCGCTTTTTGCTTCAACATGTCTATTTGAGTGCAAAGGTTGTTCCTTTTTGCAGGTGGTGATCTGAAGTGATGGTGTCTTGGTCTTGTGCTTTGGGGGAGGCACACCTTGGTGGTGTCGCCATCCTCGGTGCTTTGCTCTCCGAGCGACACGGTGCTCCGTTCCCGCCCCTCTTGGTGGCTGGCCGTTCTACGCAAGGGTTTGGTGCTCGTCTGTGTCGTGTCCGTCCCCATGCGGACATGTTGGACAGGGGTCCAACCGTGGCCTTGGTCGTCGTCCTCCGCTCAGCGCTATGATGCTCGGCATCCTCTCCTTTGAGATCATCGCCTTCTGGAGGCTGATCTTTGGTTTCCTGCTTTCATCTTTGGTGGCAAGCTCAGTGCTAGTTGTTGTGGTTCCTTAGCTGTCTTGCTGGACGCGAGCCGGCTCGGGCCAACTCGGGCCGAGCCTGGAAATGGCTCGAGCCAAAAACGGCGAGCCTCGAGCTGGCTCGACACCTAGCACGAGCTGCTCCGGAGGGCTCGGACCGAGCCGGGGCGAGTCTCGGTCCAGACGAGCCGGCTCGCGAGTCAGGGAAAAAAGACCAGAAAAAGTGTGCTTTTGGGGGATTCGGACCTACGTTGCTTACAGTATTGAAAATCAAAGCCTGAAAATCACAGATGTGCATCATTTGCATAGAAAATCAAAGCTGTGTGCATCTATTCGCATCTACATTTCAGTGCTTGAAAATCAAAGCTATGCAAAGCTTGTTCATGGTATGAACTGGAAAAAGGAAAATTTCAGCAAGAGAGATGCAAAGAGTTGGACGGTGCAGCAGTGGGGTGCGCCGGAGTGACGGCCGTAGAGCGTCGGTGCTGCAGCTTCGAGGACGGCCGGAGAAGGCGGGCTGCGGACCGCGGTGCTGCCGCTTGGAGGACGACCGGATGGGACGGAGATGCTTACCTTCCGACGGCCGGAAGCGGGCGGGATGGCGGGGAAGAGCCGCTGGAGCAGAGCAGACGGACGCGCCGGAGCGGAGTAGACGGACACGGGCGGAGGGGCAGCCCTATTGCGGCGCTGAAGCCGGCGGCAGAGGAAAGAGTAGCATGGCGGCGCTCATTTTTTTCCCCTGCCTGCTCGCCTGTGCGTTGATTTTTTCCGGTGCGAGCCTCGCTCGGGTGTGCAGAGAAGTAATATGCCGCATCTTCCTGGCCAGGCCCATACGGGGTCGATCTTTCGGGCCAGACCGAGCCGAGCCAGGCTCGGCCCGAGACCTGTGCGGTCCAGCAAAATCAGCTCGGCTCGGTCCATCGATTTTGCGGGCCGAGTCAAAGCTCGTGCGAGCCAGGAAAGCTCGGTGCGAGCCAAATAACTCGGTCGCTATGTCCAGGAATACTTAGCTGGTGGTCCGATCCTGCCCCTCTTGGTGGCTGGCCGTTTTACACAGGGATGTGGTGCTCAGCTTAGTGTAGCCATTTTTCTTGTTGTTGTTTGTCCTTTTTTTTTCTTGTAAGAGGTTCTCCTCAACACCTTGTACTGTGTGGCCGGCTGGCTTTATTAACTTAAAGTCGGGCTTTGTAGCCTTTTATCTGAAAAAAGTGCAATCAAGTGAAGTTAATTGGAAGGACATGCAAGCAAATTTATTCTGTCTTTCATGGGCTGCACCAGAGTAATGCAAAGCCATGAGGTATCAGGTAGATCATAGCCTGCAGCACTGTAAATTATTGTGACCATTTTATTCTAACAGTTCTTGTTGGCTGTATTAGGTAGTTCACATGAAAGTGCTTGTTTTATAAATCATTTCCTCAGATTGGCATGAAGGTGCATGTAAATGCATCTTCTGTGGTTTCTAGATCATTCTTTTTGTTGTGAGCAACCTAGACCTGATTACTCACATGATTTCAAGTTCAGAACAAAGATGAAAGTGGGGACAGTATAACATTTCCTCTTTTTTTTTAAGTGTTAGTACTTTTTTTTTCTCGGACACTTGTCAAGTTGTGTGTTGTCGAGCATATTAGAAAAATGTTGAAAAGGCGAGAAATAGTAAAAACTGGGAATAGAGGATAATGCATGCAACTTTTGCATTCATGGTTTACATAAATCCTAGTCTTCTATCATCTGTTCTTAACCATATGAACAACACTTGTCTCTAGCATACCGACAGAAATAAGCCTGACACTCCTCTGAATTATTTAGTAAATATGTGATGTGCAGATGATGGTGTCAGGTTATGGAGCAGATTATGCATTTTTCTTCCGAAGTGAGGATAGTGTGAGATTATGTTCAAGTTCTAAACCTCGTGTAATTAGCACCTGACTGATGTTCTTTGTAAAAAAAAAAATTATGCACAATTAATACATATTTTCACAAGTTCACAATGCAGATGTGCACACAAACTTCACTTTAAAGAATACATCTCTGTCCGTGAAAGAACATGGCAATCTCAAATTCCAAAATGCCGCAGAAGAGGAAGGAGAAGAGTCTGGTTGTGATGAGGTTTAATGCGTCACTCTTTCTTGTGGACAAATGTACGAATCAGCAATGCAGCTACTTCCTACTGGGTTTTTTTTTTAACAAGGGCAAAAGTTTTGCCCCAATCTATGAATTAAGAAGAAGAGAATTGTCCAGTTAATTAACGGAAAACTGGGCGAAATCATATACAACAAAATCACAACTACGGAACAACACCTAAGCAAGCAACCGCCTGACCGACAACAGACTCGCCCAACCTATAACAACAACGAACTGACAACACTATAACTCGAAATAGCCCCAACAATCAAGAAGAAGCGGAATTTTTCCTTGCGACGCGTTTCTTCTTTCGTGTCCTCCTGAGAAACCTCTCCACCTTCATGAGTACGCCATCCGAAGCCTTCTCCGTTGTTATATTATGGTGATCCAAATTCATATGAAGATAAAGGAAAGTTCGGCCTCCGCTACGCGGAGGCCCGTCGCCTAACAACCTACGAACTGCGCCACCGCGAGCACGCCATGGGCGGCCGAAACACTAGGCCCTGGTTGGGAGAAGGAGGAGCGGGATGGCGAAGCAAATATCCAAGGAAGATAAGCCTCGGGAGCGGAAACATGCAGTGGCACAGCTCGCTACTGAAGCCCCAGCATTCCTATTCTTCTACTCTGCGGCTGCTGGATCCGATTCTATCCGAGAAGAAGGGGAACAGGGTGCAACAGTGCACATCGCGGAACTGTGCAAGTAATGATTCGCCAAAGTGGGCTGTCATCCAACTTCGCAAATATCCTAAACTATGGCTCGTGGCCCCTGCGCAAAGTATTTTGAAAGATTGGGCTTTTTTCTGAAGAAAAACTCGATCCTGTGATTTTTGTACCGCAGTGCGAGGTGGCCAGACACGTCATGTGCTACTACTGTCGCGCCGGCCACGGCGACATTTGTAGCAGCCGCGCCACCATGCACCTGCGGCGAGCTGGACGCTGTTGTCGCCGCCGCCACAGGGCGTTCGGCTGCGAACAATACGTCGTGTACCACAGTCCCGCGGGCCACCAGCGCGAGTGCCAGTCCGTGCCGTGCGCGTGCCCGGAGTCTGGCTGCGCGTTCGTCGGCTCCCGCGGCATGCTCCTGGACCACTTCGCCGCCGCCCACTGGCGCCTCGCCGTCACGGTCCGCTACGGCCGGTCCTGGAATTTTACCTTCCCCATGGCCCAGAGCTGGCACGTCCTCGTCGGGGAGGAGGCCAAGAGCGTGTTCCTCGTGTCCCTGGGCGCGCTCGGCGCGGCCACCGCGGTGTCGCTGGTGTGCGTCAGGGCGGACGGCGCCTCCGCGCCGCAGTTCTGGCGCAAGCTCTCCGTCGAGCGCCCTGGCGACAACAAGGACAACCTGATCCTCATGGCCTCCACTGTGGGCAGCAGCGCGCTGACAAGTGGCGCGCCGGCGCCCGGACAGTGGATGTTCTCCGGCGACATTCTCGCGGTAAGCGTTCGCATTGATCACCTCCGGCCTGCCACCGCCACCACCAAGTCGACCACACCGCAAGCTAGGACACCGAGGAGGATGCAGTGAAGTCTGCATCTGTTTGATCTTCTGGATGTTACTTCTGATGGTAGCTTATTCAATGTGATCGCAATAGTGGAACAGTTTAATTCAGTAGTATTGTAGCTATGCAAGGGGTTAGTCAGCTTAATTCAGTAGGAATTCTTCACTCTTTCTTCTGAACAAATCTACCAATCAGTAATGCATCTACTGCCTGCTGTTTTGTATTTGATACCAGTGAAGTGCAATCAAGTGAAGCTAATTGGAAGAGAAAATTGCACACAACACCATGGTTTGGTAGCAAAGTGGCACGGGACACAGAAATCAAAACTCTTTTGCAGCTAACCCCACTTTTTCGTCTAATAAGTTGCGGCTAGCCCAAAACATTGATTTAGCATCTTAATAAGTATCTGACATGGTACCTATGACCACTGTACATTATTTCTATACCGTATATATCACATGCGATGTGTTGATGCTCCGTATTACATACACATACATGATCTTATGTTAATGCTAAATTTTGTATTGTTCGACACGCATAATTGACGTATCATTATCGGATGTCCAACCGAGGCAAGCTACATGTAGCGCGGTACTTCGAAAGAAATTTAAATTTGTATTTTTATTTAAAAGAACTCTCACACGGTGATATTTATAAAATTTCAAAATATTCATTATATTTTGTCCTAGGCAGCGAGAACATAACAAATTTACAGTTCTGGACAGTGAAAATGCACGTGTTAAATAAAATCTCAACACATTTCATTTTGTGTTTTATATGTATTTAGACTTAAAAATTTATACAGATGCAAATATCGACTTTATCAACATTTATGATTTATTTTTCCATTTTTTTAAACACAAAAGAGCAGATTCTATTTTTTTTAAACCAAGCTAAATATAGTTTGGCCTCCAAAACGTGGTACTCGTACCATAGTCCAATTTAGGGTATGTTGTATTTTTAAAAATTATCATATAATTAAAGTGTACGGTATAAAATACAGTGTAATGGTCATGGTTCCGCATGTCAGATACTGTTAAGCCCCTAAATCAATGTTTTGGGCTAGCTGCAACTTATTGGACAAAGAACTGGGGCTAGCTGCAAAAGAGGTTCGATTTTTGTGTTATGTGCAACTTTATCACCAGAGCATGGTGTTGTGTGCAATTTTCTCTAATTGGAAGGACCTGCAAGCAGAATTTATTCTGTCTTTCCTAGGCTGCACCAGAGTAATGCAGAGCCATGAGGTATCAGGTAGATCATAGCCTGCAACACTGTAATTTATCGTGAACCATTTTATTCTAACAGTTCTTGTTTGCTGTATTGGGTAGTTCACATGGAAGTGCTTGTTTTATAAATCATTTCCTCATATTGGCATGAAGAAGGTGCATGTAAATGCATCCCTCAGAAAAACTAGCATCGTTTTTTCTGTGTTTTCTAGATCATTCTTTTGTTGTGAGCAACCTAGACCTGATTACTCACAGGATTTCAAGTTCAGAACAAAGATGAAATTGGGGACAGAATAACATTTCCTCTTTTTTTAGGGTCATTTATTTACTACTCAGTTTTACCCCTTGCGCGGAATGGTGCTCAGTTTTGACCTTACCTCGTGCGCAACTACTATGGAGAGGTCGGAACGGTGAGTTTGAAGCCGATTCCGTCTGGTGGCGTTGGCGAAGGGGGTCCGTAGCTTCCAGGTGGGACCGCCAATTGAAGTCGTCCGGAGCTTACAGGTGGGACCGTCCAGTGAGTTAACTTTGCTGAATAGTCCACAACCGAGCCTCCCGGCCCGCCGTCGTGCGCTGCTGCTATCGCCGCCGCCACCGCCGCACCACCCCGTGTTGCGCCACGAGCACCTGCGGCACCACCACCACCTGCTCCACCGCCACCTGATCCTCAGCCAGCACCACCTCCCACCACCACCCGTGTCGCAGCCAGCAGCACCCATTTGCGCCGCCAGCACCACCTGCAAACGCCGCGGCCGTTCCGCGTGGCCACCTGCTTCACCGCCACCGTCCTGTGACGCCGCTGGTGGGGCGCTCGTTCTACCACTCTGCCCACTCATGAACTTCCTGACTTCTGACACTGTAACTTGTTGGGGTGGGGAGCTGAATGTTGTAAATAATGTTGGCAATAAGAACATGATCTATATTGCATCCTCGATAACTAGGGAGAACTCTAGGGACCTTCAGATAGGATAACCGGTAATTTCAACAGATCAACACCATATTCGACATTTGATCTGGATATCATTTATGATCCGATTAGTAATTTTTCCTCGGCATCACCATCATTTCAATTGTTGTTTGTGCCGTTCACATGTGTAATTCCTATAGCCGAATGGACAGCAATTTGCGGGTGCATGCTCCCCACATTGGCAGCTGGATTTTTACCATAGAAAAGATAACCAAATAATCCAAGATTCATTAACTATATTCAGAACATCTTACCGGTCTGAACCATCTCAGCACATTAGCCCATTAAACTAGACAAGCATCCTATATGTATGGTGCAGCATTTCATCTCCGTTAGATCCAGCATTAAGGCATGTTCCTAGAAGAATAAGGTCATAAGATTAAATATAGCCAGGGGGAAAAGGCAAATGGATAAAAGAAGGTTACTGGAGCTGACAACAAAACTTGAGCGAAGTAAGTCATTATTCATAGATACAAATGAAAATAGTGGATAACATCTCACATGCATGACACAACTAAACATTTCCAAGATAATAAACTCTAGTAAAAGAGTGACTACATATTTAGTTTCAAACAAATGGAGCCTAGTTAGAGACATGAAATGCAATTATTTCAAAATTATTCAGAAAGTTCGGATTTCAATAAAAAATGTGCCTATACAATTAACATTAATAACAAGATCAGATAAACATACTTCATAAAAGAATACAACTAGCTTTTTTTTACCTTGAAACCGATGGGAGGCCCCTACAATATTATTTTATAAATAGAAGCACAAAAAAACACAACTAGTTTTGAGGTTCTAAGCATGCCAACTGAATTACTCATTTGACATTTCATTGGTATGTAAAAAGAGTGAAGACAATTATATTTACCAATAACATATACCCCCTCCGTTCACTTCTATAAGTCATTTCACTTTTGGCCACATAGATTTTAAATGAGTGTATCTATACTTATTTTACACATTTTATTATATACGTGGGAAAAATTGATATGATAAGAAGTGTGTCTTATAAAAGTGGACGGAGAGAGTACTAAATACTATGTCTATAAGTTGGCCTCTAGCAAAGGGACACTTGGCAAGTTAGAACTGTTCTTGACAATTACAACAAAAATAATCGAGCAAATCATGTACAAAACATGGCCAAACTAGGATACATTTTACTAGCCATATCTCGTGTCTGCTTTATTCCCCTACGCTAACCTCCCAATGTACGACAGTTTTCTAGAAGGATACCTAGATGTTCTGTTCATGGGCTTAAAAAGAATGATACCAAGATTTTGTGTATTGTTAAAAATTAAAAGCTTTCTGGAGTCATCTTTTATATATAATATAATGGAAATTCCAATTTGTTCATTAACAAGGTTGTGTCATTTTGGTTTTACACAGGATCAAGATGAGATAAATGATGAGCAATCTTTGGTAGGTGCTGGTATTGACATAGCCGTGCAAACTTGCTCAAAAGAGAACACTCCCTCTGGTATTTTTTCAGTTGATTTTTTAGGGAACAATTTTTCTCAGGTTTTGCTTACTTTGATTATTTATGAGGGCAGTTTAAGCTGCATCTGCGTTGATTGCTGGTAACGATTTCCTGCACCTTTATCAATGTTAAAGCAAGTATGGAAAACGTTCGACATAAATTGGTCTGGGTAGTGTCATATAAGATAGTGTAGTATCAAATACTCCCTCCATTCCACAATATAAGCCTTTTTTAGCAAGATAAACTATTGTGGAACGTTTGGAAAGAAGAGGTTGGCCAAATTGTGGTCTTTGTCCATTTTGCAAGCAAACAACGGAGTCGGTTTCTCATCTTTTTGTTAGTCGCGGCCTCACTCGCCACCTATGGGTTCTCATTAAGGATTGGTTGGGACTACAAGGCTTGCAACCGGTCACTTGGACAAACCTCTCAATTAACGAATGGTGGTTATTGATGACGGAAGGTCACTCCTCGATCCGCAAAGGCATTGTCTCCCTTATCTTGCTCACTACTTGGGAGATTTGGAACGAACATAATGCAAGGGTTTTCCGCAACAAGCATACTCCTCCCTTAGTTCTCCTAAATAATATTAAAAATGAGGCCCGGTTGTAGGTTCTTGCGGGCGCCAAACGTTTGGGCGATTTGATGCCGCGAGAGTAGTCATTTGTAATATTGGTCTCAACCTTGTTTTGTTGCAAACCTCTTTTTTTTCGAGGAGGATTGCAAACCTCTTCTTAATTAATAGATTGAGGCAAAGCTTTTGTCCCCGTTTCTAAAAAAAAATTGTGGAACATCGGAACCGAGGGAGTAAGTATCAATGTACAACTTGCAAAAAATTAGAGTGTGAGTTTTAGAGCTTTCGTCCCAAATATAGGTGTCGTGATATATGTGTACTATTTCTTAGGATTGATATATGTGTGAGTTATGGATGAAAGCAATTGTGATTCTACATTTCTACCACACCAGCAACTATGTTAATGGCGGAATGTAGGCTATGCGTCGAAGCGTGCTTGCGGTAATGCGCGCACGCTGGTCGATGGCCTTCTGTTCGTGGTAGGCGGCTGTCTGTTTAGGTCCAACACTACTAAATGCAATCCAGCACATGGCCCTCCTCTGCTGCTCTGCGGGCTCGGTGCCGCCTAACGATCTCTTGCATGGGTCTTTCCATGCTGCCATCGTGGCCTCTTCCACTGAGGGGTCGAGAGTGTGGAGATGACGCACGTCTTTAAACCTCGCCGTTGCCTTTCCTAGGTGTGCACAACTGTCTATATGATCTGATGTCTGTTGTAGCACGCTGTCACTCGTGGAGCCGCCGGAGGTCCAACAACAGTTTCCCGTCCGTGGGGAAACGGTAGCAGCAGGTGGACGGCAACCGATGGTCACCGCAGGTAGGCATATCGTTGCTCAATATCTGGGGCTTTGTCTGCCTGTCCAATATAATGGTTTGAGTTTGCATTTGCTACTACTTCTCTGTTGCAAAACCATGTGCCTTAAAAGTCATAACAAGATTCAAGACAATTGTTGTTAAATTGGTATTTTATTTCTGATTTGCTTCGATGGAATAAACAAATATGTCCATACGCGGTCATCAAGTACACAATCATTAATGATATAGTTAACTAAATGGAGCTTTGTTTTAGAAGGGATCTTCCAAAACTTGAAAATGGCATTGTTTTGTTTGTCCACCAGGTGCGAAATAAAGTTCAGTTGGAGATTTTTTCTTCACATTTTAGTTTATTAACTTTTGGCTCGATATCAGGAATATCAAGGTACAAGAACCTATGATGTTTTAGGATATAGAACGTAAATAAAATGAGATTTTACGACAATTCCTTTGTTATATGAATGTTTTCAAATAAGATGTGAATGCGAGAAATCTTTTGTTACAGAATACATTGCTTTAGTTTCTAGGAAACTTCTTGCTTTAGGCTTTGATTTGCCAAAATCTACTGCAAATAAACGAGTAGGTGTCTGCTGTAGGGGAACATTTTGCAACATGCTTCTGAAGTAGTACAAAAATTAGCAGCAAAGTTTAGCTAGAAAAAAATAGTGAACACATAAGGTTTTTTATTTTTATTTTGAGGAAATGCATTTACATGCGAATGATGCAGTGTTTGATCGCAAGATGAAGTTTTCTTGCAGCACCGAGCAAGCGTTCGGCTGGAGGGTTTGATTCGTGAAGATCAGATAAAGAAAGTTGTTTCAGCTAGATGGATGCTACTTGGGTGGAAGCAGATGCCTGAAGGTCGGAGTGGTTTTACCTTGAGAGGAACTGCGGTACGTAGTTAGTGAGATGGTTGCTACTAGTACACCAATTTACCTCTACCTGAATTATCTTGCAGGTACTCAATACGGCTGTGCACCTACAGTGACCACCTACTTCAGTATACTTGATAACTCTGCGGAGTTTTTTTTAGGTCAGAAAGAAAACAGGGTTGACATTGCTAGCAGGGTTAGCGAACGATGTCTCGTATTTTTTGCCAGGTATGATGAAACCTCATGTATTTTGCCCGATATGATTAAACCTTGCCAAGACAAGAGAATTTCCTCCGGAATCTCGCATGTGCATGGGCGGGATTGAAGCTAGGCTTAACGCTCTTGCTGATACAAGCACTAGAAAATGGCCACGCGCCGATGGCAAAAGGTATGCCGACAGCTTTTAGTCGGGGCCGTCGGCATACAAGGTGGTATGCCGACAGCTAAAATAAAACCGTCGGCGTACCTTTGACCGTCGGCCTATAGCACATATACCTACAGCCTTTATAACCAGCCGTCGGCCTACCTATAGACGTCGGCATATATAATCTAAGCCTACGGCTTTTCTTCGCGGCCGTCAGCATACCTTTGGCCGTCGGCATACCTGGCTCGTAGCATGGTAAGGGTGGGCCAGCAGAAGCTATTCCTACGGCTTTTTGTCTTGGCCGTCGGCTTACCTAGCTGCTAGCGAGATCAGATTGGTCCCAGCAAAAGGCCGACGGCCGCGATAAAAGGCCTTCGGCATAGATATTTTTCTCCTCTTTCTCAATGTGTGCTTTGTTTTCGACCATCGTGCAACATTTTTGCAAGACTATATCACATTATATGATAGTAAAAAATGAACTTAAGATAAAATAACACGAGAAAGCATTTTTTTTCCAATTGTATACCTCCCTCTGAGGCCGCCTAAGGTGATAGACCGATAAGTCGGACTTTTCTCTAGCAGGTCTAGGGTTTCGCCTGAGAAGGGGCTTCGGAGTGTGAAATGCTAGTGGTTGCAGTACCATGTATGTACATGTGTGATTTGGATTGTACATGTCCAAGATTTCTTCGCTCTTGTGTTAAGGTTTCACCGGTATTGGCTTCTCTCTGGCTGGTTTCATGACTATTTAGAGCCCGGAACTCCCGTATCTGACGAACCGAGTAGAATCTACTCGAGCTGCAAGGGGGTAGCAAAGTGGAAATAATTTCTTTTTTGTGTTATGTTAGGCCCAAGGAACACCAAAGACAATGGTATACCCCACCTCTTGACAGGATTCCCTCCGTTTCGTCAGATCCGGGAGTTTCTGGCTCTAAGTAGTCCTGAAACCCGCAAGAGAGAATCTGACGTCGGTGAAGCTCTAACACAAAGAGTTAGGGAATCTTGGGAATCCAAGACCCATGCCACATTTAAACACACATGGTATGGAAAAACCTGGGTTTGGGTGGGATTCATACGCTCTGGAGCCCCTCTCCGGAGAAACCCTAGACCCGGCGGAGAAAAGGACAAAATTATCGTTCTTCCTAGGGTCCACTCTAACACGACCAAGCAATTAGTTTCACATTGCTACCCCGTTCTGGGATCCGGTCTAACCTGAAGACGATAAGAAGGAGGCATTTAGGTGGCTCAAATGAAGGGTGATGTTCGGTGATGGTTATGCATCGAATATTAGTGATGGAGTATGTGTCGAAACTGGCAAAGTCACCGGGCTTAAGAGTCATGACTATCACATATGGCTTGAGCGGATAATGCCGGTGATGGTTCGAGGGTATGGCCTTTATTATGTCTGGCGAGTGCTTGCAGAGTTGAGCCATTTCTTTCGCACGCTTTGTGCTAAAGAAATATGTCCGAAGATGATGAAAGTATTGCACAATAAAGCGCCGGAGTTGCTCTGCAAGTTAGAGATGATATTTCCGCCGGGCTTCTTTAATCCGATGCAACATCTCATTTTGCATCTTGCAAACGAGGCACTTTTGGGTGGACCATGCTAGAATCGTTGGCAGTTTGGAACTGAGAGAGAATTTAAGCATATCCGGACGAAAACCGGAAACAAAGATAAGATTGAAGCATCGATAGCTGAAGCGACTATCATCGAGGAGGTGTCAGTGTGCATGACAACATACTATCCTGGCCATGTTCCCATTCTGCATAATAAGCTATCTCGATACAATACCGATGAGCCCAAGTATAAACCCACTCTGGACCTCTTCAAATTGCAAGGTGACACGACCGGTGGCTCCCACCCCTATATAATGCCATACACCGAGTATCACGACCTCATGTTATATGTGTTGGACAACATTTCACAAGCAAGTGATTTTATAAGGTAAACGGTGAACATATTACCTTGCAACTTGTTAGTCGTTGCGGCCTATTAATAGTGCGCATCTTCTTGTAGCCAATTCGTGAATGAAGAGTGGTTGGCACCGACCCCTCCAAATGAAAAACAGAAGTACAAACTTCTAAGACATGGTGGCACTCGAAGAAAATGTTTCGTGGATTGGTTCATGGAAAAAGTAATTTCTAACTTGTCCATTTTACGTAGTTTAACATTTCTAGATTTAGATACACCAAACTAATGCACCCAACAATTTCAATTAAACTTACAGGGAAAAGATCCCAATGTATCCATGCCTGACGAATTGATATGGGTTTCCCTCGGTTTTGATAGTCGGGTCCAATCATATGATAAACATGATGTCAATGGATATCGCTTCCATACAGTGTCGCACCAGGAGAGCCGGCCTAATGCAAAAACTGTAAATACTTGAGTGTTTACCCAAGGAACATATGAAGAGTTCTATGGAAGGTTAGAAAAGATATACAAGCTTTCATTCACTCGTGGCTCCGAAGAGCTCATCCTTATTGTGTTCAAGTGCCATTGGTTCCACCCAAAAGTCGGCCTAAAGAAAACCACTGACATTGGTTTACTCGAAGTTAATCCATCAACCGTCTACCCCGGAGCCGACAAGTTTATTGTGTCTAACCAGTCCTTCCAAGTGTACTATCTGTCATATCCATGCCAGAAGGAGGCACTAAAGAGATGGGAAGTTGTGTTCAAGGTATCGCCACGTGGTAAGCTACCCACCCCAAACGAGGACGATTACACCAACATAAACCCCGTCACATAAGACAGACAGTTCTATCAAGAGGACCACGCCGCTGGGCACTTTGACATACTTTTGGATGGCCTCGATGCCCTCCGGGAACTTCAAGACCAACAAGCCGGTGAGGCCATTCATAATCCAAATGACATAGTTATGCTTGACAAGTTGCGTGAGGACGATGACGACGATGATGCACCTCCACCCGAGGAGACCCAGCCTTTGTACGTGCGGGATAGTGATGATGATACCGCACCAGATATTGATAGCAACGATTCATATGGGTTCTATCAAAAGTACTATGTGTTGAATTAGGACATTGTGTCATGTAATGAACTTGGTATGTATTGTTTAAAATGAACTTGGTCAGTATGTTTTGTAATGAGCTTGGTATGTATGGTTTGTAATGAATTTGGTATATTTTTCATACTTTTTAAGATTTACTATGATTTCATGTTTTTTACTATGGTATTATATATATATATATATATATATATATATATATATATATATATATATATATATAATTGCATTACACTTTCTACTTTTTAATAATCCGTACCAATCTTCTTACTCTTTCTCAATGCAGCGAACTGAACCATGAGCCAACGGCCGAGTAAGATAGATGACCTATATGCAAAGGCGGAGCCGAATGTGGCGACCGGCCGCACTCGAAGAATTTGCGTCGTCCACCTCGTCTTCGTGATGGTATACCTTTTCCCAATGCTTTCTATTTTTCATCTTGTGTCTCCTTACTAATCGTACACTCTTTCTCAGGTGCCGAGGACTCTGTCAGGGGAACAGGATTTGCCGGAGTACGGGCGAGGGGAAGAGGGCGTGGCACGTGACACTCCTCTCAGACTCCCTCCTTTAGCGAGATACCCTCCGCCAGTGACACCATGACTGAGGGCGAGGAGGATGAGGAGGCTGAGCGTCAGGCCGAGGAGGAGGAGGAGGAGCGTGAGGCCAAGCGTCGGGCTGGGCAGGAGGAGGAGGAGGAGGAGGAGACGTCCACCGGGGGCAAGAAGGTGTGGTTGCGTGGCACTGCAACTCTCGCTAAGGCCCCTGCTACTGAGGAGGAGAAGTGGCCTATTGTTCCAAACGGGAAGAGGTAATCTAGATCATATTTTGAACACATGCTTGTTATACTAGTATGTTAGCACACACTAATAATTTGATTGTTGTGTAGCAGCTGGAAATTTGTTGGACCCCAAGGCAATACACGCCTTCCAAACGGCATCATTGGAATTCTGGTGAAGAACCATTGGCCGTGCTTCTTCAAGTCATTTACTGCCACTGACCCAGAAGAAAAGGTGTTAGCGACGAACTGGGGCCACTACGTGGATGCAAAGATGGGCACCACTACTCATGGCGATGCCGTGATCACGGATTTTTGGGTAATTTCTATATTTAACAATGCAAAAGTCAATATTGGGTCGATTTTGGTTCATAGTTCATATACGTACCTACCACATAACTCTATGACTTGTTCCATTTTGGTTTCAAAAATTCTAAAGAGTTGCACCGGAGCACAAGGACGCCGCGAACAAGGTGATTGTGGAGGCGTCGAAGACGTCGATCCGCCGGTTACCGTACGAGTGCAAGTTCGTGGCCATCATGCACTACCACGCGAAGGCTCATAACACGAGGGTCACGAAGAGAGAGATAAAGAAAAAAAACTGACATTGAATAAAGAGCAGTTCATGGGCGTAAGTAACATGTCTTTCTATTGCTAAATCTTGTTATATGTTCTTAAAATGCTAAATCTCTTATCTAATTATATATGTATTTTTATTTATCTAGATGTGTCCTGGGCGGTATTACCAGATGACGGATGCATGGGAAGCGTTGGTGGATAGGTGGCTACTTGCCGATGCAGATTTCGCGGCCATCAGTAAGACCAACATGACCAATCGCGGTACGGGAGGATCCCACAATCAAGGAAACCTAAGCGATGGCCGCTACCAGGAGCACTTGGTATATATATGGAACATTCTCCTTTCACTTCCCATCGTGTTCTTATTTATGCATTACCTTTGTTTTGCCGTTGCAGGAGACGTTGCAGGGCTCACGGCTTTTCAACATGGTCGTATGTTGAAGACTACTAAGGTCGTCGATGGTGTCACCTACAGTCACTATGGAAAGACCTCAGAGGACATCTCTTCATATGTTTAAGAGTTTGAGCGGCGGAATGGGCAAAACGTTGATCCCAATCAGGCGCCCATTGATGCGACGGCGGTGCTCGTGGCGGGAAAGGTGAAGAAGCATGGCCGCTACAGGATTCGGGATAGCTCTATCCACACTACCGTCACATACCCACATGTCAAATCTTGCACCTCGAGCGGTAGTGCGTCCACGCCACAACCTCCGCCTCAGGCTCGCACACAGTTCACTGTGAGCGCCACTGTAAGTTCTCTCCTTTATCTTCATCTCTTCTGTCTTTCATTTGTGCAACATATGCTAATAAGATTTATTATGTCATATTGCAGGCTGAGCAACTTGCAGCCTACAAAAGTCTTACCTCTAAATTTGAGGCTGACTGTCACGCATAGCACGCGGCGAACATGGCATACATGAACCACAATAATATCATGCAAGCGGTTAGTTCTTAACCATTATAACTAAAATAATTTTATTTACTCGCCTTTGTCACCTTGAGATATATGAAATCACCATTTGTAAACTATTGTGTACGCGTTAATTGAGTTATATGCTCATGGTTCTCCGTTGCCTGACCTTGCAGCCCCGCCAGCGATTCTGCCATTCCCACATATACCGCCATCGCTGATAGATTTCTTGGCCACGTACCCGGTCCCTGGGACTCCGGTTAGTCGACTATATCTCTTCACATCTTGCTCCTATCTTTCTCCAATTGGTTACTTACTATATCTCTTACTCCAACTTGTAGGGAACCTCGGCATCCAATGCCTTCGGTTGTGGTGGTTCCAACTATGGTCATGGTACCCGATCGGAGAACCAAGACACCCCGTTGCATCAAGGCTATGGTGGCTCTATGCCGACCTCATCTCGTCACCTAGATGGCAACCAGGTTAGTTTGTTCAACCCATGCATGAAAAGTTGGTATAGAAACTTTCTATTGCAAAAACATAGTATTTGACCGTTGCTAAATGATTATGCATTCTCGCGGAGGTGTACTTGGTGTCGTCACGAAGCACTTGGTGTCGTCGGGGTTCTAGCTAGGGTTTTCCAGAACATGTCTTTGGAACATGTCGTTTTGTGACGTGCAACTTGTCTAAACAATGTCAATTGTGTTTGAAACTTGTGACTTTGTCCAATGTCTTTGAAACTTGTTACTTTCTCATATTAGTGGGCTATATGTTTGCACAGTCTAATATTATTATTGTGTTGAGAATGTTCGAATAGAACTGTCAATATTCATGTTTCAAAATACAGAAATGGAAGCAGAAACAAGCTGGAAAAAAAAACTCCTGTTAATATCTATGCCGACGGCATACCTCCCGAGATGCGCTAGATGGCGCCACGTGTCCCAGGAAATAGGCTATGCCGATGGCAATTGCCGTAGGCATAGCTCTGTTTGCCGTCAGCGTATACAATAAGGTAGGTCGACGGTAATAGCCGTAGCCATAGCTCTATTTTGCTGTCGGCATATGAGGTCGCGTGAGCTACCAGAGGACGCCATGTGTTTACTTTTGTCGTCGGCATAGAAAAAAACCATCGGCATAGCTCCCTCCCACGAGTAACATGGGACCGCCACGTGTCTACTGAGGCCGTAGGCATAGCTTAAAATGCCGTCGGCATAGCTCCATCCGCGAGCGATGCGGGTGGCCACGTGGCACAGTTTGCCCGTCGGCATAGAGCTATATACATGCCGATGAAGAAGTTGTCGACGACGTTTTGCCGTCGGCATAGCTATATACCGACGGCTTTTGGGGATAATCCGACGGTACCTGGCCGTCGGCATACAAACTGTTTCCTGTAGTGAAGTACCGAGTGTGCAAAATATTGGAGTTGAATACTTGCAGCATAATCTACATGGAGCAGCTAACCAAGGAACTGAAGCCAAGAAAAACTGATGGTGGCTCGTGGTAAACCTGAGAGTATGTCCAATTGAAGAATCAATGCTTCAAGACTCTATGATAGAATTTTTTTTGTAAATCTGCAGGCTACTATTTTTCGTCAGTGTCTTGTAATCTATGCTATATACCAGTAGAGCAAATACGCACTTGTTTTGAGCAAATCGCCAGGCCACAAAAAATTCATTTGTGTAACATACATATATCAGTATTTCTGGTACATATATATGGATGTATCTCAAATGAAATAATTCAATCTTACCCACAAAATGTGAACCAAACTAACTGTTACCATGCAATCAGTGTAACATGGACATTCACATGGACATTCAGTACTATGCTTTTCCTTTCCTTTGTGCCACATTGTTTTTTCTTTCATTAATTTTTCATGATGGTTAATGAAGTGGATTCGGTGCAAAACTCTCATGAATAAAGAGACAAGCTGCCAAGCACAAACATGTAAAAAGAGATAAAATAGAGTCTGACTTCAACTGTAACTTAGCTGAATTTCCCACGATTAGGCAGTACATTAGAAACGTACACTACAACTCACACTCAGTAAGTCTTCTAGATAACCATACACACTACTGAACAATTGATGCAACCCGTCAAACTTGTGAGAACTGCAGAATCCGTTACTACATATGGAGAAAACAAAATTGCCAATCCTTTAGTACATAGAAATACAGGAAAAAGCTAATAGTAGCAGATATGCAGCGTACATGGTTCAAAGCAGTTTATGAACAAGATGTGTGTGCAAAGTCTGCAATCTAACATGTATCATACTATTGGCAGGGAATATCAATGACAAAAAGTAAAGTCCTGAATGCTACCAATATCTTGCTTTCAGCTTGCAGACTATGAAACAACAAAATAAAGGGAGAACTCTAGGCATGGCGAAAGAGGCACAAGCAAGCAATTTCCTGAACTGTGTATGGCCAATTTAAGTGATTCAATGAGACCGAAAATGTTCAATGGTACCACCTTTAAGAGATGGCAACTGAGAAGCCAACTGTGGCTACAGTCCATGAAAGTGTGGGACATAATTATGAATGGCCTTCCTGAAGGAGCTACTAACGATGTTCAGAAGGAAGCCAATAATAATTTCAGAGGTTGTATTCTGAGTGTCCTGGAGGAACGTCTGTGCGATGTGTATATGCACATCGAAGACGCTAAGAAGCTCTGGGATGCACTAAATACTAAATTCGGTGCGTCCGATGCTAGCAGTGAGCTATATATCATGGAGAGCTTTAACGACTACAAGATGGTGAATAACCGTTCTTTAGTCGAACAGGATCCTGAGATACAGTGCATTGCGAAGGAGCTTGATCTGCTCAAGTGTGTGATTCCTGATAAATTTGTGGCTGGATGCAATATTGCAAAGCTGCCATCTTCATGGAGGAATTTCGCCACATCTCTCAAACATAAGAGACAGGAGATATCGGTTGAAAACCTGATAGCGTCTCTTGATGTTGAGGAGAAAGCTCGATAAAAGGACACAACTGAGAGAGGTGGTGATTTGCATTCTAGCGCCAATATGGTGCAAAAAAATCATCACGTCAAGAATAACAGCAAGAACAAAAGGTAACTATAAGCCCCAGTTCAATGGTCCTGTGAACACTACTGGCTTTAAGAATAATAAGAAGAAGAAGGTGCTGAACAAAGCTGGGCTCGGGTGCTTTACATGTGGAGCGCTCGACCACTTTTCTGTTGACTGCCCAGATGATGTCTACGCACGCTTCTATTATTATAGACAGTGTTGGGCCTCCAAGTGCAGAGGTTTATAGAATATCAGCAAGTTTCCCTTAAGTGGATCACCCAATATTTATCGAACTCAGGGAGGTAGAGGTCAAAGATATCCCTCTCAAGCAACCCTGCAATCAAGATACAAGAAGTCTCTTGTGTCCCCACACTGGTGGAAACAGGGGTATTCGCACCGGTTTGTAAGGGCCTTTGGGCCCGGATACAAATCCGGTGCTACGTATCCGGGACTAAAGACCCTCCACTTTAGAACCGGTCTGTCACAAACCGGTGCTAAAGGCCTCCACGTGGGTGCCGAGGAGTGCGCGCAGGCGGAGGACCTTTAGAACCGGTTGGTAACACCAACCGGTCCTAATGATTTTTTTTTCCTTTTTCTTTTCAGGGTTTCCGATTCCGTATTTAGGGTTTAGGGTTTAGGGCGTGTTCCGTATTTTCAGGGTTTCCGTTTACGTTTTTCCGATTCCGTGTGTTCGTGTTTCGTTTTTTACGAACACGGAATCGGAAACACGTAATCGGAAATACATATCCGGAAACACCGATTCCGTGTTTGCGGTTAAGTGTTTCCGATTCCGTGTTTGCGGTTAAATGTTGATGCACCAAATAAAAGTACATATATATATACATGTAACACGAAGTAATCGACCAAGCATTACATAATCTGAAGTTCGTTTCCAATAGTTGTATACTTGCATAGAGAAGGGAGTTGGCTATTGGTTCATAGGATGGAAAAATTCTCCGCCTTCATCTATGACTTGCGTGAGGAGAAATCCTGCCAATTCCTCTGCAATTGCCTTGCAACGTTCGATTGGTTTGAGCATCGCCCGCTTTCGTGCTATCTTTAAAAGAAGTAGATCAAAACAATTAAGTTATGAACAAAACTAAACATAATTGATGGCAACATAAATAAAGTTGTGAAGATCCGGTTACGTACCTCTAGATTTCTGGAAGTACGGGATTTCTCATTGATAATCCTGTGAATGAACTCGCAAACGTAGTATCCACAATAATCAGTGCCATGTGGTTGTTGCGGGACGTTCTATATACGAGAAACATAATTCAGTCAAATTAATAATAATCAAGAGAATGGTAATGGTATTGAAACCAGGGTACGTAGTACTACTTACTTTGTTAATCTGAAAGTGGAGCTTGTATGCCCATGTACCGGGTTCTTCCTTGATGAACATTTGCCAAACCCTGGCCGACAAAATAAAAATGAATACAAGAGTTAGTTATTACTTACTTGATAGCAGGAAATGAACGAAAAAGAGGCCGATGAACGAAAGAGGCCGATATATATACTTTTGAAGCATCTGACGCGCGCTCTTCCATTTGTCAGCGCCCCAGGTTAACGAGTCCCAGACTTCAACTTGTCTTTGATCGATTCTAATGATGAACAATATGAAGTGGGACCTGCGCACGTGTACACACGCAGTCATGCATACTCATCAATTACACTTAACATCGGGTAAGCAAAATGGAATGTCTACAAGACAGTAACACTCACTTGAATCCGTAGGGCCAAAGTATTTCTTTTTTGGTACTTTGTCGCTTCAAAAACCTTAGCAAATCATCTGGTGTATCCTTGTTGAACCTTTCTATTGTGTTTTGATGATACGAATACGGGTCAATGAACCCAAAGTCCCAGATTCCTGCCAGCCTGCATTCACGAATCTTCATTCTGCATAGTAGCGTACAAAAAGAATGTCGTGAGTGATAATTATACGGGCAATGAACGCGAGCTTAACTAAATAATTAAATTACACAAATAAATCACTTACAAACAGTAGCAGCTGAGGATAGACTTGTCGAGGGCATCTTGATTGTACATCTGGAAGAAATCATCGAACCCAAGCTCCACACCGTACTCTCTGAAGTAGTGTTGATCCTGAACTTGAGCCATGATACAGTCTCTCTTTTGCCTTGCGGCCTCCAAGTACCAATCATGTAAATTCCGTAGTTGGGTTGTTAGAGCAGTAGGATTTTCGACCAAAGGGTGCTCGGGCTTGTATGTATATACCACATCAGCAATAGCGTAACCCATGTCGCCCATGCGTGGACCAGACACTGAAGCCTGGTCAGATAACACCTTGAGCGGGGCAATTGACCATTCTTCTTGTTGTCCGAGCTGGGAAACTTGTTTCCCGCATTTCGTCTGCTCCGCCTGCTTCATCTCCTCCGCCTGCTTCATCTGTGCGGTGTGCGTCTTCTCAATGTACTGTTCATAGTCTGAAAGGGGCGGCGGTGCAGGATAATATAAGTTGTCGATGGTCCGCTCAATTTTCCACTTTGGGATGTCCTTCAGAGTTTCCTTCCAGACGTCTGGAGGGGGCTTCAGGGGAAACCGTGCGAACCATGCTTTGGTTTTGGCTTTCACGGCATCGGTTAGTTCCTCCGGAGTCATCAGGCCTGGTAACTGCGGGGGAGTCTCGACTTTCTTGCGTTTCCTTTGTATCTTCTTGGGAGGAGTCCCGTTTCTTCTGAACTGCAGCTTCCGCTTTGCCGTACCAGTAGTGGGCACATCCGTCGGCTCACGGGAGTGCACGGGCGATGGACCCTCGGCCTCGGGCTCCCAATCTTCGTTGTGGGGTGGACTTGGAGGTGCGTTGGGGGGTGGACTTGGAGGTCGTGCATTCTCTGTACGAAAGTGAAAAAACTATTACAAATAGGCTTACATGTGGTGCAACATTCAGTAATTGATGGAGGTGGTGCATTTGTACCTGGAGGAGTCGGTGGCCTTGGCGCCGCGTTAGGAAACACGATGTGTTTCTTATTCCACAAGATGATATCAAGCTCCATTTCTCCCAGTGTCTTCTCGCCTTCACCTCCAGGAATATGGAGCTCAATTGAATGGCATCCCGGCGTAATTGTTAACAACCCGACACGAGCATGGGATGCTGGAATCTGACCACCATGGTAGGTTGCTCCAGGTTGATTCGGTAAAGCATAGCCTGACGCCACCCTGAAGGATATGTTCCCCATTGGCATATGTATCTCACAGTTTGTCTTCTCCGTGATATCATCCACGGGGTAGTGAGGCGCCGACGGTTCGACTGCACGACCGTCTTCTAGCTGCAGGTGCGTGGAACCCACGATGCTTCTATGCTGAGATGGGACGGCATCTGCTACATGATCGTCTTCTATTTGCAGCTGATCAGGTGCAGGACGATGGTCTACCTCCTCTTCAGTGTCAGGTACAGGGTGTCCCCCTTTCTTCAAGAGAAACTCCACCTTTTCTTCTAATGTCGATATCCGTTCCATCGCCCTTTTCTTGCTTCTAGCACGGCTTCTGTAAGTGCCAATATCCGCTGCAAACCCTTGGCTCCACGGGGTAGTGGCTCCAAAGCCTCGTGTTCGTCCCCACTTTTCGGGGTTCCCGAGTGCCTTCGTCAGCTCGTCGTTCTCTCTATCGGGAACAAAAGTTTCTTTTCGAACAGCTTCTATTGCCTTCTCTAGTTCTGCTACGACATTTGTTATTTTTTCCGACCATGGTCCCTCCGCAACAATCATCCCAGTCTCAGCGTGCAACGTTGCCCCATGCGCGAACAACCAGAACTTGGACCTATCGGGCCAGTCATGTGTCTGTGGAATGATACCACTTTTCACAAGCGCATCTTCATACCTTCGTCACCTAGGCAGGGCAGTCATGTAGCCACCTGAGCCCAAAATATGGTGATATTTCTTCTTCTTCGCATTCTCCTTATTTGTGGCCGATCGGGATGCAAAGACACCCGATTTCTTGTACGCCTTAAAATCATCCCAAGCGTCTCTTATCTTCACTAGGTGCCAGTGAAAACTGGATCTTCGTCCTTATATTTCTTCCACAGGTCTTTCTTCCACCTCTGGAATTGTGTGGCCATCTTCTTCAAAGCCCACTCCTCGACTTTCTTCTTCTTATCTTTCGCTACGCTGAAATTTAGCCATAGAGTTTCGCAAAGAATTTTTTTCAATCTTTCATCGACATAAGTAGCTCCAACGTTGGCGCCGGACTTCGGCTTATTCCATTCTATTAAGTTGATCGGGACCAGGTCTCTTACAACAACTCCGCACTGATTTACGAATTTGCGATAAGTTTCTGGGGGCTGCAGTGGTTTGCCATCAGCAGCAACTGTATCGATCGGGAACCTTGCGGTATCTTTCAACCTTGCGGCCGGGCCTCGTTTCGACTTTGTTCGATCGGGAACCTTGCGGTATCTTTCAACCTTGCGGCCGGGCCTCGTTTCGACTTTGTCTCAGTACTTGCGCTAGCTGTTCCGGAGGGCGCCTAAACAGGAAAATAATGATTCGTTAGTCAGTGCAATACAAATTAATTGTTGCGTGAACAGTGACTTGAGATATACATTGGCAGAGTTTGTTCTGGAGGGAACTTCTTCATCCTCGACGTTGTCGTCGTCATCATCTACTACATCTTCTATATTCTGAGCTCCGTCACCGGAGTCGTTCAAAAATTGATTGCTAAACGCCTGTCCACCGTCGTGATCATGATATATGGCCGTTGCATTTTCAGAAATCATCTGGCACATGTATCTTTTCTTCTCCGCCTCACCCATTCCCGCGAGCTGATCGGCGTGCAGATCACGTGCAGGTTCTTGGGGATCCATAGCTCAACACCTGCTAGTAAAATTTATAAAATAAAGAACACTTAGCAAAATTATTTCATCGGACACTTAGCGGAATTATTTCATCGGACACTTAGCAAAATTATTTCATCGGACACTTAGCAAAATTATTTCATCGGACACTTAGCGAAATTATTTCATCGGACACTTAGCAAAATTCTACTTATAGCTAATTCTAATTCTAAATCTAATTCTAATTCTAATTCTAATTCTAATAATAATTCTAACTACAAATAATAATTCTAATAATAATAGTTCTGGACATATTAATGAAATAATAGTTCTGGACACTAAGAGTTATATAGCTCGGGTTAATTTTTTTTAACCCTAATACATCACGATCGAATAATATCACTTATACATAGTCTCGTGACATCTCTCAGAATAATTAACTCCGACCGGGTCCTAAGCCACGGGGTGCTGAGTCACGGGTGCTACGCATCCATAGATAAGGAACCCTCATAGGGTCATAGCTCACGTGGTAAGGAACCCTCCGAATAATCGACCAACTGCTGCTATACTGCCTATCGAGCAAGTACATGTAGCGACGGACGTGCTCGTCCTCCTCTCTGATACGCTGTTGTACCACCTCCTTAGGGGCCGGCTCTCTCCACACCGAGCGTGGCCCACGCGATGGCCACCAAAGAATATCCGGGTCGACCACGTCACCCGGATTTCTCACCAAGCCGCGTGCCCCGGTACTAAGGAGCTCCCAGTGCTACCCTGGAGGGGCCCAGTCCCGGACATCGCCCGGCGGGTCCAACATAGACATGAATTAAAAACAAGCCCGGACTAAGTAAATATTCCGTAATTAAGTAAAATAGCTTAGTGTTTCTAACTTAGTAAAAAATAGTAAATTGGAAAATATGACAGAAATAAGATGAAATTAAGTTAAACAGGAACAAGATGGTAACTTAGTGGAATTTTCTAACTTATTGAAATTATTCTAACTTTCTGAAATTTTCTAACACTAACTTAGTGAAATTTTCTAAGACACTAACTTAGTGAAATTTTCTAACACACTAACTTAGTGAAAATTTCTAACTTAGTGAAATTTTCTAACTTCGTGAAATTTTTCTAACTTAGTGAAATTTTCTAACACTAACTTAATTAGTGAAATTTGTCTAACTTAGTGAACTTTTCTAACACTAACTTAGTGAAATTTTCTAAAAATTCTTTAGTGAAATTCCTAAGTTGATATTACTAAGTAAAATTCTTAAGTAAAAATTCCTAAGTAGAAATTCCTAACACTAAAAATTCCTAAGTAGAAATTCCTAACACTATTTTTTTTCTAAAAATTCCTAACTTCTAACACTATAATAATTCTTACACTAAATTATAACTCTAAAAATTTCTAACACTAAATTCTAACACAAAAATTCTAACACAAAATTCTAACACTAAATTTCTAACACAAAATACAAACCGAGTATTTTAGAAACACTAAAAATTACTTAGTCAGAAACGTAAGTAGTAGAAGTTTGTACAAAAATTCTAACACAAAATTCTAACACTAAATTTCTAACACTAAACAAAATTGTAAAAACAAATTAAAGCAGTAAAAAAATGTTCTGTTTTCCTTACCTACACAGGGCGACGGGGCGACGGCGAGGGGCGAGAGGTGATCGACGGCGAGGGTCCACAGGGGCGAAGGCGCGGCGCGCGGCAGCGTCGGGGCCGCGTGTGGGCGGCGACGGGGCGGCGGAGGCGGACGGCGACGGCGACGGAGGCGGGGCCTCGGTGGGGAGGCACGCGCGGCCTCGGGACGTCGGTGGTGGGAGGCAGAGGGAAGCGGCGCGACGTCGGGGCGCGCCCGGGGCGGCGAGGCGGACGGCGACGAGCAGATGACGGCGAGGCAGACGGCGACGCGCAGCCGGAGCAGGGCTTCGCCGTGTGAAGGAGAGAAGATGCGCGCGAAACTGAATGATAGAAATTTTTCGCTAAGTGTTAGATATCGCCCCTGTACAGACCTTTAGCACCGGTTTGTGTTAACAACCGGTGCTAAAGACCCTTTCGCACCGGTTGTTAACACAAACCGGTGCTAAAGGGTTGGTACTGGGGCCACTTTCAGACTGCGCGCCCCTGTACAGAACTTTCGCACCGGTTGTTAACACAAACCGGTGCTAAAGGGTCTGTACTGGGGCCACTGTCAGACTGCGCGCCTCTGTACAGACCTTTAGCACCGGTTTGTTAACAACCGGTGCGAATGGGTCTAGGTACAAACTGCTCGCCTCCCGCGCGGCGGTTTTATTGCTACAGTGCGCACCCGATCGAGAGAGTCTCTCTGTTTCTTCTTCTCTGTCTTCTCTTCTTCCTCTGTCTTCTCTTCTTCCTCTCTTCGATCTTCCTCCACCAAGCACCCGTGGATGAAGTTTGGATGACTCTAGGTGTGGCCACACCATGCGGCAAGAGTCTCGACGTGACCTACACCAATAATTGCGAGAGGCTCCCCGGTGTTCTTGAGCATTTGACCGATCTCTATGAAGAAGCCGATGAACACCATAGGTTCTTCAGGCTTGATCTAGAGTATACGGCGGATCAACGGGATGTTGCCGTCATCCAGATTGCGCTCAAGGAGTTCGTTTTGGTCTTCCAATGGTCAAGGTAACGCACACGTACAATCTTGCATTTTCGATTTGTTTGTTGCATCTGAAGAATACATGTGTTGCAACATATCTAACACGTGTTCTATTTTTATTGTTGCAGTAGTTCAAAGCATTCTCCGGCACTTGTTGATTTTCTTGTCAACAAGGGGTATGACTTCTGCAGAGTTGACATCACTCAAGACCGTCAGAAGTTGATGCGCTTGGGTATTGTGATACCTGAAGATCACTACATTGATCTTCAGGATCTTATCCATTTCGATGAGTTGTACGGGCCCAAGACCGGGATGCCTCCGATGGCAACTGCCTTCATCCACGAGGGCTACGAAACCATGAAGTCTCGTTTCCCCTCCAAGAATCATAGGTATTGGGCGAAGACCCCACTGGACCGGACCAACATCAACTATGCAGCCATAGATGCATACGTTTCCTACGAGTTGTTCCGCATCTACTCGACGGAGCTCGAGTGGATGTTGTTTGTGTACCGCATCTTGCGTTCGATATATGCATGTAATGGATATATTAGTATGTAATGAATATATTATTATGTAATGGATATTATTTCTATATTAATTCCTAGCTATACTATTTCTATATTATGTCAAACACACATTTCAAAACAAACAAACAAAAACACATCAAGAAAACAAAACAGAAAAACTACCGTTTCTATATATCTGTTCATCAAAAACTACTGTATCTATATCTGTTCACCAAAAATAAATCTAGAGGTCCAAAAATTAATCAAAGCCAGGAAAAAATATATCTAGCAATTTGAATGTAGAACAAAGAACATTTTAGTCAACAAACAATATGGGAATACATCCTATAACTTGGTAGTTGATTTCTAAAATCATAAACAAAGATATAAAATGTGGTGGAAAATGGGAAAAATCTGATCACTTACCCCAGGCGCACACTACACCATATGCGCCTGCGGTACTGCTCTTATCCCAGGCGCATTTTTTCACTGTGCGCATGCGGTAAAGTTACCCCAGGCGCATTTTGGAGTTTATGCGCCCGTGGTAAGTTTCGGTGTTTGTTAGGGTGGGTAATGAGTAAGGCAACGAGAAGTGAGAGCGCAAGTGATACATCGAGCATATATATCGTGGATAAATATATATAGATTGATTTAGCGAGATACCATACATGTAGATTGATTTAGCGATTGGTATACTAGCCCGCTGCTACTTTGTTTCTCACTTTTAAAAGTACATACATATATCGCGAGTATTTCCCTCTGTCAACCTTTCGTCACAATCTTACGCTTGCCTTTCTTGGTCGATGTTGAATACGTGACTGCCATACCGTGACTTCTTCTGTCTGCCTCTGTGACAACCGGTCGTCACAATCTTACTCTTGCCTTTCTTGGTACCGGTTGCTGTTAACAACCGGTGTTGCGCACATTTCTTTTTTTCTTCTTTCTGTTTCCAAAGGGGGGTGTAGAAGAAAACAAACGGTATCGCCATCATACAGCCCAACCGTGGCTACTGGGTGCATATATGCATACCAATTGCACGGCAGGACGTATGATGGCGAATCCGGATGTTTTGTATTTGCTCGATGAACTGAATATATGATGTATCAAACCTTAAAAGGGGGGTGTAGAACAAAACAAACGGTATCGCCATCATACAACCCAACGGTGGCTACTGGGTGCATATATGCATACCAAATGCACGGGTGGACGTATGATGGCGAATCCGGATGTTTTGTATTTGTTTGATGAACTGAATATATGATGTATCAAACCTTAAAGGGGGGTGTAGAACAAAACAAACGGTATCGCCATCATACAGCCCCACCGTGGCTACTGGGTGCATATATGCATACCAAATGCACGGCTGGACGTATGATGGCGAATCCGGATGTTTTGTATTTGCTCGATGAACTAAATATATGATGTATCAAACCTTAAAGGGGGGTGTAGAACAAAACAAACGGTATCGCCATCATACAGCCCAACCGTGGCCACTGGGTGCATATATGCATACCAAATGCATGGCTGGACGTATGATGGCGAATCCGGATGTTTTGTATTTGATCGATGAACTGAATATATGATGTATCAAACCTTAAAGAGGGGTGTAGAACAAAACAATCGGTATCGCCATCATACAGCCCAACCGTGGCTACTGGGTGCATATATGCATACCAAATGCACGGCTGGACGTATGATGGCGAATCCGGATGTTTTGTATTTGCTCGATGAACTGAATATATGATGTATCAAACCTTAAAGGGGGTGTAGAACAAAACAATCGGTATCGCCAGTATACAACCCTGCCGTGGCTACTGAGTGCATATATGCATACCAAATGCACGGCAGGACGTATGCTGGCGAATCCGGATGTTTTGTATTTGGGAGATGAACTGACCGGTGTATGAAGCTGGGCTATATATAGGGTCCTTTGGCTCAAAAAGTGTTGAGCTAGGGTTTTGATCCAACGGTTAAGAAACACCTCATCCAACGGCTCACAACAGCTCGAAAGAAACACACCGTAGCCCTGATCGAACGGCTCACAACAGCTCGAAAGAAACACACCCCGGATCGAACGACTCACAAGCGGTTGAAAGAAACACACGATCCGTGTGATTCTATCGGATTGGTCCAAACGAAACCCTAACCCATTTAGTCCCGGTTGGGACACCAACCGGGACTAAAGGGATGATCCGTTTCTATTTTTCTTCTTGCCTTTCTTCTGATTGCGCCGTAACCATGGAACATCTTCATCATTTAACTGAATGGATCATCTTTTACTTTGAAGGGAGGAATTTCATCAAATTTATTGTAATCTTCTGACATGTCTGTCTTGTCCTCGACTCCCACGATGTTTCTTTTCCCTGAAAGAACTATGTGGCGCCTTGGCTCATCGTCTGATGTATTCGCTTCCTTATCTTTTCTTTTTCTCGGTCTGCTAGACATGTCCTTCACATAGAAAACCTGAGCCACATCATTGGCCAGGACGAATTGATCATTGCCGTACCCAAGATTCTTCTGATCCACTGTTGTCATTCCATACTTCGGGTCTACCTTCACGCCTGACAGGTTGAACCATTTGCACCAGAACAAAGCGACCTTAAAGGAAGGTCCGTAGTCAAGTTCCCATATCTGCTCTATGTAACCATAGTATGTGACCCTTTGCCCGTTGTCGTCTTTTGCATCAAACCGGACGCCACTGTATTGGTTGGTGCTCTTTTTATCTTGGTCTGCCGTGTAAAATATGTTACCATTTATCTCGTACCCTTTAAAGGTCAATACAGTCGAACATGGTTGCTTGGCCAACAAGTATAGCTCATCTTCAACAATGTTGTCATTAATGAGACGTCTTTGCAACGAACCGCCGAAAGTCTTCGCGTGTTCTTTAGCAATTAAATCTTCAGGTTGCTCCGGGTATTCCGAGCGTAAAATATCCTTGTGTTCCTGGATATATGGAGCCGCCAAGCTGGAATTAACTAGAACTGTGTAGTGTGCTTGAGTGAAAGATTGCTCGTCCATACATGTTGTTGATTTCTTTCCTAGCGTGCCTTTTCCACGCAGTTTCCCCTCATGGCGCGACTGAGGAACACCGATCGGGTTCAGGTCAGGAATAAAGTCAACACAAAACTCAATGACCTCCTCTGTTCCATAGCCCTTGACCATGCTTCCTTCTGGCCTAGCACGGTTTTTAACATAATTCTTCAAGACTCCCATGAACCTCTCAAAGGGGAACATATTGTGTAAGAATACAGGACTGAGAACGGAAATCTCTTGGACTAGGTGAACTATGAGGTGCGTCATAATATTGAAGAAGGTTGGTGGGAACACCAACTCGAAGCTGACAAGACATTGGACCACGTTCTTCTATAAACTTGGTAGAGTTGCTGGATCGATTGCCTTCTGAGAAATTGCGTTGAGGAATGCACATAGCTTCACAATGGGTACTCGCACGTTTTCTGGAAGAAGCCCCCTCAATGCAATCGGAAGTAACTGGGTCATGATCACGTGGCAGTCATGAGACTTAAGGTTTTGGAACTTTTTCTCTTCCAGGTTTAGTATTCCTTTTATGTTCGACGAGTAGCCAGACGGGACCTTGATACTACTCAGGACTTGGAAAAAGATCTCCTTCTCTTCCTTGGTAAGAGCATAGGTGGCAGGACCTTTGAAATTCTCTGGATTCATCAGGTCGTCTCGTTCGTGCATACGTTGGTGGTGCAGCAGTGCTTTTGGTGTATCTCTCGACTTCTTCCCATGTACGTCCAATAAGTTTAGCAAGTTCACGCAAATATTTTTCATCACGTGCATCACGTCGATCGCAGAGCGAACCTCTAGGAATTTCCAATAGGGTAGTTTCCAGAATATAGATTTCTTCTTTCACATGGCTACGTGGTTGTCGGCATCATTTGGAACAGATTGTGCGCCAGGACCCTTACCAAAGATTACTTTTATATCTTTGACCATGTCATATATATCAGTACCTTTAGAGAGGGTTGGCTTCCTCCGTGTATCTGCCTCGCCTTTGAAATGATTTCCTTTCTTTCTTACGGGATGCCTGTCTGGAAGAAATCGACGATGCCCCGGGTACACATTCTTGCCTATATGTATACTTTCAGTCTCGCCTAAACAGTGTGTGCATGCGCTGTATCCCTTGTTTGACTGTCCTGAGATGTTACTAAGAGCGGGCCAATCATTGATGGTTACAAACAGCAACCATCGTAGGTCAAATTCCTCTTGTTTGTACTCGTCCCACACACGTACACCTTCGTCGGCCCACAACTCTAAAAGTTCATCAACCAGTGGCCTCAGGTACACATCAATGTTGTTGCCGGGTTGCGACGGGCCTGGGATAAGCACTGGCATCATAATGAACTTACGCTTCATGCATAACCAAGGAGGAAGGTTATAGATACATAGAGTCACGGGCCAGGTGATATGACTGCTACTCTGCTCCCCAAACAGATTCAGGACATCTGTACTCAGACCAAACCTTAAGTTTCTTGCATCACGTGCAAAATCCTCGTACTCATCGTCGATGTTTCTCCACTGCGACCCATCAGCGGGGTGTCTCAGCATATCGTCTTCCTTACGGTCTTCTTTGTGCCATCGCAGCAACTTGGCATGCTCTTTGTTTCGGAACAAACGTTTCAACCGTGGTATTATAGGAGCATGCCACATCACCTTGGCAGGAACCCTCTTCCTGGGGCGATCGTCGCCCTCAACATCACCAGGGTCATCTCGCCTGATCTTATACCGAAATGCACCGCATACCGGGCATGCATTTAAATTCTCGTGCTGGCCGCGGTAGAGGATGCAGTCATTGATGCATGCGTGTATCTTATGGACTTCCAATCCTAGAGGGCAGACAACCTTCTTTGCTTCGTATGTACTGCAGGGCAGCACGTTATCTCTTGGAAGCATCTTCTTCATTATTATCAGCAGCTTTTCAAATCCCTTGTCAGATAATCCATTCTCTGCCTTCCATTGCAGCAATTCCAGGGTGGTGCCCAGCTTTTTCTGGCCATCTTCGCAATTTGGGTACAACAATTTTTTGTGGTCTTCTAACATGCGCTCCAACTTCAACCTATCGTTTTCACTTGCGCAGTTTATCTGTTCTTCACGAATGACCTAACGAAGATCATCATCAGACTCATCAACAATATCCTCAAGTTCAGGCTCGTCTTCGCCCATTTCAGTATCACCGTGTTCACCGAACATAGGATAATTATCATTATCCTCTTCTTCTTCTTCATTGTCTTCCATTACAACCCCTCTTTCTCCGTGCTTGGTCCAACAAAAATAACTGGGCATGAAGCCTTCTTGCAACAGGTGGGTATGTATGGTTCTTGAGCTAGGGAAATTCCTATTATTCTGGCATTTTTTACATGGACAAAAAATAAATCCATTCTGCCTGTTTTTCTCAGCCACATTGAGAAAACTATGCATGCCATTAAGGAATTCGGGACGACGTCGATCACTGTACATCCATTGCCGGTTCATCTGCATTATATAAATTTATCAACAACCATTATGCTAAATCATCATGACTAAATTAATTAATTAATACAAAAAGTTCATCACACGTTAAAACCAAACTAGCGTAGTGACCATACATATATAGTTCTCATAAAAATACACACTAAAACCATCCATAAAAACTCTCTCTAATTAATGCATTTAAAAACAACAACAAATGCGATCAAAATCGCAACAAAGGTAACAATTGACCCGACGGCATAATGATACCAAGCCTCTTTACTAATTGCATATTTTCTAATCTTCAGGCGCATTGCGTCCATCTCGCTCTTGTGACCATCGACGACACCGGCAAGAATCTTTTCCAAGGTCTTCTTCTCTCTTTCAGTTTTTTTCCAACATTTCTTCAGTTTTTTTCAATCTTTCTTTCAAGCCAACATTTTCTTGTTCAACTAAGTATAACTTCTCAACAATAGCGTCGATTGGCATTTCCGGTTCCACTACCTCCTAGATAAAAATATCTATGTCAAGTTGGTCGGCGTAATTAATTGTCGTATAATCAGGAAATGAAAAAATGTAGTTATGAAAGATAATATACCACATCCGAATCATAGACTGGACGAGGGCCAACGGGGACGGATATCAAAACCATGGCGCTATATATATATAAAAAATCTTACACAATAAGAAAATTATATACAAGTAAATATGTAAATCATACAAATCAAAATTTGTTTTGGTAAATAAAAACAATAGGCTCACCAAGGTTGTGTCGGTGACGGGGCGATCGACGGTGGTGAGGAAGGGGACAAGGCGCGCGACACTAAAAAAAACCACAAATCATGATTAAATTTGAGCTCAAATTGCATAAAATTGTATACATAACAAATGAATAACAAATTCTAGCTTAGGTATTTCATCAAACACCTAGCTAGCACAACAAAAATGAAATGAGCAACAAAACGAGCAAAACTTGCAATGCCGGAAAAGGGAATGTTGATGCTAACCGTAGAACCGATGGGTACCAACAATCTTGACAAATGGTGGAGAAAAATAGGATGGATTAGAGCTCACAAGAGGAAGGAGAGAGCAAAAATGGAGTTGAGCTCGAGCTAAACAAACCGGCCAAGGCGTAGCATTTCCAAGCATGCTATTTTTAAAGGGTAAAACCATCTCTACGAACCGTCTCTAATACTCAGTTTTCTACTAGTGGTGGAAGGGGAGGGACGAGCTGCCCCCGCCCCCCTACAGTTGCTTCGGCCACATTTCCCCCTCCTGCCAGACACACGGGAGGCGTGCAGCCGGACACCTATAAGGACACTCGAGATAAAATGAGGCCCTTTTCCAGAAGGAAAAGGAGGAAGTACAAGGGATGGGAGAGCATAAGCACGAGAAGAAAGAGGACCAAAGGGATAACAGACAGGACCAGACGGAGAAGCAGAAGGGGAGGAGTTAGAGAAGTGTGTATCCTTGCTACCATAAATGACACACTATTTTAGTGAGGAAAGTCACCTTGCAAAGCCCCGGGACGCACCTGCTCCCGGAGCTACTCGTCAGATTCACCATTGTAATCCACATCCCCATCGTAATTCCAGATCAGACATGGAGTAGGGATATAGTCTGAACCTCGGTAAAAATCGTGTATGTGTGCCTTGTGTCGTGCTCCTCCTCTTCACCAGCGCATAGTCGGAGGCAGGAGTCTCCCGCACCCATCTGCTGAACAAATAGGGGAGTGGCCGCCAGTCTCTCCCAGTGTCCGCGTTTTGACACGCGACACCAGCGTTGTTATTAAAGATGGTTCTATCCCCTTTAGGATGCTCCGTGTTCAAAAAAAAATTGGTCATAGGGGTTTGGTAGCAAGGGCGGAATACTCCAGGGTGGTATATCAGCATACTGACTTCAAAGAGAAAGCTCCTTGAATTAGAATAATCAGCAATGAATAACACTATATCTTACCACAGAAAAGAAAGAAATACGCGATACCAACATACAGATTGCACACACACACACACACACACACAAAGCTCTCCCATTTGAGAATTTGCATAAACAATACTCCCTTGACTTCTGATTGTGTAAATATAGATGTATTTAGACATATTTTAGTGTACATATACATCCATATTTGGATAAATGAAAATCAAATATTTTGGGATGGATGGAGTATTTAGTACCACTGGTAGAAAAAAGGCCTTCCATACGCCCCCTTCAGTCCCCAAAATGTCTGAACCGTGACTAAAGGGGTCTTTAGTAGCGGTTCGGGAGGCGACCCGCGACTGAAGGTCTTGAGTGGCGGTTGGGGTAGCGCGCGGAGGGATTTAGTCCCGGTTGGCCTGGCCACCTGCGACTAAAGGTCGGAACTGCTCGCATCCCTGTCTTTAGTCCCGGTTGGCCTGGCCACCCGCGACTAAAGTTCCAAACTGCTCGCCTCCCGCGCGGTTTTATTTCGCGAGCGAGAGGCAGAAGGCCATTGCTACAGTGTGCGTGCGGCTCTCTGTTCTTCTTCCTCTCTTCTCTTCTTCCTCTCTTCTTCCTCCACCCATGGATTCTCCCGTTTGGAAGGTTCTCCATGTGCCCACACCATGCGGCAAGAATCTCCATGTCGCCTATACCAATAGATGCGAGAGGCTCCCCGAAGCTCTTAATCGTTTGAGCAATCTCTATGAAGCCGATGAACACCACAAATTCTTCGGGCTTGATCTAGAGTACACGGCCAATCGAAAGGATGTGGCCGTCATCCAGATTGCCTATAAGGAAACCGTTTTGGTCTTCCAATGGGCAAAGTACGCACACGTACAATCTCTTGTAGGATAGTTGTTGCATTTTCGATTTGTTGTTGCATTGGAAGAATACACGTGTTGCAACAATATCTAACACGTGTTCCATTTTTGTTGTTGCAGTAGTTCAAAGCAATCTCCAGAACTTGTTGATTTTCTTGTCAACAAAGGTTACGACTTTTGTAGCGTGGACATCACAAATGACCGGCAGAAAATGATGCGCACGTTGGGTATTGAGATACCTGAAGATCACTACATTGATCTTCAGGACTTGATCCATTTTGATGAGTTGTACGGGTACAAGACCGGGATGGCTCAGATGGCAACTGCCTTCATCCACCACGACTACAGAACCATGAAGACTTGTTTTCCCTCGAGGAATTACATGTATTGGAGGAAGAACCCACTTGACCGGATCAATCTCGAGTATGCAGCAATAGATGCATACGTTGTGTTCGAGTTGTTCCGCATCTACTCTTCAGAGTTCGAGTAGATGTTGTTTGTGTACCGAATCTATGTACCGCTATGTTGCGTTCGATATATGTAATGGATATATGTCTTTCTATTAATTCCTATATTATTTCTATATTAATTCCTATATTATTTCTATATTATGTAATGGATATATGTACCGCTATGTTATGTAATGGCTCAAATAAAATCACGGGTTAAATATAACACAAAATTTACTAAAGCAATCACACAAAGATCTAGCTCACACACAATTCCAAAATAATAAAACTAGAAAGTAACAAATGCTAGTTCCATTTTTATTTGGCTTTCCAATCATGCACACACTTTCTAAGGTGGATGTTCTGCAAGCAAACAACCTAATATCAAGTCCTAACACTCTATACAAGCTAGGAAACAAGATAAGATCAAACACACATTTCAAAACAAACAAAAACACATCAAGAAAACAAAGCAGAAAAACTACTGTTTCTATATCTGTTCACCAAAAATAAATCTAGAGCTCCAAAAATTAATTTAAGCCAGGAAAACATAGATCTAGTCAATACCAAACTCATCCATTCGTGCGAAACACTTGGATGCGGGACGGGATGGAAATCGGAAGTTAAGCGTGCTAGTGCTAGAGTAGTGGGAGGATGGGTGACCGAGCGGGAAGTTTGACCACGAGTAAGTAATTTGACTAGAGATAATTGTAGTTAGACACTAAGTAAATAATAAAAATTCTGAAAAAATAAAAGGAGCGAAAAATTGGAGTGAAAAATTGGAGTGAAAAAAAGGGAGTGAAAAATAATTAGAAATCTAAATGAATTAAAAAAATAACGAAATAGCCTGTAGTCCCGGTTCGTGTCAAAAACCGGGACTAAAGGTCCTCCCGCCTCAGGCGCACGCCAGCTGCCCACGTGACGGGGCTTTAGTTGCGGTTTGTAAGAGGCGCGACTAAAGGGGGGCCTTTAGTTGCGCATATTTAGTCCCGGTTGCACTGCCGGGATTAATGGCCTTTGCGAACCGGGACTAAAGGCCTATTTTCTACCGGTGTACTCCTAAGAGCATCTCTAACCGGGCAGCCCAAACCGTCCCCAAACGCCCGGGCGGATAGCCCGGCAAGGGATTGGCCCCTAAATCGCCACCCAACGACGGCATCCAAACCCTGTCTGTCTGGCGCCCATATATGGGGCGGGTTTGGGGAGGCCTGGGCCTACTGGACGCGCCGGCACGTAGTGGCTGACATCGCGGGCCCACAAGAAGGCAGGCAGCCGGAGCGTCGCCGTCCACGCGTCGTTTGTGGATTCGACCATTAAAAGCATGAAGCCGAAGTAGCGCACCGCCGGCTAATAAACCCCATTCCCCTCTGAACCCTAGATCCCATTCCCTCCGCTCCCTTGTCAGTCTACCTACTCTCCACCATGTCCTCCTTCTCCGAGTTCAACTTGTCCGTGGACGACGAGCCGAAGAAGTTGCTAGCGCTAGTGGAGAGATGCTTCTCGTGCGGCCTGGCCAATGACCTGAAGACGCGCTGGCTTATTGTCTCGACGTCCTTCGGTCGTTGGAGGACACCACCGGCAGTACTAGCTCGGGCGCGTCGACGGCTAGTGGGGGTGGAGGCCAATGCAGGTCTACTCCGGCAAGGGGCCGATCCATCTTGGGCGCTGCTCAGAGGTCCGTGCCTTCCTCCGCCTCCCCCCGCGGCGGCGAGCTCCGACCCCATCGGTACAGGCTCCAGCCGGATGGAGAATGGTACTGGATGGAGTCAGATGGAGATTGCTTTTGCATTGCTCGCATCCACCTCCACCTACAAGGGCATTGGCGCCAGAGACGATGGGCACGGCCTTCTCGAAGGCGAGGAAGGCTAGCCACACCATCGAGGGGGCGGCTGCCTTCGCGGGGGCTGACCCCCCTCTCCCCCTCCCCCCACCGACGTCCTTGAGAAGACCCTCAATTCCATGGAGCGGACGATTGTCGCTGGCGCGCCCGGAACGAGGACAACCTAGTGGCCGGCATCACACTCTCGAGGGCGGGGGCGAAGAGGAAGAGCATCAGACCGATAGCGCCCGCCGCCACCAGGAGTAGCAGGCTCTCGCCCTCCAGATTCTTTCTGGCAAGAAGGTCGTGGACGTCGACACCGATGACGAGGACCCCTACGCCGTCTTCTGCAAGCACTACAAGCCCAACGGCGGCGATGGCAAGGGGAAGGGGAAGGGGCCGGCGATGTGAGTAGCCGCCGAAGCTACTTTTTTCCATCGTTCAATCTGTATGAATGCCCAATCTATGTTTCTATCTTTATTTCTTTTCATGTCCGTTTATTTTGATCGACGTTGCATGGTTTTGTGGGCTGGGTTTTGAGGAAGACGGCTGGAGCAACATGTTTTTGGGGGGTGAACAGTAACTATTCGCGGAAACGCCTGGTCGTGTCCGTGGACAGTTTGGGGGCTAGATTTGGGGTCTCCAGTTGAAGATGCTCTAATTAATAGTTCGCGGATAGTTTGGGGCTAGATTTGGGTTCTTCGGTTGGAGATGCTTTAATCAATAAAACTTCAAAACAAACCTGCTTGGACGGATACAACAACGTCACATGGTGAACAACGATGCACACCACAACATGCATTACAATAAGTTTTCGCAGATTGTTTTAGAAGCATTACGAATCACGGTGTTTACACCAAGTCAATCAAAAGTCCACTATTGCCACATCCATCCGCGCATCCTATTGGGTTGGGACTTGTCCACTGGGTTCGGCTGAACGGTCTTGAAAAGTCTGAGGAACGTCTCCCAGGACGTGTGGACCAAGATAGCCCAGCAATATAGGAAAAAGCATACCACTGGAAGGCCTGTTTTACGGTAGGGACGAACAAGCAGGAACCGTCCAACCCATCCGATCCGGTGGCTCACGTTGGTCTATACTAGTCAACATACCCACTAGTATATTTTTTCCGAAGGGCAAACTGGGAAAGGGAAAGAAACATGTCCGCAAAGCAATTTAGATATTTAACAGGGGGCGTTTGCAAGATAGCCATCCGGCTAGGTCAGGGTCAGGCGTACGACCGATCCCCACACTCGCTCGGCGGCCGATCCACCACACTCGCTCGGCGGCCGTCCCCCATTCGGCATCTACACCCACGCCGCAGCACCTTCTTCTAGGCCGCCGTCGCCAGCCCGACCTCGAGGATCCGCATCGGCATCTACACCCACGCCGCAGCGCCTCTTCTAGGCCGCCGTCGCCAGCCCGACCTCGAGGATCCGCATCGTCCCGGGCGCCGCCCACCGCTGCTCCCTCGTCTGCAATAGGGGCGTCGACAGATAGAGCGGGAACAGGCTCACCGGCGAGGACGGGTCGGCGCATGCCCGTCCAGGCTGGATCGCCGAGCAGCCGCGAGCGCGACCTGCAGCGTCTCCGCGCCCGCGCTAGGGCTCGCCACGCACCTTCTCCCGGCAGCGCTGGCGGCGACCGGGTGCGTCGGGGACGGCTCGGCGGTGGCCGGCACCGCCGTCTGGAACAGACGCGAGCGGCGTGGTCACGTCGAACGTGACCTGGATGCCTCAAGGTTAATACTTTCCAATTCGTTTCCTTGTGTTGGATTAGCTGTTGCATGCTGCATTTCATATTCTTAGTTCACATGTCCTAGTTACAACCGGATGTGTACAGGATTAATCAAATGGGGTTATATATCATCATAGCACATAGGGTTAGCTGCAGATAATACAATTAATTGAGTAGAATTGCATATCATTAGAGCTGACTCGGTCATACGTATCCTACATAGTTTCTGCTAAAAGTGGAGCTCTTAGACTAGGATGGATCATTTTGGTGGCTGATAGTTACTCCTACTCTGTTTTGCCTCTGATGTACTCATAGCATGTAATAGTCAGTATGTATCTACCATTGTATTTACCAGGTGAGAAACTCAAGAAACTGGAACAGGAGAAGGGAATCGTCATTCGATTTATGATCGGACATAGGTAAGGTTACTGGCACTATGCCAAAATATTTCTTGTTTGGTGAAACGAAGTCATAGGCAGATTTTTTTTTATATATAAACTCTCCATGGAAAGGTTCTATATTTAACCAGAAAAAAGACTCAATAAAGCCTCCCGTTCATGTTATGCTGATATTTCAAAAGGTTTATGCAGTTATTCATTTTGCTCAAACTCTAGATGATAGATAATATAATCTATTGAGCTGAGCGTAGTTCAGAACTATTTAACTTTGGTAGAGAAGCAGCATACTCACCACTAAATAAAAATTACACATTACCGGCAAAAAATAATCGAAATTGGCCATGAGATGTATCATAAATGGTCATACTATGATTTACAAGTTCTGCCATCGATTTAAATATGGTGACCGAAATAGTAATTGATGTTTTTTGCTTTGCAGTCCTACATCGGACAGTGCCCTTGATAAGGCTATAGACGCGGAGGATGCTATTCATCATGACTTCCTTCGGCTGGTATAGTGATGTTGTCCAAACATTGAATTGCATCATTCATTTCCCCTTTCTATAAAACCACAATCAGCCAAATCTTCTTATCACCACCGATTTCAGGTGTCCATACTGAAGCTAATTATGGTCGAACCGTAAATGCGTGTAGGACCATGTTGAAGGGTACCACAAGGTGCAGACACCTTGCACTGCAGCTTGAACCGAAAGCCAAAGGTGCGTTTATTTCTTCTTCTCCTTCTTCTAGTGTTTGGTTGATATGTATCCTTGAGTTCAAGTGGTGACGTGTAGTTCTGCCATGACGAATTTTGCCTCCCTAGACCCTGGTATAAAATTTGTGTAAAAATCTGAGAATTGATTCATGAGGATTTATTGAAATTTGGTGAACTTGTTTCCCTGAGTGCAGAACTTGTCGAAATTTGCTTCTCCTGTAGGATTTCTACACAAGTATGTTTAGCTTCAATATGAAGAACCCATAGAATTATTTCCATTGCCATGGAAGAAATGAAACAAATACATTTTCTTTTTGCCCTGCCATCGAGGAAGTTTGCCTCCCCGGTCTGAAAATTTTCATATAAAACCTGCTACTGCCGGTGTGCCTTTAGTTTATATTTAACACAAAAAATGTACGAGCTTCAGCATCTGGTGTAAATACCAATTGTACCTTTATAAAGCGGAGGGATATGCTTGTAGAACAGTACAACACCTATCCACTTGTGGTAAATTGGCACCCAATGACAATGGCGATTTGCCCAGAATGAAATTTATACTTTGCATTAACTTATAGGTGCACGTGATAAACTCTCAAAACTGGTAGCACACCAATCTGCAATTTATGAAGTGTATATGTCTCTTGAACTTTTCTCCTTGTTTTTGTTACCAGGCCACTCCAATTGTCTGTGCTTTCTATATAAATTGTTTGACTCTGCTTTTCTTCTTTTGGTACACACACAGCCAACATTTCTTCAGGATGGCAGTTGCTTGACATTTTGTTCTACAAAGGCATATGCTACAGTAAGCTCTTCTCTGTTTGTTTGTGTAGTATAGTAATTATTGCTTCCAATTTTTTTGGGTAAATAATGTTTTGAGTATAGCAACACATTAGTTTGCTGGAAAATGCAAGATATTTCTAGTACTTTCCTTAGATCCTCCGCCTTCCTGTGTTACAGGGTTCTTATGAAGTACGAGCAAGCATAAATGAACAAGAGGCTGGTGCTACAGACATGGATTCATCTCCTTATAATCCGTACTCTTATGATGATGTCCCCCTTTCAGCATTACCACATATCATTAGGTAACAGTACTCAGCATCCATAGCCCATTTCTGAAACATGATGAAGCCTCATTCCCTAATTATGTATATTACCTGTCAGTATAAAAAACGCATGTCCTAGTTCTTACTGCTTATGTGTTTTATCTCTGAAATGTGATATTATTTGCTCTTTGGAGTACCATGACAAGGAGCTGCAAATTGTTACATGTTGTCCGTAGGTGCTCTGGCCTGAAACACATGTTTCAGTTCTTAATTCTGCTATTTTCCTGATTGGTTGTGCTGCTGTTGTAAGCGATGTTTAACTGCTCTGCGTACCTTATTATAGGTTGAAAAGATCTATTATGTATCAAGCATAATATTAGGGATACAGGTTAAGCTGAAACTCAGCTATATTTGTTTTATTAAAAAGCCTTCTAGGTTGTATCTCACACAGGATTTCACACATTACTGCATTTTCCCTTTTAGAAATGCATCTTCTGCAGTTTGGTTATGGAAGCACAAACCTATGTATCTGTTATTATTCCTGTTAGAAAAATTGGCCATTGTTCATCTCCACCAATATAAAAGCAGTTAGCTTCAAGTTTAGCTAATAGTCGATCTGATAAATACAATGCTCATCTCTTAGAGATTGGACAATTGCATCCTATAGAAAATAGACCGGTAATAATACGTAAATAGTAAAGATGACACTCTTAGATACAATGCTCATCTCTTAGAGATTGGACAATTGCATCCTATAGAAATTAGACTGGTAATAATACGTAAATAGTAAAGATGACACCGAAATATGTCTCATGACAGCATAATAAATAGTTTGGTAACACTTAAACAGACGATGCATCAAACCAAAAGTCTCAAACTTGTGTCTTAGTAATCTAATCTAAAAAATCCAGACGATGCAGCAAAAATCTTGAATTGTCTCCATGTAGAAGCATTGCGACTTGATAGCAGTGGACTTCAGTCTATGTTGTCCATGTTGGCAAGGCTTGCATAGCAGCGCTTCCTCAGCTTGTTGAGCGGGGAGTTCACCAAGGCGGAGGGTAGCGCCTTCCCCATACCGTCAATGTAGGCCTGCGTAGTATAGAGAAAGTTAATTTCGTATTTTCTTTAACGGAGGCATGCTTTGAGTATGATGTGTACACAAGTATTACCTGGTCAAAATCCTCTGAGTGTTTGGACCCCGTCCAGCATTCCATGTTTTTTAGGACAAACAGTCCACAAGAGGAGCTGGAATAGCATGTAGGTAGTTGTTAATCTGACCGGTACAGCTAGAAAAATAATTGTTCAGATGAAGGGATATAGTTAACATTATAGTCAGTTTGTTAGTAATGATATATCTATTTTAAACTCAACTTAAATAGTTTATATCATGTACTAATTTACCTCGTCCCCCATCCACTTATCTCTAGGATCCTTCACATCTTCCTTTGTGAGGACGCTTATGTGCCTTTGCTCAAGAAATATATCATCAATGTTGACCAACTTTTTAAAGATTGGCGATTTTCTAACAAGTTTTAACACTCCTTCATCATCTATGAAATCCTCTTCATCTTTCTCTTCATCCCTCTCTTCATTGGCTCCTTCTCCGAGGTTGCTCTTGTTCTTCCTAGATTTCTTGTTTTGTGGTGCTTCATAAAACAGGAAATCCTTATTTTTTAGGAAGGATGACGTTCTCTTTCTGGCATCCGGTTTGCGCACCCTCTCACCAATTGACCCCTCTTCAGCTTCAAAAACATCATTTGAGCCTTGGATTTTACCTTTTTTGCTCTGTATGGTAAATATGGGCGTTAGAACGGTCATGGATTTGAAAAATTAAAAATCACTAAGTCAGTTAGTACCTCCTTTTGCGAGGATAGGTCTTGGGACATCTTCTTGCTGTCCTTCTTTGTACCATTTTTGGGGAATGATGTAGTTTTCTTCCCCCTATTCTTCTTGTCGCCCTTCACCGATGTACCCTTTCTCTTTAGGTTGTTCCCAATTGACTCATCTAGTGTAATGCCAACTTCTGGCGCTTTGCTTTCTGCTTTTTTAGAAGCAGCAGCCTGTAAACAATATTATTAAATAATATGGCGTTAGTATCAGTAGCCACGGATGGGGAAAATAATTGATTCATAAATTAGAGGGGTAACCTTAAACTCCTGGGAGAGGTTTATGCCAACTTCTGGCGCTTTGCTTTCTGCTTTTTTAGAAGCAGCAGCCTGTAAACAATATTATTAAATAATATGGCGTTAGTATCAGTAGCCACGGTGGGGAAAATAATTGATTCATAAATTAGAGGGGTAACCTTAAACTCCTGGAGAGGTTTCGGCAAGTCTTTTTGCCGTCTTCTATGTTCTCCAAAAGAGATGAATTGAAGGTGGGCTTCTTTGATTTAAAGACTCCAAACCGATGGTCCTATCAAGAAAAGATAGACGTTAGTATACAAATATTTCCGTTAGTAATAATCTGATTATAGGAACTTACAGTATAGTCTGATATGAGATCCTCCAGCCTGAATCCCATGCTTTTTGAATGGTGTAAGATGTCGCTCATGCTGAGGTCAGCATGGCCAAACTTACTGTGGTTTTCAGCATGTTGCCTTAGCAAAAGTGGCTTCAGCTCTGACACTAGGTTGATCAGCCTACCGACCATGGCCTAGGAATAGCAAATTTGTACCAAAATGTGAGATAATTTATAAAAGTCAACATTGATGAACAATAGTAGGAAAACGTACCACTAGATTATTGTTGTACGGCTCTTTCGTATCTGAATGAACGTTTTCACAGCTAGAAGAGTGCTTCGCTGCCATGAATGGCTCTAAAAGGTCGTCAACAACCTGTGGTAACCATTAGAGGAATTTAGGTGACGATATGGATTACAAAAAAATCCTATTTACATTTCGTAAGCTTTCAATACCTGCCCGACTCCGAATTTGTTTTTCTCGAACACAGCAACCACCTTCTGGGCCTTTTTCTCAGTCCAGTGCTGCATCAAAGGCTTCGTACGGGGTGTGTAATCGATGGTCGAGTCAAACTTATGAACACGGACCTTCTCAAATACCCACACCTAAAACATAAAGAGAAATAGAATAAGCACATATGGATAGTCTTATTAAGATAATAGAATGTGAGTGCTACTCAACCTGAAGCAACGGGAGGTTGCCCTCCAAATTGGCAGCTCCAGCTTTAAACTTTCTTATGCTAGACATAAGTGCTCCGAATCATTGCTAAGAGTGCCAAGTTTATTGTATGAATTCTTGAAATGTCGACTACCAGGGGTAGGTAGCTGGCACTGACGTATCTCTGCGTCGTTGGTCAGAATATCATGCCTACAGAATACATAGCGAAAGATCGTATAAATGTTGCCCCCTTTGTATTCTTTATTTTCTGAACTAGGCCTTTCAGTGTTATTTTGTTCTCCTCCGGATCTTTCAGTTCTTCAAACAGTTCAGCCAGATCATCCCGCTGGATGGGAATGAACTCTTTGCCTATAGCAGGCAGACCCATAAGGTGTTGAACCTCATCTAACTTCATCTGGACATGCTTTCCCCCAAAATCAAATGCATCCGTTTCCGGGTCAAATCGCTGCGCGGTCTGCTGACATAGCGTACGCCTGATATTCATCCTTGGAATAAGTAGCATGTCACCCATGCCAGCCAGTTGCACCAAGAGTCGTTGCTGGTCATCTAGGCCGGCAATTACATCATAATATGCCTTCTGTGAGCATACCTGTGTGCCCTGCATATTGAGCAGTACAAAGAAATCTTATTTAGGAACTAAACAACAAAAGAAGTAGTACAATCTTGCAAGTAGAATCTGACAGTGTTTATAATAAGCTAATTGTTCGGCCATTTGGACTGAATTCTTGATGCACTGTCACTGGGTAGATGATTTTAGAACAAGTACTGAGAGAGTTCTGCTCATATGCAGCACCTAATTAAGCAATGCGAATTGATGATGCACGCCTCGATGTCTATGATACTAATCTAACAGAAATTATAATCTAACAGAAATAATCTAACAAGTCACTGGGTACATGATATTAATCTAACAGAAATTATAATTACAAAAGTAGTGATGATGCACGCCTCGATGTCTATGATATTAATCTAACAGAAATTATAATCTAACAGAAATAATCTAACAAGTCACTGGGTACATGATATTAATCTAACAGAAATTATAATTACAAAAGTATTGATGATGCATGCCTAGATGTCTATCTAGCAATGTGAATTGAACTATATCAAAATAGAAGCACTTCAAGATTACGTGATGCATCAAGATTCTTAATATAAGCTATATAGATTACACGTGGGCAATCGTTCGGCCGCTGCTATCCCTTACATGCATCAAGATTACGTGATGCATCATGTCTGAGTTCAAGAAATTACTTACAGGTTTTGCAGATGCAGGGCGTTGCTTGGGCGGCTTCATCGGTCTCCCTTTGTTCGTGGTGGACGCCGCTGGAGTGGATGGGTGGAAGTTAGGATTCATGGAGGCTGGTTGCGGTGGAAACAGGGGGTACACGGCGGAGGCTGGTGGCAGAGACAGGGGCTACAGGGCGGTGAGTCTGGTGGCAGAGACAGAGGCTACAGGACGAAGGCTGACATGGGCTACAGGGCGGCGGCTGTTGGCTACTATTGGCGTGAACAACCAGTATTTATTGTACCCGTGCATAACTTTTTTGGTATTTCGAGATTTGCCAATTATTGTGACGCGAAGAACGATGTAAACAATTCCATATAATCAGATTTGCCATCATAATATTGCGGCGGCAGGTGAAAAGTTACCATGTGTGTCAATTTTTGTTTGTCTTTCCTTGTACTCTGATTCGTTGTAATCCCATATCTTGCATTTCCTTATACTACTGATCCGTGACACATCTTTCCTTGTACTCTGATTCGTTGTAATCCCATATCTTACATTTCCTTACACTATTGATCCGTGACAGTACTTCCTTTCGAGTCTTATTAGTTGTCATAATATTGATTACATTAACAATACCATATCTTGCCATTCCTTATACTACCAATCCGTGATAATATTTCCTTGTACGTACACCCTCTTAGATTACACGTAGGCAAACGTTGGGCCG